>VMKM01001097.1:0-182722 GCA_008360985.2 Macquaria ambigua
CAATAAAACTGTTTTGCATCTGTAAAAATCACATCTAGTAAAAACTTCAGAGCAACCAAATCCCTGTGCTCCTTTTCTGACCTGTCCACTCCTCCATATGGGCCATGAGGGGACTGATGGGAGGGGGGAGATGTCTTTTCCATACAGGGAGTCACAGAAGGAGGTGAAATGTAATGTAGGAAGATTTTATGTTGTTCAAACTGAAAAGAAGAGGATTTAGGTTAGTGAATGAAGCACAAACATGGAGACGTAGAGAAGTTGATAAATGGGGCTTTGTAAGGCATTTTGGAGAAAAATGTGGATGTGAGAGAAACAGAGCGTAAGAGAGTACGTGGACACAGAGGCCATTTATGTGAAGATGACATAATCACCTGTTGCCCCCACCTACAGCCAACATCTGTGAAATTTATTAACTTTCTATCCTTCGCTCTCCTCTCCCTCTTTTTCCATCCAGCTCACCACCCATGCACAGACACTATGTCACACAGGGATAATGCTGTTATGTGTGAAGGGGACAATTCATTTTTATATTCATGCAGTCATTACGTTTCAGAAACAAGAAACTCAAACTGCAAATCCTAAAGGTCTGTTTAAGATTGCTCTACTCAATAACTGTGGGCTGTGAATGTAAAGATACGGTAAACTGCAACTTGAGATTACGTCCACTTTGGAGTGGATGCTATTTAATCAGAACTTTTCAGAAACATTAAAACTTCAAATTATAAATACAAAGAAGGAACAGCATTAAAGTTATGCATCTGTGCAAACACCAAAAACATCTTGGTAGATCTTGTTATCTTCATTTAAGTCTGATAAAGCTTAAATGAAGATAACAAGATGTCCCTTTAACAAGACTAATACTGTGTCCCAAATCGCGTACTTGCGTACTCAAACGTAGTATTTTGAGTGCATAAGTGCGTTCACACTGGTAAGTATGGCAAAATGCCGGGTACCCGGATGATGTACACAAAACGGCCAGAAAGTTGAGTGTGGAACGCTGCACACTTCTCACCCTCAACGGTCGCCATCTTGGCCACGTAGCGGAAGGGGAGGACCACCAACGTATGGAAGTGGTTGTGATTGTTAAAAGTAAAAGCACGTTCATTTTTCATTCATTTTTTATATAATTGAATTGAAGTCAAGTGAGCAAACGTGCTGGCAGATATTTCGGCGTGCGGCAATTGCGGTAAATGTTGGAGATAATGCTCCACCCGGTTGCAATCTGTCATTAAAAAGAAGAAGACGCGGTCAAAAGTTGCGATCGTCATTTCCGGTAAGCGCACAACAGCAGTATTCGATTTGGGACGACACTACCCTGTCAAAATGAACGATCATGTTTATCATCTTAGGTTAGCGTGTTAGCATGCTAACATTTGCCAATTAGCACTAAACACAAAGTACAGCTGAGGCTGAGGGGAATGTGATTACTTTCGCAGGTATTTGGAATTTTGATATATTTGGGATATTTGACCTGACGGTGGCGCTGGAGAAATTAATTAAAAGTTATTACAATTCATTTTGACATGAATGTACAAAGTAGCCTATTATGGCAATAGATTTCACTTAAAACCACAAATATGAACCTCATGGTGGCACCAAAGCAAAAAGTCAGACATCCATAGAGCCATGGCTAAAAACCTGCCAAATACTTCAAATCAGAACACAAGAAATAGGTTAATCCAGTCTAACATGAGATTGATGTCTGGCTCCATTTTACGCTCACTGGATTGAGGATTCACTGGATTCATATCAAAAATCTCCAAAATATCATCCCAGCTGAGACAAAGACGTAGTGTTCTCATGCAGGATCATCATCATAAAAACATGGCATTAATCCTAAATATTAATCCTCCTTCTGCCTATACATGCACCTATTGACTGATAGCGGCAACCAGCACCCCACCGTGTCCTTATTTTAATCACTGATACGCATATAATACAGTAGATTTACCAAAAACTGGGTTAATACTTAACAAAATCAGTATTGTTTTCATTTATTTAAAGGCTGCTCTATTTTCCCAATGTATCTGTTTGTGTTGAGTTAATGAGTTATTCCTTCTGTGAAGCTCTATCTGACACGGGGTGAAGCTGTTGCTATTCTTTATCACTCATTTCGTCATTATCTATTTTCATGTTTCAGTCAGTTTTGTCAAGATTGAAAACATCAATTAGCATTTGGTATGTTAGGCACTAAAACCTGCAACTGAAATCCATAATAATTCATATGAAACCAGTTCTTTCTCTTTTTCTTTCTTTCTTGCACACTAGTTTCCTTTTTGTCCTCTCGGTGTCCTGTGGGCGGGTCATACTATGTATACACACCTCATGTGCGCAAAAAACCTGCAAAACAGACACTGACATACTACAAACAGTGGCCTGCTGGGAGTCTCTGCTCCTGTTTCCCTAAAGGAAGTGCAGAGCTCTGCCTAGACTGCTCTCCTCTGACTCTCCTCCTCCTCTGGCCAGACTGTGTGTTTCCCCAGGCCCAGCTGCCTCTCTGCTACCTGGACTGTGCTGTACAGAAAAGGCCCTCAGAGCTTCGCGCCTGCAGACGGCTCTCCTGGAGGTGCCACCCTTGCCACAACCCAGCCCCATCTCTCTCTCACAAACACACACTCACTCGCAACATTCAAGCCAAACCAGAGCCACCTACAGTAGCACTCTTGTTATGCCGTGATGCTTTTTATATCATGTGTGCCAGTGGGCCATTTCACTCAGGGCTTTTTGACTACAACCACCACATGGCAAGAAAAGAAGTCTGTTAGTCAGCCTTGTTTGGATCGCCAGCTGAGAGCCACTCTAACCGCTTTCACACATACTGATTCTGAGCAACTGTGTAAAGTTAAATAAAAGCTATAACACACACTTGCTAATTATAACTGCTGCATTCTTGCTTGTGACATACCTTTTGCAGACCTATTGCTTTCTCAGTGTGACATTCACCCATGTCCTTGCTCAGTCATTCGGTTTACAGCATGTGGATACATATGTTATCAATCTGTCGGGCTTCTTCTCAGAAAGGAAAGGTTTTCCACAGCAATTATGCTGGAATCTCTAACAAAGTCCAGTTGAGCAGAACGGGGTTAACTTGCTGCTGACACTTACCAGCTGTCAAAAGACATTTAATTTTCCATATTCAATTGTATCAAAAATGTTGTTTAATTAGCTGTATTAGTCACGTATGTTGCATATTCAATTTATTCATCATCATATTTGCATAATCATTGGTGTGTGGTGAAAACTGTGTATCTCCAACATGTAAACTGAGGAAAAACAGCCTTGTTTTTAACACGACCACTATGCATTTCTGAGTTTATCTAAAGGGGTTTTGAAAGGCTTTTATAAGACCAAGGGTGGAGAAATTTCTCAGCCCACAGAGGAGGACGTAATCCATCCAACTTGTGTTAAAATGTCAACATCACCAACATTGGAGTTACGAGGTTTTCGCATGCCAACAGGAACTAGCGTTTGATTTTTTTTGGATTTTTTACACAAGTTTGGACACTAAGATGAAGGAAACATCTGCTTTACGCAAAGTAATGAATGAGAGTGAACAGACCAAGTGGATGTAATGTACAGTATGTGATGGTGAAGGACACACGCCCAGCACACTGAGAGAGGTACAGCACTATGTAATGCCTTGGCCTCCCTGCGACGGCCCGGTGCCAGCTCTGCTCTGCTCTGCTGCTGCCAAACAAGACCACAACATGGGCCTCTCTCTGCCTCAGCAACAGGCCCTATACTATTACAGCCACGCATGGCTGACCCCAGGCCTACCAGCTGTTCACAGACTCTGTAAATCTCAGTTTGGTGCTGTTTTTTTACAGCTGACCTCAGACCAGCTGTACTGTCACTGTCAATAAAAGACTGCACTTTACAGGACACTGAGGGGAAACATGCATGCCACTATAATGATAACATCAGTCAAATGATTGCCCTAAATGACTGCCTTTTTACGCACTTAGATGACATAGCAAGTACCAGTCGTTTAAACATTGTGATTCTGAAGCATATAAACACTCGAGATGACAGAAAGTGTCATTCAGGCTTTTCTCTCCTTGGCTGAAACATGCTGTGGTGGAGAAAATAACACTTCTTGTTTAGGTCAGAATCTCAAACCATGATAGCACACAGACACACACGCGATGACGCCAGCTCCTCTAGTCTGTGGCTGTCAGAGTGTGAAATCACACACACACTTCTGGGCCTTTTTCAGTTTGTGTGTGTCATTACACCCGTATTTCATGTGATATTTTTGACAAAAGGAACTGAGGCCGTGGTGAGGTCACTGCAAAAAGCCACTTACAGCAGTGTGTTTCTTCTGCAGCTTCTACATTAATTAGCACTATTTTAGGAAGTGTTGGATGTTTGTACTCAGATCCTTTATCTACAGTACCACAGCATATCAATTCTTCCTTACAAGCTAAATTCCTGCAGTGCAATCTTGATTAAGAAAAAGAACAAGTATTATCAGCAAAAGGTACCAATTGTGTAGTATTATTATATATTGTTTTATTCTTCAAATTAATCTATTAGAATAAAATTGAAGTAGTGAAGTAAAGTACCTCAAATTTGTAATTAAGTACAGTACTTTAGTAAATGTACTTAGTTACATTCCACCACCATCTTTTCTTGTAAAGCAAAGGGATCATTTCCAGGAGCAAACAATTACAACAAGAATCCATCAAGCCATTCAAAACTAACATTTTCAAAACGTGTATTCAAAGTGTAGGGCTGACAGTGAAGACAAACCAAAGTTGTGTTCATAATGAGCTTTTTATTTAAAAGCACATGTATTGGAGCTAAGTACATTTAATGCACAAAAACAGCATTGCAACTATGTCTTTTGTACAAAAAAACGAGACAATACAAAAATACTAATATTGAATTTTAATACAATTGTGGGTGTATTTTTTTAAATGCATATTACAAACATAACTATTACAATCTACAATAGTTTAGTTATCTAGATACAAAAATCTGTCAATCGATGCTTTTTAAGCAGCATTTTGTAAAGAACACAGGTCTGTAATCATAGTGGATATATCTAAACATGTTAAGAAACAATATCTTACAGAGTTAATTTTAGTGATCTATACATTATTTATATATTTATAAAAAGAGAGTGAAAACGGCTTTGTGAAATTATAGGACGGACTATACAATGAGAAAGATGTGCAACATGGCGGAGTGTGTTGTTGGAGGAGGATATCTGAGTAGGCTGTAAATAAAAAGGGCTTCTGTATCTGTACAACTGTTAGTGATTATACAGGACATGCTATAAACATACAAGGTTAAAGATGCTCCTAGAGAATACAAATATTGGATCCACAGTTTTTATAACGCTCACCTGCTGTCTCGCTCTCTGACACACAGTGGCACACACACACGCACACACACACACACTTGGCACAGACAGTGTGTGTGTTTCATTTGACACACACACAGTTTATCAAGAGGGACTTCCTTTTCACAGGGCACGGCGCTCATACATATGTACACACACATTCACACACACGAGATGTACATGCACAAGCACAAGCGTACCCATGCAAGCACAAGAGTGCACAAGACACACACACATCCATCCATTGCCAATGAGTGATTGGGTGGGTGAGAGCCCCTCCCTGCCAGCGGAAAGAGCCCAAATCATCCCAAAATAATGTGCCAGCTTAGCTGTAAATCATCACCCTCTTTCCATGGTGACAGACCACACCCCTTCACTCTGCCCACCCATCCCCTTCCTGTTTAGGAAGACAAACAGATGGCCCCAACACCAGGAAGTGGCATGGCACAGCCACGCCTCTTATACCGGTGCTGGGAGGCTGTGAGATCCCTCCTTCCACAGAAAATATCCCCCCTTTACTACATCTAACCCTCAAGAAATGCAACATCCCGGGTTTGGGCCGCTCTGAAAGTCCACTGCAGAAAGCTTGACGTGCTGACCTGAAGACAGAGATATTTGAGGTTGGAGGGCTTCACTTCCTACTGCTAAAGACACAGTTTACTGGGTTACTGATGTCTTGCCAATCAGTCAAAAAGGTTTGAAAGACAGCCAAAGTGTCCTACTGTTACAGGGTTATTGTTATTAAAGCCATGCTATGCTAACTTCATCCTGCCTGAGTATGTGGTCTTGTGAAACCACCACCTCAGGCTCAGTCGGCTTCTACGAGTTCATATTTCTGTCTTATGGATGTCAGCATCATCAAGTTTTCTTCCAGTTAGACACCTCAGGCAGCAAGTGGTGATAATGGACAATGAACTTAAAAACAGTGCTATAAGTTATATTTTTCTATACTGTTAATATTTCTATGCTGCTAGTTATTGCAGTAATATCCTTCCCGTAGCTAAGGAAGTTGTTGTCCTACAGCGTTCCAAGGCCACAGAGAGTTCAGAGAGGAAGCATCACTAGAAATCCCTCTCTCCCTAGGCAGGGGGTTTGTCTTTTTTTTTTCTTTTTGTCTCTTTTCTTCATGCGTTTTTCTTCACAAGTGTTCCCTTTATGTGGTTACACTTCCATCAAACCTCCACACCCTCAGCTCTGCCTGTCAAGTCATCAATTTCATAATTCATTTTGTCATTTAGCTTCCAATTCTTTTCTGTTTGTGCTCAAAATGATGGGCTCAAATGTTGATTAGTAGTTAACATAATAGTAAATAATAAGTCTGGATAGTGAGAGTGGACTCTGCTGTGCAAATCTCAAATCTGACACCCTAGTCCACAAAGTGCCTCGCTGGGCACTGCAAAAGGGAGGAGGATGCCATTTGAGAAGCAGCTACAGTCTCTCGTCGCTACATTCTACTGTCCGATGGGAGGTGAGCAGCGCTGTGATTGGCTCCTCGGTCACAGGAAGAAGTTGCTGGCCTCTCTCACACCATGTTGTGGTGGTTGTTCCTGTCGATGATGTCGGCTGAAGGGAGCAGCTCCTTCTTGATGGGGGAGGGCGGGGGCGTGGCTGGCTTCACCCTGGGCTTGAACAGGTCTGACACGTAGAACACCTGGTGGACACACAGAGGGAGAGCAAGGTGAGGAAACCGTGAAGAAGACATGAAGAGTCAGCGGAAAAAAGAAAAGGACAAAATGATCGCTAACCAAATAAAGATGGGATCTGATTGCTCAAACCAAATATGGAAATGGTTATTGGGACATGTGTGTGTCCGGTTTTGTAGTTGAAGCACATTGGAGGACAGGGTTTGAAGTCTGTTCCCTGGGCAAAGTTACCAAATAACCATCACATGTCTCTTCTTTAGCTATAAGGCTGGGCTCAAACATGTTCTTTTCCCCGTTCTGTTAGCAGCAATAACACTTTCTTCATGAAAAAATCTAATGTAATTGCGAGAGTGAAATCTGATCAGAAATATTACCTCAAAAACTAATTTCAGATTTATTTAATACCAGGTGCACCTCTTGGACCTGGAAACAGTCTGGATAAAACAAGGCAGGTCTGTAATGTGAATATGTATGCACATGTTCTTGTGTCTGCAGGGGAGACGTGAGCTGGCGAGAAGTGTGAATGTTGCATTACTTCATAATGCCATGATGAGAAACTCCCTATCATCTCCCTCCGCCACACTTTGTGCAATCCCAAACTAGCAACTCTGAGTAATCTGGCTGAAGGAAGTGATCTTAGTATAGCATACGCTAAACTGACAATCACATGTAGTGAACCCTGGCTAATCTTCTATTAAATGATGCCAGGGGTGAATTCCCATTTTACATCAGCTGTGAGGTCAGTCTGGCAGGCACTGGTGGCAAACAAAGAAAGAGAGAGAGAGAGAGAGGGGAAAAAAAGAAAAAAGAAATCTCTTCCTGAGATCCTGATGACATCATGTCAAACAGGAAAATGGGCAGGAGTGGACAGGAAGTGGGAACATGGAAACTACTGTCCACTCTAACAGTGGATTACCGTTTCCACTTGCAGGGGTCTGGGGTCACTCATGAGCAAAAGTGGCTTCAGCTACGGACTAATACACACAAACACACACAAAGAAACACACATAATAATTGGCAGGAGCAGGAGCTTTTCCTTCTGTGCTGCCAGTCGAGGGCGAGCAGAGGGCCTGTGCCAGGGAGATGAGGAGGGAGGGCCGAGGGGAGAAGCTGCCATTCAACACTAAACTCTGAGAAACAGAGCCCACTGTGCACCAGCTCCTCTGGGAAAACAATATGGATAACTCTCATTGATGCAACTACACTGGGAAAATACATGGCGCTCTCATACGGAAATGTCCTTGGGGAAAAACATGTACTAGCGGCCGGTTCAGTGTTCATCTTTGGCTGTTTCCTGGAAAAAAATGGTTGACATACAGTGATCTATTTATATAACAAAGACTGTCTCATTCTGAGCAGTTGGCTCAACACAGACATTCTCTTCTATTACAGCTTGACATTTACTGACCATAAAATGACCTTCACTGGTGACCTTTGACTGATGGGTGACATCACGCATAGATAGACACCTCCATAACACACAGCTGCTCTCATAGTTTTAAAAGGGCTCTTTGTCTATACAGTCATTCGTTTGTGCAGTGTCTCTCCATGGTATATTATATATGATATAATTAGTGGGGGTGTAGAGGGATATGATGTAGTCATATCTCTGAGAATCACCCGAGCCGTCATGGGAAACATCCCAGACTCATTTCCCATCAGGATGCTTTGCGTCCAATCACAACAGACCTTATTGCCGCGTCACCCAACCTCCAACCTATCGCCCCAGAACCTGCCATGGTGGAAGGCTTATCACGACCTCACCAACTTCCTGAGTGTGTTACAGAAATACAAAACCTCCGGGCCATGTGATATGTGCGTGTGTGAATTTGTGCCTCTAATTGTGGGTCTTACAGGAACTGTGATTGTCAAAAAAACACCACATCACTCACTAGATCCTAAATAAATAGAGAATTTGTTTGCACGCACATGAAACCAACTGTGAATATATTTGTTCTGACCTGCATTTACACCAATGTAGGTCAGAGGATGCAATTGAATAATATACTGACACATTTCTGAGAATACAGTGGGTTTTTCAATGCTAACTTATCACATGCTACTGTATATTAATAAAAATAACTCTGTAAGTGTTAACTGGTGGCGTGGTAAACAGAATTTAGAATTTAGACACTTGAGTTATGTGTGTGGAGTGATATAAGATGACTTCCTGCTTCTACACAAATTCACTGACCACACAGACACTGCATCAGTACTTGAGACCCTGAGTATGTGCAGCGTGTCCTTGTGTGTTTAAAGTGCGGGAGAGCTAGCATCCTCCTTTAATTCCTGACCCCATACTCCTCTCCACTGTGACAATGAACCCTCGAAAAACAAACGACTGCTGCCCCAGCTTTCTCTCTGACAGCTGCTTCCTGCTGGATTTGGTCCTCTTGACCTTTATTACGACGCATGTTGAAAAGTAGGTCACTGCGTCTGATAGGAAGAGCCAGGTAGGACAGACGGACCATTTCCTGTTGTGGTTCCCTGATTCTCTGGATCACAGCCCTGCAGACATAATGTGGAGTGTTTGACTCACAGCAGACATTCATCTACATATTCTTCAATAGACTTCATGTATCCGACTCAGACACCATCTATCATCAAATGTGAGGGCTGACAAAGGGGTGTAAAACAGCAATTAACTTACAACAAAGGCAACAAGGCCGCAGTCTAACACGTCACTCCATATGAATGTGTCCATACTTGCCCCTGCTTTGTATTGTTCATTTACTGGCACTCACTGGGGGTGCACTGGGATTAAAGAAGTAACTGTAGCCTAGGGAAACCTGGAATAGCAGTGACAATAAAGTCCTGGAACAACACACTTCTCTACAGACAATTACTCAAATGTATTTGGAAGGGAAGACGCTTTTCCACAAGGCCATATAACTCACCATGTGATATTCAGAACAATTGCTCACAATCGCACACTTGGGACTGACGTGCAAATCCACTAATTCGCCCAATGTGTTCTCTTGTTCTGCGAGTCAGACTTTTGTATCGAAGACAAGTGCGCTGTCAATGCTTGGAGACTGCTCCTTTAATGCATGAACACAAGCTCAGGATGGATTAATGGACCACATTACCCAGGCTGCCATGGGGCTCTTAAATATCAACTGTTTCTGCTTCATGAAAACATCTTGTGAGAATGATTGGCTGCAGACAAAGCTCTCCACCAACAAAGCTGCTACTACAGCCAATGGGACAAGCTAAGAAACCACAGTGTGTTCTCAGTGACCTTCAAAGACAAATCAAAGTCGTACATATAAACAGCAATCATTGTGCATCAAAAGGACATGTAGTAGATCTAAGCAGAGACAGTTAAAAGACTGTTTTAGTGCTGTGAACATCTCAGTGCGGTGAAAGATATGAGCTCTGACATGATTTCAAAGTGTGAACTCGTGCTTTTATTCTTGTATTTCAAACTTAATGACTGAACCTGCACACTTGTTAACTTAAGATCTAAAGATGTTCACGCTTTGATTTAGTACTTTCTTCTGGCTTCTCTGAGGCACACAGGCTTCATACCTCCTCTGTCCTGCCTCCACTTATCTCCTGTCAGGTCCTTTCTGCTCCGCTGCTTGTTGAGAGGCTGAAGCAGCCGAGCTAAAGTATTCACAGATGTGTGTTTCTACTAAGACTGGGCAAATCAGAAGGGGCTGTAAAACTAACCTCACCGCCTTGATCGGCAGGGGTTTGACTATGAGTGTGTGTACATGTATATATGGTGTGTATGCATGTGGATGTGAAAAGTGTGTCTATGTGTGTGTTAAACTGTCTCTCTGAGGGTTGTAGAATAGCTGAGTTGGATTAAACCCACACTCATCCCAGAGCCAAGATGTAGACAAGGCTCCTCTCTCCTGTCACTTCCCTCCCTTCACTCCTCCTGCCAGAGCTGCCCAGTCAGAGGTCAAGCTCATACGTTGAGCATATTTCTGAAACCATTCTTTTTTCTTTTTTTTTTCCTTGTCAAAGCTGATGTCGTCCAGGAGCTCGTCCAGCTGGAGGAGCGCTGATTTTGCCAGAGCATTACAGTCTATTGTAACTCGCTGATTTCTGCTCATGGTTCGTTTCGGATCCTTCAATAATCCTGGCATTCAAGGACCCTGGTGTGCTGAGAGTGTGTGTGATTGCGTGTGTGCACATGCACATTTTAGCTGTGCCAAGGTCTGCCTAGGCGCCACTACTAAGGTCTTGCTAAATTTTATGAATCTAATCCTTTCCACGTTCATGATTTGGATCATGTAGAAAGGTAAGGGTTACTTGTGTGTGTGTGTGTGTGCGCAAGTGTGTATGAGTGTGTCTTTCCATACTTTTCCCAGAGGCAGCAGAGTTTAGCAGGGGCCTGCTGTGCTGATAGAACCAGAGCCGCCAAATAAAAAAACCCAAAATAATTAACAGCCTCATTCCTGTTTCAAAGGCTAATCCTACTCTCTCTCTCTCTCTCTCTCTCTCTCCTACTCACTCTCTTTTTACACTCCCTCTATTTTCCTCTCAGCCCGAATTCAATTTTCCTTGGCTCCATGTAGCTTAGTGTAATGATAAGGGTTACGAAAATCATGTGGCAACTGCTGTGACGATATGTCACAAAAGTAGTGAAGAAGGTTGCAGAGTATGGATTCACACTAACACACAGACACACGCACACACACTCCTGAACTAGGGTCTGACTCCAGGCAATGTGTTATTCATTAAAGGGAATCAGATTCTCCTCACTTTGTTCGCTGCCTGCTCCATTTCTCTTTTTCGGGAAAAGCAGAGAGGAGAAAAAGTGGAAAGAGGGAGCTATGAGGAGGCAAACTTTATTTGAAGGGTGGTCCGACTGTAGGATCCCCAACGGTCAATTATAAAAAAAGTATTGAGTTGTAAAAAGATGTATGCATTCATGCTATATCACGCATATTTTCATACAGTTTGCATGAATGGGTGTGCCTAATAAAGCTGAATTTATGTGTTTTGCATCACATGCGTGCACTCACTATGCAGTAGGCCACCAGGGCTCCCTGCACAAAGCCTGCCAGGACGTCAGTCGGGTGGTGTTTGTGGTCGGAGACACGTGATAGGCCGGTGTAAAAGGCCATCATCAACAGGGTGAACTGGAGCAGCGGGCGGAGGAGACGAGCGCCGCGCCATGTAAACCTGGACTGGAGATAGAACTGGGAAGAGAAGAAGAGAAGAGAAGAAGAGGTGAACATACAGATAATGTTATTTATTTTCTTCAAACAACATTATTAAATATGCACAGTTATTGTGTAAAAAAAAACACTTTAACCAAATACTATATGATGTAAACATGTAATCCACATCATGTTATTGATGGCATAATCAATGAGATTGTCACTCCTTTCTGTTGCCAGTAATGACCTGAACCCTCACACATACCAGGCTGGACATTTTCATAAACGTCATTAAGTCTAACACATGTTGCACCTGCAGCGCGTGTGCACGCGTATTATTACTGTCTGAGAGGTCCAGACAGAATCAAAGTAGGCAGGCTGGCCAGACCCGCAAAGAAACACATACTCTCTTCCACACACACTCGACTGCCGGAGACCCGGGCACGACTGATTCATGGTTCAACATCCCAGCTGTAAAAACAACACGACCACAGACAGCCACTGGAATACACACACAGACACACACATATGTGTACATACCCTGCCATGAACGTTTCAGCACTGTGTTGGGATGAACTCTCTACCCCCTATTAGAGTAAATAGAAGACAAAGCGGATGCACCCCCTGCTTCGCCCGCAGCCAAATACTATTTTCTGGGTCATGATAAAGACTGAGAAAAGCCAAAACAGGAACAACTAAGTCCAAAGCCAGTACAAATACAAGCACAGCCTCTCTCCCTCTTTTTATCCACATGCATGCACAGTGGTGAGATCAGCCCAGGTTCCTCAGACATCCTGTGTTTCTGCACCACTCATACCCTTAACTTCCTGTATCTCACACCCAGAGACAGAGGGCCTGGGAGGGCCAGCCTCAGCCAAGGTCTACCCAGCCCAAAACCTCCAGACTTGTGTCTTGTAATCAGCTAGGCTAACAATACCTACAGACAGCCGCAGTGCCTCCCAGCAACCCAAGTCCACTATGAACCCCTGTAGGTGTGGACGTAAAGCTCCCTCGCACTTCCTCTACGACACTCTATCATTGTTCTTCTCCTTACGGAAGCACAGGAAGTGATCCCTCCCATCCCTTCCAGTCTTGTTCTCTCCTCCCTGGCAGGGATGTTTAGACTTCAGGCTTCCTCCGCAGGGGTTTTCAGGTAGCGGGCAAGGACTAGTGATAAGTACTTTTGTCTGACGTCCTGCATCCATGAATGCAACATCCGAAAAAACCTTTGCACTACATCCTAAACCTCTCCGTTTTAAGCAAGCTTTTTAAGCAAGAAATAATCAGCAATTGCACTTTGCCAAAACACAGAGTTACGATGACCTGCCAGTCAAGTATCTGACTGAAGGACAGTGAGTAAACCCAAATAACCCGTCCAAGCCTGATTCAGCAGAAGCATGCACACATAAAGTCATGATAAGCAAGTGAGAGGGTTAATGACCTTCTTAAATCTCAAAATGAATGGTCTCCTCTTTAAATCCAAATCAGACTTAAATATACTGCAGCAGAAAGGCATCAGCCTTTCTGACCCTAGCCGTCCTCCCAGAAATTTGTCTCAAATAGTTAGATCGAAGGAAAACAACAATAAAACACAACAACAAAAGGAGTCCCAGCAGATTCCCATGACAGAGGGAGACAAAAGCGACACAAAGTCTGGTGGTTTGTAAAGGAATCCAGCTCATTCCAGTAAGATCTTCTCCCTCTGTCTTTCTTGCTCCGACTCAAAGTCAGTGTTAAATAAAACAGAACACGCACAAACACAACAAAGTGAGAAAGCATGAGAACGAGGGCTCGTGTTTCTCGCCGGCCCCCTTCCCTTCCTCTCCTCTGGTTCACACCATGCTGTGAGACAAAAGCATAGCTGTGGTTAAGACCACTAATATCACAAACAAACTTACTGTTTTAATTTAACCAACAACATGCTATCTGCCTCAGTGACAGTAGGTTCTGTAGGCACAAATAACCCAGTCTTTTGCTACTGGATAGTATGTGCATAGAGATGTGCACATTAGACTAAACAAAAGATCAGTAGCACACACACACACGTTTGTTCTCTGTGGCTGTGGTTTAACTGCCAGTTATCTGTGTGCCATCTCAGAAGGCTGCGCCGCTGTTAAGTATCAGCTCAAACCACATCGGTCACAGACGCAGCACTTAGACATGCACGGCAGGAAATGAAGTGCTTCAAAATCAAAGTGCCAATTAGAAGATAACTGGGGGCTGTGGGAGGGAGCGCGAGGTGACAGCCACACTGTGGAAATGACACTTTCACCCTGGTGAGCAACAAGGGAGCAAAGACGAGGGAAAGAGAGGATCCAAGTTTGTTTCTGTTTGTGGAAAGAACTGTACTGCAGAGAGTGGATGTTCAGATGTAACACATCTAGTACAGAAATGAATGGTCGATTCATTGATTATTCTATTATCCAATTGACAGAAACTTCAATACACTCAATAATAATTTTGATGAATGATTCGTCATTTAAAGGAATAACAGACCTTTTGGGAAATAATCCATAATAAAAATATTGATTATCTGGAGGCCTACATGCATCATCTGTGCATTTATTCTTATTGGCTATGTCATGCATCTTCAGCTAACAATTAAACTTCCATTATCCGTCCTCGTGTTCTATTGATTTGACTTCAGATTTTGGCTGTTGGTAACATCTGCTCTTGCGGAGGACACTTGAGAAACACAAGAATACTCATTTAAGGAGACTTCAAGAGAGTGGGAGGTTCTGTGAGTGAAAACATGATGTCACTGGACTGGTTTTCAGCTGTGCAAAACCAAAAAATGTCGCAGATTCCTTTTTCCACTAGGAATGCCTCCACTGTGGGCTTTGTTTCAGGCTGGTTTTGTATTCCAAAACATCGACTACAAACTGTTCCTCCTCTCCTCCATTGATTCTGCTCTCCTCGCTCTTTCTGTGTCACTGTTTGCACCAGCCTCCTCTGGCTATGGTCCTGAGCTCGCCGCAGCTGGAACACTGGTCTCGGACTAGTGTGTTACTCTGTGGTCTGGATGCAGCAAATCTCCATTCCCTCTCTGCTTTTTCCCTTGCTTTTTATTCACTCTCATCTCTTTTCCTCGGTCTGACCAGAGTGCAGCTGTAGGTTCACCCAGAGGCTGGGAAATACCCGCAGCAAGCTCGCACTGCATGACAATACACAACCATACACCAGAACTTCAACTGTCAGCCCACCGTGAGAACCAAGACCACCGTGTAACCAAGCCTGGGCCAGCCCGACCCAAAACATTGACTCTCTTCTCCCCTCTTCAGAGGAAGAAGGGGAGGAGATGATTGTGGAGCTATGAGCTCGCAATTGTGTGTGTGTGTGTGTGTGTGTGTAATTAGACTGTTTGAAGCATGAAATGCCTCTAGGGTGCTAAGCCCCACCCGACACCCACAACAGGTGGCGTGAGAAGGAGAGACTGAGGGAAATGGGAGAGGACAGGAAGTGCACATGCAGCTGCTCTGAAGAAAACAGGTGGAGTGCATCCATCCATCTCTCGGAGGAGTAAAAAGGAGAATGAAACTCTTCATAAACTGAGAGGAGATAGAGCAGAGGAGCAGGAGGAGGAGAAGTGGATGAGAACAGTGTTTTGTTGTTTCTTTAGGCAGTGAATCCCCAAATCACAGCCCAACCTTCTTTCCATGACTCCCTCTACAATCTGTAAACAATTGTTTCTGTGGCTCTCAGCATGTGTGAGTGTGCTGTGGTGTATGTGCATGAGGGTTTAATAGTTACTTACAGCCAGGTAGAGCATGGTAAACATTGAAAAAGAGGCATGTCCTGAGAAGAAGGATTTCCTGCAGAGTGAAAGATTATCTTCCGTCAGTTTTTCAATTTAAGGAGTATTTTTTAATACAGCATACGTACCCTGTGTTGTGTATGTATTGGGGTGTACACAAACCTGGCCTCCTGTACGTCGCTCTCTTCGCCAGTGCAGGTATAGTTGGTGATGTATCCCTGTGAACAGTCGATGGTGGAGAAATCTGGTTTACACACATGTAAGAAGTGGGGTCTCATACGACCCACCGACACCTTGGCAATGTCTGTGAACGACTGGCTGACGGCACATCCAAAGAGAAACACACCCATCTGCAAAATCACACACATTAATGATTAGACATAATATCAATGTAGCTGTCTATAACTGATTGTCAGCTAGCCCTATCCTCCTTACTTACAGTTGCTACGCCTGTCAACGGCACATATGCAGTTTACAATGAAAACGGTGGCACTCAAAATTTCATTTCTGAAACACTGATTTTAGACAGTGGTAACCAAAAGCAGGCTTCTCATTTTTATCAGCTGTAACTGGCTAGCTAACTAAGCTAACGTTACCTTCAGGAATTGGGACTGCCTGCCATGCCTAGTTACAGTTGCAAAGCAGTGATTGGACAATTGCTGTTTAGGGAAGGGGTTTAGCGAATGGTCAATTATGTATGCAATAATCTGAACACATATGAAAGCATGCTTATGGAGAGCTTACCTGTTTGTAGAGGGCTGCGACATAGGGATTCCCGACGAAAGACTTGGTTCCCTCGTGTAGTTGGTGAATCCTGAAGCATTCTCCAATCACAATCTAAAGGAAAGGATTGTTTTTTGAGATAAACACACGACACTGATCACAAATATAAGACAAATTCCAGCTATGTAATGCTACTGAGTCCTAAAGTCCTACAGTAAATTTAGATGCAGATAACCATGCAGTAAAAATAATAACGTTTGAGTGTGTATCATGCAGGAAATCTAATTTAATTCCAGACTGAAGTCACAGATTGAAAAGAAAGGATGTGTAAAGGAGAGACAGAATGAGTGAGATTCACACACAGACAAACATTAAGAATGAGCATGGCCTGCCTTTCCCTCAGGCAGTTTTGATGTGATATGAGATTATTAATGAGTGGTGATGCTCTGCTCAATGATATGATGGGGCCTTGTATGTGGGATATGAAGGATAATGAGACAGTAAAGGCAAGGAAAAAGGAAAACATGAAAACGTAAACAAATTATCTGGACCGGGTAAATATCTCAGTCAGACTGACCGGACTTTGATATAAGGAGGACTTATATCAGGGCAATGGTCTGCTATAAGGCTTAAGTCGAGTGTGCTGACCCTGAATCCTGCGTTATTCGAGCCAGGTGGTTTTAAGTAGTGTTGGGGCCCATGGAAAGACTTCATGTGCACTGAGGGGGCTTACGCCAAGCCAGCCCTCGAGGCACGGAGATGTCAATCATATCTGTACCACCTTTGGTATCTGAATGATGGACTGGCTGCTCTCCAAACTAACCACATCTCCCTGTCCTTCCTCTTCCCACACAAGGCTTCACTCTTCAGCCTACCTTCTCACCAAGTCTCTCAGGAGAATATTTACCTGCCCATCTCTGAGCCAGCAGACCTTGTGAATGTGACTTGCACTAAGACTCTAAATGTGCACACAACTGCAGGCTCAGTGTTTCCCAGGCATCCTGTCAAGTTAATACAGAAACATAATATTTGTGTATTTACATGTATTGTGTGTGTATTGTTAGACTTAATAAACACACCTATCCTGTCTGTTGGGTGGTCAGCTGGCAGGCTCACAGCCAGAAGAAACAAACATGGTGGTGTATTAGTGTGTGTGTGTGTGTGCTATTGTCAATGAATTGTTCTGATCTGAGCTTAAGATTAGAGCCCCAGGAGGCTGATACAGGCCAGAGAAGTTTATTTGGGTTGTCAGCATTTGCATTCAAACCTCTCCTCCCCTTCCCTATCTCCCTGTCTTGGTTTATTCCTATGTGTCTGGTTGTCTAAGTGCAGACAGGGCCTGCCATGTATACGGCAGGCATCTCTGATCAGAGCAGATGGCTCAATAGGAGCCTGATGGGTTTATTTGGATCGTCAATGAGTATGCTTATAGAACTCTATCTCGCTATTGCTAACTATGTTTCTCACAGTGGAAACACGGCCTGTCAGACATAGATATGTCTGACCAGCGGGACTGTTGGGACTTCCCTTGCAGTGAAGATAAACAAGAGGCCCAACTGGAATCTGCTACCAGTGCACGTATATGTTTGCATATATATGTGTGTGTGTGCCTGCATGAATGAGCGTGCGTTTGTGCGTTAAAGGAATGGTGTCAGCATGGCAGTAGACGCCACTAATGGAACACAGCTGTGTGAGACACGCCAGCTTTGCCCACACGTGAACATGTGAGGGAACTAACACAAGCGCAGTCTCCTGGTTCCAATAAGCAGAAGAGCTGAGCTGGTACAGTACGTGTGTGTGTGTGTGTGTGTGTGTGTGTGCGTGCCCACCATGCTAACAGCGAGGAGATGGCGAGAAGACGGCGGTAAAGCAACGTCTCAGTCTGGGAACTTATGAGGGGGCTGTGCCACAAAGAGTCTGGGGGCTGTAAAGATCATCTAGCCCGACCACGTGGCACTAATTGACATACACATACCCCACCACATGTCATTATAACATGTTTCCACGAACCCTGACCCCCCTCTAATCTGCTGGCACGACACAAGAGTCATTCCCTCTCTGGAGCAAAAGTCAAGTCGTGGGAATGAAGACTTCATGCTGTTGCTAACTGGTTAGACGCCTCAGGCTATCAGTGAGGCACTGCGGGCATGGGAGAGAGCACTGACACATTCACCCGAAGTAATGTGCAGGGCACAGAGGGCACGGAGTCAGGGCGCAGGGATATGAGTGGGAGGTATGAGAATGGACCAAGAACTTGTAAAATCTCTTTGGTCTTTGGCATGCATGCGTCAGCACACACACAAACATACACTTCCTAATGTCGCTTGGGGGGCCTCTCGCTACCACTGACTCGCTTAGCGAAGTAATAAAAACAGGCCATTACAAACGGCTTGGATAACTCAAAGCTAAAACGAACGAACAAAGTATGACGAAGAAAACAGAATGAAAGGGCAGGACATACAGAGCACATTTATAGCAAAAGACTGGATTATTTTAGAAAATACTGCATGACAAGAAATCACTCAAACTTTTTGATTAAGGGGCTATGTTAGTGAGACTAATCTATTAGACTAAGGTATCTAAGAGCTAAAAAGAAGTGACTTTAAATTGGAGTAAAAGCAGCAAACAAAGGGAGGTGTAAAGGTCGACTTACAGAGAAGATGGCAATAAGAATGCCAACACCACAAAGCACGGCATCGCTAATGGTGTCTCCCTCTTTTCGGGGGTAGCGGATGGACTCGTCCGAACAGTAAAACCCGCGCTGGTACGGCTTTATGGTGCTAGTCTCAATGATCAGGAAAGGCAGGCTAGCTACAAAAGACACAAGAAAAGAGGGGAGCACAGAGAGAGAAAGACAGGAAGAGAGGGAGAAGAAGGAAAGCATAAAAGCACCAGGTCAGTGACACAGACATAAACAGAAGAGAACAAGGGCAGCACAAGGAGCACGCTGGCACCAGGGGATCATGGGATATGGCAGAAGTGGGTGGGGCTTAAGGATGTCATGTATGGTCAGCTTAGAGCAAAGGAGTGATGGATTTCCAAAATCAGATGACTTAAGAGTAACATTACATCAACTTTTCTGAAATTTACTAGATCTCATGTAACGTTGTCACTCCTTCACAGCCACCATCATGAACTAATAGCCCTCCCTGTTTCTGCCTTCAGTGTTCCCCAACTCCAAGTGCTCCTTGTGTGTGCGGGGGGGGGGAGGACTTACGGACACCGCGGGCAGTGTCAACCCAACAGAAGTGAGAACTGAGGAGCGGACAGTGCTGCTCTTGTAAGGGTAGCTGAGGCTGGAGTCACTGCAGTAGAGACCCCTCTGGTATGGACGAATAGAGGTATGGTGCAGAACCAGGCTGGGCAGCATAGCTACACACACACATGAATGGATGTATGAACCCACGCACACATACATAACATAAAGCTGACTCACAGACACACCTAATACAGGGACCCCTACTGCATCATATAGCTAACTCCACCTACCTGTAAGCTGAAAAGAAAATCACATTAAAATGCACATTAACAGACAAAAACCTTCAGAGGTGTGTGTGAGCTCATGCATCATTGATGAGGCTATTTACTCAGCAAACCTCGTCCTGCTGCTCCTGTTGACAGTGTGACACCAGGCTATTGAGAACTGAGGTTTCCCTCCTGACAGAGCAAATACACACTGATGTTCAGGTCTAGGGGTCCATTATTGAAGACAAAAGAAACCCACCAACACGGGTACTATGTCAATACATTGAGAGAACTTTAGTGTTATGGATTGCAATGGAAGAGAGTGCCATTCCAGGTAGAGTGTGGACATGTCTTTTTTGACAGAAACCATTTGTTAAAGGAATAGTTCGACATTTATGGAAATACGCTTATTTACTTGCCAAGAGTTAGATGAGAAGATCGATACCACTCTCATGTTTGTACAGCAAACATGAAGCTACAGCCAGCAGCTGATTAGTTTAGCTTAGCATAGAGGCTGACAACAGAGAAAAACAGCTAGCCTGGTAAAGAAAATCCATGTTTTGTATGTATTAAACAAATGAGATATAACATGTTAATTACTGAGCCTTTGAGGTGTTTGTAGAAACAAAGCGAGGTAAGTTGTTTCCCCCTGTTCTCAGTGTTTAAGCTAAGCTAAGCTGGCAGTAGCCACATGTTTACCGTACATCATGAGAGTGGTATCAATCTTCTTATCTAACTTTCAGCAAGAAATCACATAACCATATTTTTCAAAATGTCGAACTACTGCTAGGATCTAGAGGAGATTCGTCCAACTACCTCAACAGCAAATGGACAAACCGTTGAAGGCAGTCAAATGAATTCTGTTGTCGGCTTCTTCAACAACACACACATGCACGCACTATTGCACACCCACATTCTATTCTGATGAAGGGAAAATAAATACATATCTCCAAATCAAAGGACTACAAATACAGGCGTGCAAACTTTGGCTGGGACTTTCAAAGTTTTTCCTTAGGGATTTTAAAATGTGTGAATACCAAGAAAAACAAAACTAAGCCCACCCAACTCTGGAACATTATTCGCATGAGAGCATGTTTGGCGTATGTACATATGACTGTAGTAGCTCATAAGGGAAGGAGGGAGCTCAAGACACGAAGGCGTCCTGAAGACCCCCACACAGACACACCAACATATACATTAAACACCAGACTGCACAGAAACCCAATTCCACATGGTTCATGTGGTTAGCTCACATCACAGGGATTTTTGACATTTGGGTCAAAGTCAGAAATCTACTCATGAATGTTCCTGAACCGCGGCCGTTGTCTCACCAGTGATGGGAGAGGGAGATCGTGTTACTGGTCTGTCGTGAAAAACACAGTAACCACTCGTATGAATTTCTTAAAGACCTCAAAACACACGTTCTTATGCATTCTTGTGGACACACACTGAAGGCTCTCACGGGCTCCTTAACATCCACACGTGACATCTGCTCCCACTTGAAAGAATAAAGTGTTGTCTCAGGTGTCTACTAGATCACTGAGTCCATGTTCACACTAATATGGCTAAATAGAAAACATTAACAATTTTTCTCTCTTTTTTTGCATCTTTTTGCATGAATATATGTTGTGGTGGTTTTTGACCACAGAAAATAACAATTTTGAAAGCTGTCTCGAATAAATGATGAAAAAAAAGGAAACTTTTGAGGTCAAGAATGTTCAATGTTCAACCCAAAATGAACATGAATTCCTTAGAATAAAGTGCTTGGAAAAAATTGAAATGTGGAGATTCCATCCATACTCCACCTGCTAATCACGATCCTGTGATATGATCTAAAGCTCCAGAACAACTGCTAAATGGACCTTGAACTGAGAATGTTTTGTCAACAGCAGATTTCAAGTTAAAGAATGAACTTAAAGCAATCTTGAGAATCTTGCTGGCACACTCTTCTTCTTCTTCTCATCTGAACGTAACAACACAACAGCTGAAAGCCACTAAAATGGCATAAAGCATTTGAAGCATATTCTATCATGGTTTGTTTGTTGTTTCAGTGTAATCGAAGCGGACTGTCTCTCTCTCTCCAGGGGTTGGCAGAGGGCAGCAGATGGGATGGTCACTGAGGACAGACACCTGCACAAACAGGGTGCAGCGCCAGGGCTCAACAGGCTGCTGGTGGGCCCACACAGGGCTGGGCCGGGCTTTGGTGGTGTCTGAGAACCACACTGTCCATATGACGGACAGGGTTAGCTTTGGGTGAGCCTTCTCACACCGAATTACGGGGGCAAGAGAGGGCAGGACGGTCAACACAACTAAAGAGTAGATTCTGGTGCAGATGTGAGTTTCTCTACACGTGAGTCTTTTAGCTTAATGGCCCAGTGAACTTGGCCCAGTCTAATACCTAATACCTTAATGTGTTAAATCCATGCACAAAATGAGTTCTGTTGGGTAAACACTCAGCTGGGGAAAACAACTTTTTCAGAAATCGGATCATGCTTTCTCTCACGCCAATCTCTACTCCATTCTTTCCTCCTTCTCCTTCCCTCTCTTTCTCCGTCCCTCCATGCTGGCCTTCTTGTGGAGGGGAGATTCACATGCTAATGAGGAGAAGTGAAAGGAGAGGAGGTCATGGGCTTAACAGACATTGGAAACACACACACACACACACACGCAAACCGGTGATTAAAGGCTAAACTGATCGGAGAACAGCATGGGAAACTCAGGAGTTGACCTGCTAAAAGACAGAAAAAGGGAAGTGAGCGCGAGAGATTGAGCACCTCAACACTATCTATTGAGAATTTATGAAAGCCTCTCTGTCCGCACGCTGCCCAGCCTTGAGGTGCCAAGCTGTTTTGTACTGCCCCCCCATGCCATCTCCCTGAAAACAGCCTGGTATGTGGGCATTCTCCTCATACCTCTCCTCCTCTCTCCAGCACTAACCCTACAGCCCATCTGAGCCTCGTCCGCAAACAGCAGTGTGAAGAAATATGACCTCTTTAATGGCGATGGGATAAAGAGAGTGACCCTCACAGGGCCCGCCGACCCAGAGAGAGAGGAGGGGGGGGATGGGGGAGTGTCAGAGGAGGAAGAGATAAAAACAGAAAGGGAAGAGAAAGAAAGAGGTGGGCTGGGCTGTTGGCAAAAGCCTGTGGTGCGTCAGTGAATTAAAAAACAACTATTTAACAAGCTCTGTCATGAGGTCAGTAACATTCAGTGATGCCTGAGATTCTCAAATCCTCACTACAGAAGGGGAAGCACCTGTAGTGCTTGCAAACAGTCCTACTTTACTTCAACTACTGACACAGAGGAAACTAAATGCACAATTTTGCATTTATTTCAAATTGTTTCCACCCTTTGTTTTTATGCTTTTGCCTTGCCAGAGAAGTTGTGTGTTCTGTGCTTTTAGAGCCAACGAGCCTTATGAGCTATCAAGCCACTGCGCTGCTTTTAAACGGCACAAACAGGCGCCTGAGAATAATTGGGGCCTAAATACCCCACAACGGAGAGAAGGAGGGAGAGAGAGGGAGGGACAGAAAGTATGGAGAATGCAGCAGGAGCAAAAACACACATCCTAAGTGGGTGGCTTACCGAGTTTGGGGAACAGTTCTATTTGTCTTATCAGATCCTGTCATGCATTTCTCTCTTTCAGTCTATGAGGAGAACCACTGCAAGCCACTAAAGACTACTTACCACAGGTCAGAGAGAGAGAGAGAGAGGCATTTCTTTGGCTGGTTGAATTAGTGTTTATATGCAGAGTTCATGGCAGGGCCTTTGTGTGCGTGTGTGTGTGTGCTGTACTTATTTTCCATCCATAAATCCCATCACATGTTCGCGCTCCACTGCGTGCTAGAAATCACGGCACAAAAGTATGTTGGTGTGTGTTTATATATGGTTTGTGTGAATATGTCTGTAAGTTTAAGTTTAGCTTAATGTAGCTTGCTGTGTGTGTGTGTGTGTGTGTGTGTGTGTGTGTGTGTCTGTGTGTGTGCGTGTGAGAGTGTGTACGCACGTATTTGTTTGTGTGAGAGAGATTATCCAGCCAGCGCCCATTTGATTGGCTTTGGAGTTAAATTTGGTAAAGCGAGTTAGTGCTTAGATTAGCAGGACTAACGCGGCTAAGTCTGATTTTTACATTTCCCACAGACATAAAGGAGGAAACATAAAGGAAAAGGTTTCTTTTATCAGCTTACTACACGGTTTGAACTTTGACCCGGATTTGCATTTTGCTGTATTTCAACAGAGCTCGTTAATATCAAGTCCAAAGTTCCTCTGTCCTGCAGGGTTAGGATCAGAGAGGTTCTATTATTTTCTCTCATCTTAAGACCGACTGTACTTGCCAGAACAGGACACAATAACTATTCTTAAGGCAGCTAAAGCTCTGCATCGCTCAAAAGGTTAATTCCCCTTGACATGGCACTAATTTCCCAGTAGAGCAACACCTGCGTGTCTGCTGAGACTATAGTGGCAAGCTTCCCGTTCTCAAGCTCTCATGACTCTCTCACCCCTCTGAGTCTCTATTGACATTTTAATGGGCTTCATGGTTTTAGGGAGCAGAATTAGAATGATATCGTGATTATAGTGAGCGAGCTGGAGTGTCAGCAGTGTGTGTGAGAGGTGAATGGGAGGCGGAGCGGGGCAGAGGAAGAGGTATTGTGGTCTGCTCTAATGGAGGATTTCCTCCTCCTGTCTCTCAAACACACCATGTGACCCGCCCTGACAAGGAGTGGGACCAAGAATTCAGAGGAAGGTTAGGGAGGGTGGAGGCTGAGGGGGTCTTGACTCCATCGACTGGCCAGTCAATCAATCAGACTTTGTCCTCTCTTCTTCTATGATTTTTCTCACTGCTCTGGAACAAATCAGATAGCTGTCTTGGATGTTTATCAAACCTCAATGCTCTTTATATTATATATATTTTATGTGTCTGTAGCATTAGAATCAAAAGCTGTCAAGTCCCAAAACCCGGCATAGAATATCTAGTTTATTATTATAATCTTATCTGCTTTTTCTTTGCTAATATAGTTCCTGATTTAAGTTAAAATTTGACCCTTTTTGAAGTATTTAAACAAAGTTCTTGTGTTTAGAAAACCTTTAACATTTGAAAACGTTGGCTTCTTAAATGAAAAAGATTTTGCAGAAAAAAATAACATAAAAATGTATCTTAAGGAACAGACATTTCTTGCCACAAACCATGAAACGACCTGATCTGTGTATGTGTGTGTTGTTGTGACAGAGAAACCTGGCTAATGTATACATCCATTACCTTCATTTCAGGCCAATCCCAGTCTCACACACCCTGCAACATAACCTATGTTGCTAAAGGACACTCTAAAGTGGCCTACATCGCTTAAAAGAAGCATGTATAGATATTATGTTGTGGTTATTTGATATGTGTGTGACTCTGTGTGTGTAGAGAGAGACAGACAGAGAGTGTCTTTGTTCAATTGCCTGTATTAGCACAGCCCTTTGGTCCATTCATTTGGATTAATGCCCTCTTCCAGCAACAAGTCACAATGCAATTGCGCGTGTGTGTGTGTGTGTGTGTGTGTGTGTGCAATCTCAAGGTGATTCATGTGTGTGCTTGTGTGAGAAAGATCAGCCTTGTGTGTGTGCGAACTGTGAGAGTGTGTGTGCTACTTGTGTGCATCAGATAAAACCAGGGATCAGAGAGAATGAGTGGCTCAGTGCCAGGTCCACTTGGTGTTGGACAAAACGAAGGCAGGTGAGCAGGAAGCTGGCTCAGTGGCGACAGCATATGGGTAGAATCATTTGTGAAGGTTTCTATGGAGATATTATACATATGTCAACGGTAACTCCTCCAAATTCACTTGTAATTTCCTCTTGAGTCTCAGTCTTAATATATATCTTAACATTTAGAGAGGGCACACACAAACGCACACTCATCAGCATTCAACTAAAACACTGCTGTGACCTCTGGGGTCCCACATCCGACACTACATGTTGCTGTAAGCCCACACATTTAACTTTATCTTAAGGTCACTAAGGCCATGAGCATAAGTATGTGTGGCCTTCCAGACATTTGGGAACAGAGTGCTCAGGTTAGCTGAGGTTCATGACAGACCCTGCTGGAAGTAGCTACAGGGCCAAGGGTCAAAGGTGAGGGATGTGACATAGATCTAGGGTTATACTGTAGCATACAAGAGCAGGGCACACATGTCCCTGTAACACTGCCTATTATATCTGTGAGACTGTGTGCCTGTGTGCCTGTATGTGTGTGTGTGTGTGTGTGTGTTAAAGTGGATTACTGTGGTTCCACTGGGAACTTCAGCAAAGCCCTTCTCAAACATTTTTAAGTTGTCGACCACAAAAGGCTACAAAAATGCTCTCGCAATCCAAATAAACAAACTCGGCTCCATAAAAACCACCCAAGCTTTATCCATACGGATAGTCACTGTTACATTCATAAACACGTGCATGAACATGCACAGATGTACACTGATACAGATGTTTGGCTCTAGATTTTTTGTTTCCACAAGCTGCTGATGTGTCTCACACACATACAAAGCTCACAAATACACAAACACACACACACACAGGAGTGGCTGAGGTCAGCAGAGTGGTGTGCAGAGTGAATCCCTGTCCTTTTACCCCCTCTGTGTGAATGCTGCAGCGACCGGGGGGCCTCTGGCTGAAGCATGTGCTTACTCAGAGAGATTTTATTCACAGGAATAAATGCCTTTTACACACAGGCATCTGTTGGGACACTCTCTAGGGGACTTTTACCAGCAGGCACCTGCGAGGCCAGCCTCTAAATGCTGCTGCTGGCTCTGTGTTGCGGTTGGCTTGTAGGCACATTTGAAGAGATGTTGGATTCAACACTGTTTTGTGGGAAATCAACTCTGGTCCACATTAGCAAGTACAGGAGGCAAGAGGATATTTCTAATGTGATTTAAAAAGATCAGTTACTCATCAAGACATTCCTAATGCTTGGCCGCACTGCCAGTTGAAAGAGGAGGACGAATGCACAGCTGCTCCAATGAAGGGAAACTTGAGTAGTGCCCAGAGGCCAGATCAGGCTACTTGGCTGGTTGGTTGGGTGGCTGGCTGGGCGTTTCTCTGTTGTTGCCATAATGGCATTATTACCCCCTGGGACAAAAGCCTGACTGTGGAGAAGAGGGCCGTGGAGCCTTTGAAACCTGATGCCTCTGTCTGGATAATGCTCCTCTAAACTTCACTCCTATCTTGCACTCCCTTCCCCTCGTCTACTCCTTAAATATCCTGCTCACCTCTGCACACATCATGGAGTGTGTTTATCTGAAGACAATATATGTTAAATTGGAGCTACAGTGTGAATGTTCTGCATGATGCTTTCTAGTATTTCAGGGAGACTCTTCTCTGTATGTAAACAGTATAGGGCTCAGTGGCTGCAGCACAGATAAGGCCTTCGCCAATAAAGATGCTGAGCTGATTACTGCACAGTGCTGGCCACAGCTGAGCAGATAAGCACTACAGCCCACAATCCAGTCAACAATGCTGCTAGAAGCAGCAACAGCCATAAACCACTGACAGATAATGAAGCAGCCTTGAGTGCCAGGCAAGGAGTCTCTCACTCTCTCATCTCTACCTCATTCACTTTTTTCCCTCCCTCCATTTCATCCTCCTTCTGTCTGCCACTGGCCTATTGGTCCTCATTAACGAAACAAAGGGCGCTGAGATGCATCAAAAGGGGTATTGTTCTCAGCGAAACAGTAAAATCTCCCTGACCCCCAACCCCCCATCTCTGGTTGCGCACAGCATGTGCACACACACAAATACAGAGGATTGTAGTGGGCAATGTAGTAAGAGAAAGTGACAGAGGGGCCTGTGTAACAGCAGGGATGAGGCCCAGGCAAGGACAGTGTGGTGTAACAGAGAGATGTAATGAGGCCTACAGCTCTCAGCCTGCTGGCTATGATGAGGCACTGCTGCATAAGCTCATCTGCTGCCTCAGCTCTCATTTACATTAAATGCTAGTGGCATTGTTTGGTTTTTAAGCTGCTGATCCCATGTTAAGAAGTAGAAGTAGAGAGAGAAAACCTCAGAATTCTTATTTTCATTGACAATCAGGCGTTTATAAATGAGCTCATTGCCCACCCAAGATTTCCACAAAATATTCATTTACAACACCCGCTAAAAACTCGAAAATGAGCTCAGACACACGCAAGAATGACTGCTAACAACAGTTTATGGTGGGGTCCAGCCCAGTAATCCTGTTTTATCTCAAATAAGCACTTTGAGGGTGTTTGCCTAAGAGGGATATACTGTAATTATAGATAAGAGAGTGGAAAGAGACAGGAGAGGCAGAAGCTTTACTACACTATTGTTGTCAAAGTAAACTACAAACTGTTGTTCTTCTATTGTCAATGTTTAGTCTTTTATTGTGCAATTGAATTGTTTGCTAGGATGGAGGCATTGGGAAAAGAGTTAAAAGAGATGGATGTGTCTGGTTTGTATACCAGCATAAAGAGACACACTCACATCAGTCAACCTGATGCCTTTGGCTTGCCCACGGGAACCACATGGGACACACACGCATACACACAAATGGAGCCACAGATGCCTTACACATGCTACCCACACACACATTGCAGACATAAGCGTACACATACACAGACTCTTTCACCCTGCAGGCCATAGAGTCCATCTAATGACAGCTCTGGGCGCTCCCTCTCCCTCATAAACCCCCACGGGACACACATGCACATGCACACGCTCACACCCACACACCTCTAATCGCAGCCCTGCACAGAAACAAACCCCAGGGGTTTGTCATTTACAGTAACTCCTGCACCAGCAGAAACCAGCCACATGTCACAATGATGGGCTGAAAATGATACACACACAAGTCTGGCCACAATACTCCCGCTACTCTGTGTACGTAAAAATGCACACTTAAAATGACACACATTCTTCGAGGACTAGTAGCCCATATCGACTATTATCAGAACTGAATCTCGAGACTGGTGTTACATACTTCTCTGTGCGTGTCCATTGAATGTCTGCACGGAGCCCTCGGCTGTGTGTGAGTGTAGGAAATGTCATACAGTGAGCACTGCAGGCACTTGTCCCATATGAGTCTATTTTCTGCCTGACCTTTAACCTTATCTGACAAACGAGAAGAATAGACTGACAAGGAGCATCAACAGTGGGACTGAAAAACATAGAGAATGCAAACAACTTCAATACTTCTCTTCAATAGATTCATGTGGTTACTAGTAGAAAATTATCTATTTTGTTGACTGTTACAACACCCCAATTAGTGATGCTTAACAGAAATTAGTATATTGGCATGTTTTTCCCACTGAATCCCACCTCTCTTCTTTCTGTGGGCATCTATATCTGGCCAGGTAGTCCACAGCACCACTCTTCTCAGTCACCTCCTGCCCCTGAACAGACAGACTCGTGCAGCACTCCTGAAAATATTTGCCCGCAGATTAAGGTCAGCAGCTTTGGATTGGAGCCTGTGTTTGGGTTTGTGTGTGAGGGCCTCCCACATGCTGTTTGATTACAGTTTTCTACTTGGCACTTGGCAAAAACTACTTATCTGTTGTTGTCAGAGAGATGAGTTTCTGAGAGGTACTTAAATGTGATTGCTTTTGTACATCAGACTAAATATTGGAGCGTAGTCACCTCCAACCACACATACATTAAACTAACCAGATCTGACTGTGTTTAAGTATTTTGCTCTTTCAATGCTCTTTCATGACATTTCTCTCCATTAGTGCAAAACCAGTTAAGAAGAGCGGAGACAAGCTCAAGTGGAGGGAGGGAAGGAAGGGGGGAAATGAGCTGTGAGGCAAAAAAAAAATGGACAAGATTTTATTTCACAACCACACCTACCTCCGACCGACACTACCTTTCCGTTTCCCACCCTTTCCTGAGCACCACTATGCACACACACACACACATCATGCCCCCTGGTTCACTCACTCCCAAAATTGCGCCAGATGTCACATCAAGAGTCTTTGGCCACAGCACTGCAGCCAGATGAAGAATTTGAGAAATTCTGGAAAATATTTGTAGAGCGGCTCAGGATTGAAGTGGCTGAGGCCTGGAGAGGTAGAGGTTAAACCTCTCCAGCTTTAATGAGGGCCTGTGTGACTGACTGCTGTAATGCTATAGCAGCTAACGGGGAGGCAGGAGTTGGGTAGAGCCATATTGGGTTAATGCTCCAGGGCCAGTTATGAAGCTGATTCCCCAGGGCCAAAAGGTTACACTCCTGACTGCTGCTAATAACAATCTCCACGTCTGTCGCTTGTGGAAAATCACATCACCAAACACCTGCCTGTATCAGAGATCAGAACAGATAGCAAGAAATCTGAGAAGCTGATGGAAAAAAGGCTTTCAGTGAACTTAGATCACCTTCTTGTGCCTAACATATATGAGTGGTTGGTCACTATAGCAACAACCAAGACAGACCTTGTGGAGCTTTTAAATCAGCGTACAGGACTGAAAGTCAATGCAGCCAGTCCTGGACAATCCATGTTTATATTCTACAAAAAGGCCCCTGCAGCTCAAACTCTGAATGGCTTCCAAACCCAGACAGACATTATGTATGTGCCCAAAGCAAACAAACAATGCATAATCTCCTTTGCATTGTGTAAAACTTAATCTAGGTTTAGGTGAGGCTACTTTTAGACGGATGGTTTCCTGGAAGCTCAACTCTCTTCACAGCTATCGGACAATGTATAGCCATGTTCATGAGCGCATGTGAGAAAGAGAAAAGGAGAAGAATGAAATTCTGCAGTCTGCGGTGGAGTTTGTGTATTTATAGTGAGTGCATGGTGTTTGTGTGTGTGCGCTCCTTATGGCGTCGCTAAATCAACTCCGCTGCTCAGTAAGAGTGGAACCCGAGCCAAAGTGAAATCAGCAGATGATTATTGTGCTCAGCTGCCAAAATCGTACACTGTAACTCTAGTAAGGTCTCAGCAGCTGAGTGTGTGTGTGTGTGTATGTATATTCGTTCACCATTCTGGTCCTGCTGTGTTTATGCATCATTAGCCTTGATTAGCAAGAGCAACATAATGAAGGGACACTTTTTTAGTTTGTACACATGTGTTGGTGTGTGTGATTATAGATGGCCTCAGATGTCCTTTATGCAAACAGAATCATTAGTCGTGCCTGAGGGTGTGTGACTGTCGGGCAGATTGACAACCTATAGAAAGGTGTCACTGCACAGACTGTGTGTGTGTGTAGCACCAGCTGGCAGACAGGAGCTAATGAAAGGTAACGAGATATTTATGCATTAACTCATATAGTGTTCAATACGTTCCTCTGATGCGGCCACAGAGCAAAGCCCATTCAAGATCAGGCATTCTTCTGAGCCCTCTACACACCCGCATTCCTCGTTCTGATATCCCCCCTTTCTCCTGGTCTTTCTTCTTCTCTCTTTTAACCCCCCTGTCCCTCCACCCACTGAACCCCCCATGTGTAACCCCCCTCCCCAAACCACTAAAGTGGGCCAACCAATCATCAGTGAGCAGCCAGATTGCGTTTAGCATGACAAAGGAGAATCTGTGTGACCGTTTGTGTCTGTGTGTTTACATGCATGCTCATGTGTGTGTGTGTGTGTGTGTGTGTGTGTGTGCCTGTGTTCCCCTTGCATGATGACTGTAGAGCTTTAACCAGTGAAGGAAGTTGGTTTATGCAGGAAATTCACTCCACATGCGCTCAAAGCTCATCTACATTTATATGGGTGCAGATGAAACAGTGGATCTCTGTCTGAGGTTCTTTAATACGCAAACCAATATAAACCCGCTGGAAAACTTTGTGTCTGTCAAGCAGATCTGCTCCTACTACACACACTTTAAGAGAATGTGGAGTTAATCTGCACCATTTGTAACATCCTGGGTAATAAAATCCTGTTCCTGTGTGGCAATGACGCATATTTCGTTACTACTGTTGATGCTTCAGTTTCTCCATATAAAGCTGTCGGTGTGGCTCCCACCTGCTCCTCTAATGCCTGGTCAGCCACGCGTCCCGCCTCTCCATCTCCCTCTGTTAGACTGGAGAGGCATTCCCCTGCCACAACACATGCTTAAGCAATTATTCCACGCAGTCCCCCGGACAGAGAGGGAGAAAGAGGGCTAGATAGAGAGCTGGAGAGGGAGAGAGAAAATAATTTGAAGTGGAGTGATCAGGGGCAGCTGGCCAGGGATTTGCAGGGTTCTGGGAGAGAATGCGTAGAAGTTAAGCGCAACTCCCATAATCCTTTTCTAAAAGAGAGAAAGGAGAGACGGAGGGATTGAAAACAGAGAGAAGAGAAAGGGGAGCCACTGAAGCTTGAAACTAAAAGGACTGGGCTACAGTGACAACAGCCAAAAACAAACTAAAAGCTATGAAAGCAACACACATACACACACACACAAAAACACTGCACACGGAATCTGGAAGGGACGCCAGCGGAATAACAAGTCAGGACTAGCACACAAACTATACGGCACAAACCAGTTGCCTTTTGGAGCAAATCAGAGCAGTAAAGACCACTGATGTCACCTCTGCTTCGTGACAGTTTCATTAGCTATGAATCAATACCTTAATTACACTTCGATTTTTACTCCAGCCGTGTTGCATCTGTATGGACAGCTCTAGCTGGAATGGCACCTCTGGAGGTTTAGGGTCAGATGAATAAGGTTTTGAGGGCACAGGAGGGGTGTCACTGGCTATTTAAATGGCAGTAAAAGGACATGTTGCAACACTTGAAAACACTTGTGCCCCAGGCAAGTTGGCTGGCAGCAGGAGCATCAACTGATAGGTCTCAGTGATGCTGTGTGGACTTTGAAATGATCAATATATTCTGTGATGACAACATTTTTATCTTGCTGTCTCAGCTGAGACACGTGTCAGTAAATCAGGAAAAATGCCATCTTTCTATTGTATCGACATACATTTATGAATGTGCTAATACACATGTCATGGTTGTTTCATTGTGAGATTGTAAACTATAAACATATATTTGTTTAACAATGGGAAAGCCTGAAATGTTGAGTGTGGTCAGTGTTTAGCCCCGAGCTTCCCCGGCTTTGGATGGTGCGATGGAACTGGATGATAAAGGGATGTTGTTGCAGATTAAGTTGTCTTGTGGTCACAGATAACAGGCAATACTTTTAAAACGATAAGGCTTTAACTGCCAACCATTAGAAAGCGCGGGTCTTGTTTAATGCATTTATTGTTTCTGCTTTTTTGTGTGTGAATCTAGAGTTTAACGTGGCTGACTCTCGGTAGCGCAGTCCAAATCAGCTGATGTGCGCCAAAAAAGTAAACAATTCAAATTATAACAGAGACGAACATATCGCCTAAACTGATTCATAAACTTACCAAGTAGAAGACAGAAGATGTCGAGCGCTATTAGCACTTTCTTCTTACTGTTGTCAACACCATTGTTGTTGTTTAACGTAGAGGTTCCTCCGTTCCTTGTCTCTTGGGCCATTGCTTTCTCATACATGTACTTTTGCATTTGAGAACTCCCCCGTTTCGGCTCAAAAATCCCACACCACGCGTTAGGTGAAGAAACTCTGTCAGGCTTTCAAGTCCTTCAAATAAATGACATGCAATTCAGGGGGAAACCCAACTCGGAGGTTTCGTAAAGTTTCAGATGTGCTGATGTCTCGTAGTCTCGTATTTCACTTTTACAAAAAAAAGTACAAAACATATAAGTATTATCTGGTGAACGGACCCGCGCCACGGACTCAAGAAAGAGAAGTTGCCTGCGCTGGAAATGAATGGAAAGCCCGCTTCCCTTTCTCGCTCTTGGTTCAAAGACTTGGAGTGAGTGAGAATTGCGCTGTGCATCGACAGCCGCTCTTGTTATATCAATCCTTCTTCTTCTCCTCCTCCCCCTGCTCTCTTCAAGTTCCCCCAGCAGCTTCAAGGCTCAGCCCTCTTCCCTCTGCTAGCGGTGGGTAATCACCTCCATCCCTGCATGGAAAACTTTCTCAGACTGGAGACCAGCAGGGATGGTGGCAGAGAGCAGCGCCCCCAGCGGTTACGCGAGGTGTGACAGGCGCACCAGAGTGATGGTGGCTCGGAGCGTTTCAGAGCGGTCATGTTATTGAAGATGGGGATGTGTGGTCTCTTTTCATCCTGAGAATAATTAAAGCAATTAGTCCTTATTTTCCAGTAAATGTTGTAATAGTATGTTTTGTCAGATCATGTTGGAAAATAAGATGTATGTTGACATCTGAGAGGGAACAAACTACACATTTTTCCCGTTGAACAAGCCTATTACAATTAATGAAATGTTTAATTCTTCATAACATCCTAAACAAGACGTTGATATTATCTGTGTATTTTGCCAATACGATAGTGAAACTTTATATATATTCTTCCAGTGCCCATACAAAGAATATGTAGAAGTTTATAATTCACCACTTTTATTTACTTTTCTACTAATACTTTATTTATTTTTTCTGGGGAAATTTGTAAAGGGGATTTGTTGAGCAGAAAAATGACTTTTTCATCGATTTAATCTAAATTTTGTATTTCAAAAATACAAAGTGGAAATTCTAATTTTGCTCTGGTCAGTGAAACCAAGCATACACTATCCGTGAAAACTTGTATTCAAATGCATTAGATTTAGTGCTTCTTTTCCAACTTTGATAAGAAAACGTTCTCGCGCCAGCTCCACAAATCTTTCCAATTTCAGAGAGTGCTCAAGCCTCATTCACAAGACAGGAGCAGTTCCAAGAGCCATACTGCATATTGATAAATTAAACTTACACTGCCATCTAGTGGTTAAGTACGAACAACTCACCGAAATCGTGTTTGCAACTCATCCATCAATTCATTTCCGACCTGGCCTTTTTTGTTTTGTTTTTACCAGCCCATTCTGTTCGTTTGTTATTTAAAACATCTGACACTGATACGGTAGAGACAGGACCCAACAAAATAAGATAAATATGACACTGTGCGTGGTATGACCTCAGGGAGGACGTAAACACTATGGGGTGAACAGTCACTGCTCTGATGGCCTTGGCTATGCTTTGCAAAACCCAAACAAAGAAACATAACAGAAACTCAACCATGCATTGGTCTTCCGTTAACATTTCATTCCACATTTATCAAATGTGGGTGATGCCTTTCAGAACAGTCTTCTGCCATATAGCAGAGACATAGCCTAGCCTATTATTTATAACCCAAAATATAATTTAACGTGTTGCTCACAGCATGACAGGCTACTCATTTTTTAAATGTGTTACTGAGGGTGAATCATGCATGTTATGCACTGGCGCAAAAAGGCTTTTACATAAAAATAAATACTTCACATATAGCAGCCAATCTGAATTATCATAAAGGCACGAGTCTTTAAAGGCCTGTGTAAATATTGGCTGTCTTATGCCACTCAACCTCGGCCAAATGTTTACTACTTTTACACCGAGCTGTCTAATAGTCGTAGGTACAGTATTTATTAGGGGGTAGGTAATTGACCAGGGTGCAAAACTCGACACAACATCGGGTCGGTGGGAGATGTACACCGTACGGGGTAGATGGCAGAGGCCGTTGGGCTCTTGGGGGGATAATCCCGGTAATGCTACGCAGGCTATGCTTACGACAGATGTCATCTGGCCTCCAGAAAAGCAATTACGTTTTTTTCCTGTTACAGTATTCACCGTAAACCTGACAGTGCGCGTTTAACGGGGTCGAGTCGTCGGTTGTTCTTCTCTTCTTCGCAGTGAGAGAAGTGAAGTGCCCCGCCCCTCCGTGCGCCCAACGGGCAAGCAGGCAGCACACCCACCACACCGTGCGAGCCCAGCCGTCGGTAACTGAGAAGATGGCAGAGCGGCAACAACAGAAACACGAAGGCAGGGTAAAGATCGGCCATTACATCCTCGGCGACACGCTCGGAGTGGGAACATTCGGGAAAGTGAAGAGTTAAGTCACGCTTTTGTGTCATGCCGAGGTTAATGTGTACGTTTGCTTGTTTCAGTTGGAGTAATGTGAAGTAGTCGCCGTGCCCCCCCCCCTTAACGGACAGTGTTGAACTTGCCGGCGGTTAGTGAGCAGTTTGCGTAGCTGGACGGTTTAACGGCAGCGACAGAATGGATTTAAAGCGTAAATGTGTTTTGGGAATCCGCTCGCTTCAAAGTCAAATTCGTTCACCGAAGCCCCCTGTTTGTAGCTACTGTCTTCATCTATGGCAGGTGTAATTACCTGAAAGACAACAGCTACAAGGAGATGCACAGTCATACTCACATTATTATCGTATAACGTTAAACAATGAAGAGTTTATGCTGTGGTAGGTTTTTTTTGCCCCGTCTTGCGGTAAAGGACGAATGTGAAGCATGAAACCCAACGTGTGAGCTTAGTGTTAACGGATAAAATGTTTTATAAACGATGTAGCTAGTCCGATATGTTATCCCACTGCCAGCCAGTGGTAGCCTGGTAAGTACCTATATGTCGGGAAAATCCTTTACAGGCGTAAAGTTTTACTGAAGAGGCCTATCACATGATATTATTTCAGTTTACTTAGCTAGTTTTCGGGCACTCTGCATGACCTTGTGAGCTTTAAGTCCATGCTCACCCCGCCTGTTTCTTGAGTGCGCAGTTTGTGGGATGTGTTAGCTTAGCGAGGGGGGGGTAAACCCACCTGAAGTCATGGCTAGCTACATTTTTAAGCGGGCATACATTCTGTATGAGGGAAATCATTTTATGCATCCTAGCAAGTATTCGAATCCATGCAGTATCAATTCATATAGTTTTAATACCGAATTGAATCAAATTTTACTAATGATAATGGTTTGCTAATGATAACGGCTGCTTGTCTCCCTAGGTGGGAGTTAGAGCAGTTCATCCACCCTTTGTATTAATGCTTCATAACTGATGTTTGTAGTCTAGCCGTGAGAAGGAGTTGGCAGCTATAACATGGCTTCAAAGCCTCAGGCAGGAAGATAGCTCCAACACCCTAAACTAAGACACAGCCAGCAAATAAGGGCTATAGTAGCCCAAAAAAAGCATAATGATAATAATTTACTGTTATGTTGAAGCCTGCTATGCAAAGATATCTGAATCAAACCTTAATCCATGAGTGCCTCTCTCTACCTCCCATTGGGCATCGATATTATATGTTGTGCCTAACTGTCTGTGTATATGAGCCCCTATGTGGTTTTACCATCTGTGTGCTGTATCTGCTTCATATCTGTCTTTTGTTTTCAGTTGGCGAGCATCAGTTGACAGGCCATAAAGTGGCTGTAAAGATCCTAAACAGACAGAAGATCCGCAGTCTCGATGTCGTTGGGAAGATCAAACGTGAGATCCAGAATCTCAAACTGTTCAGACACCCACACATTATCAAGCTGTAAGTGGAGAAAGACGACACATCCTCTATCAGATTTTAAGACTCACAGTTGCTGACAGACAACGTAGAGAGATAACTGAGATCTGTTAAATTAGTGGCTGTTGTAATGTGGGCCTTTTGCTATGTTGTGTTCCATCTGTGTTGTGGCATGCTTTGCTTGTTCCTGTTTGTTTACTACAGCTGCGCTGTACTGAGCATGCCCACAGGGCTCCCAGGAGGTAGAACACACAAACATACCAAATGCACACACACACACACACACACACACACACACACACACACACACACACACACAGGCTTGGAGCTAGATAAAGAAATCTGTTCTAGCACAAATCTCCAGTTAAGATGATAGAAGTTGCTGTAATTCCTGCTTGAGTGACTAAGTCCTTGTCCTCATCCAGGTGTCTTGGCTCCTCTTGGTTTTTTTCTTTGACTTTGTGTTCCTCCATTCTCTTTCCTTCTGTCTCCCCGGCCTCTTTCTCCTTGTCAGTCCATGTCTCTCTGTCTCTCTCAACAATCTCTGTGTTATTTTTAGGCCAGGGTTGGGGTTAGTCCACTGTCACACTGTAAGCTATGGCAGATATGTGAGCTGTCAGGTCGTGGGCTGGAGCGCTGTGAAACACTCTGTCACAGACATATCCATTCACAAACACAGATATATTTTATTTGTTACAGAAAGCTTCAGGCATGGTCACTGGACTGAGCAAAGCAGACTCTGTGTGATGTATTGGCCCTGTTTGTAAAACCAGCACGAAATGAAATAAATGTATTAAAATTTCCCTCAATTGCTCTCACATTTTAGATTTCCTAGAATCTGTGTGTGTATATGTAAAATAGAAAAGCAAAGAGATTGCGATTTGGTTTGTGTTTATTTCTCCCATGGTGCCGGCCGTGTAGTGCTACACCCGGCTCGACAGGAATGAAGTAGATTGTGATGAAGTGCAGAGTGCTCCCAGGAGCAACCATTCATGAGATTGGGCCTGCATTTTAATATACCTGACCTTTACAAAAATAATGCTTACACTCAGCAGCCTTACATCACAGCTTAGCCTCACATTTCTGTGTATTTGTTTCTGTGCAGATTTTGAAGTAAATAAATTTGGTTTAGAGATTTAGAGACAAGATGAAAGCCTATTATGGTATGTTTAAAGTTGTTTTTAAAATTATTGATAGGACGTAGAAGAGGCTGAAGTGTTAATTAACGTACAGTAAGTTCATGTCAGTACAAATGTATGTTTGTGTTTTAGGTACCAGGTGATAAGTACACCCACAGATTTCTTCATGGTCATGGAGTATGTGTCTGGAGGTGAGCTGTTTGACTACATCTGCAAACATGGACGGGTAAGACATTTTATCTATTAATTGACTGGTAGAGTCCTCACTGGGTCTCAAATTGAGGCTGAGGTAGTCTGTAGTGTGGATTACCACTTTCTATTAAACAATTAATGGATTCTTTTTTTAATTAAATACTTGGCAGTGAAGTAAAAACTCCCTTTCTTTAACAGTCATGAACATACTGCTACATGATACTATTTGTGGTTATATGTTACATTATAAGTAATGTTATTTAAGATAAGTTGTATGAGCACATTTTTTAACTTTCTGAATGTATTCTTGCTCTGTAGAGACATCAAAATATTGTCTTTACGCATGTTGTTTAAACTGCAACTATCCCCATCACTTACATATATATTGCACTAAAATATGTACATTTTCCTGCTTTAACTACTGTTGTTAACTTCCAAGTCATATGATTTATAGTTTATGAACCCTGAAAACTTGTTTGACGACAGTGTTCCCACGCCCCAACTGAGCGCTGTCAATGATTATTTTAATGTCTGCTTCAATCACCTTTAAATGTTCACTTCCAGTTTTCTGAGATTTAAAGCTTTGAGTGAAGCATGGTATTCAACACAAACACACACACACACACACACACACATATGTCCAAGGCAGATACTGACAGCTATGTAGAGATGACCTCTTCTGGTGACTCTCTTTATAATCCTACCTGAACTTTATCTGGGCCCAGAGCCATAACAGCCTCATGACCAACCCTGAACATGATACATTTTTTCTAAACAAGACATAACCTCCACACATGTGCTATAGGCCTGTTTCTGAGCTTGTTCTGCAACACACTGTCTCACTTCATCACTTTTAAATCAGAGAAATACTCAGCTAAGCCACAGTCCAATCATGTCCATTCACATTGTGTCTTTCAGGTAGAGGACACAGAAGCTCGCCGTCTTTTCCAGCAGATTATCTCAGCTGTAGACTACTGCCACAGGCACATGGTGGTCCACAGAGACCTCAAACCTGAGAATGTCCTGCTAGATGCCAGCAAGAACGCCAAGATAGCCGACTTCGGTAGGATGATCCCCAAAGAAGAGAGTTACAGCTAGAGGGAGAGGCAGAAGGATTGGCTTGGCAGAGGAATTGTTAGGGAATTTAAGAAGAGAGAGAAAGCAGAACAGAACATAACAGAATAAGTTCATGGGGTGAATAAGAAAAACAAAGAGGCAGTTTGTGGCAGAACTGAGTGGAATGACCAAGTAACTGGACAGTTTGATTGGAGGCAAGTGAAAGATTGTTGCAGAGTTATAGGACAAAGCGTAATTATACACTGAATTATACACTGGTAGAAAAGTGTGAAATCGCCATCATGCACCTGTTAACCTCATTATTAAATGAGAATGAATGTCTCACTGAACACACTTTGTTATCTGCTGTGATATAATTGTTCTATCTGATTGGTTAAGAGACCGTGCCTGATGCAATACGACCATGAAAGAGAAATATTTTTAAAAACACACGAAGGCCCTTGTGCGTAGCAGGGTATGTGGGGTGGAGAGAGGTCCCCTAGCAACGGCCAGGTCTCATATCATGTCTGGCAGGAAGCCTTGAGGCCCAGTGTCATCTGATAGGGAAGGAATCGTTGGGGTGCGGCAGGGGTGTACAGCAGGAGAAGTGTTTTGGCTGAGAGCAACAGACACCGGTGAGCAGTGAGAGGGAGTGTTAAGGGAACAGGGATAAAAGATAAAGGGAAGGTCAGCACATCGCAGAGCGTCTGGTGTTTAGCAATTGGCTGAGGCCCTGGCAGGCAGAGAGAGGATCATCCAATTAGATGAGCTTTGTGTTCAGAGCTTAGAGTCTTGGAGGGTAAAGTAGGATGAAGATATCAGTGGTGTCCACAGTGTGTACTTCCCACCCTCCCTGTGCCGGGCCATGTTCAATTTAACCAAAGGATCAATAGCAATAACATGATAATAGAGGATTGTTTCATTAGTCTCTGTTACAGTCAGAGTAAAGGCTGAAGGGTGTTAATATGTCCTGTGTTTGGCCAACAGGTCTGTCAAACATGATGTCAGATGGGGAGTTCCTGCGGACGAGCTGTGGCTCACCCAACTATGCAGCTCCAGAGGTCATCTCAGGACGGTATGTGTGTAATCACATGTATGATCGAGGCTACAATGATAATCACAATTATTTATGTGTAGAGGACAGTTATTTAATCACCATTATTTATATGGCTTTAAAAACAAAATTGTTTTGGACCTGAACAGTGACTGAAAACCAACCTGAGAGAAAACAACCTTTAATGGTGCCCTGTGGAGTTTTCTTGTAATCAGACAAAATGTCTCATGCGCATGCATTCAAACAAAATGGGGGCCTACATGTAAAAAAAAAAAAAATGCTACATAGTGCAACTAGAGTCAGAAACTCATTGAATTTCACATTATGCGTAACAATCCCATACATTTCTTAGCCCGAGCTAAACAAAATAACTGGACTCAGTGATAATAATCACCACAGCATGCAAACTAGTCATATTGTGTTATGAAGCATTAATTAATTATATAAACACCAGTTGTGGATGCTTCATTGGAGGAGTCATAGTTGACAAACATCAATAAACACGTAGAGCCATATAATGTTTCTACTTAAAATTACATTTACATTCCATAACATTTACAATTACATTGTTATAATGTGTTAAAAACAAATAAACATTTATATATTAAAGCCATATAATGGAGGTTAAAAGTTATAAAAGTGCTACCTGCTTTTCCGGTAGACACACTGTGTATGGATGGCTTTGTTTGTTACGTGTCACGTTCTCATCACTCTGTCAGGCTCTATGCAGGCCCAGAGGTGGACATCTGGAGCTGTGGGGTGATCCTGTACGCCCTGCTGTGCGGCACTCTGCCCTTTGATGATGAGCACGTCCCCACGCTGTTTAAGAAGATCAGAGGAGGCGTCTTCTACATCCCAGAGTACCTGACTCGCTCTGTGGCCTCGCTGCTCATGCTCATGCTGCAGGTGGACCCTCTGAAGAGAGCCACCATCAAAGACATCAGGTGCTCACCCTACTCTGTTGGGTCAAGTGGCCCTAACAGGCGCCTCCTTTATCTCATGTGTTTTAAAATTCTTATTGTTCTTTTTTTTCCCCTTTTTATTCTCGCCATGGTTGCAATGTTAAATCACTGCAAAGTGTTGCATTGACTTCTGAGGATTGCTGTCTGAACCAGTCAGATTTATTTATTTATTCACTGCCCTCAATACTCCATTGGCTACAACTCATCAACACAGTCAGATGATTGGTTTAAAAAATATCAGATTGAGGTAGGACTGGTTGAAGTTGTGTGAGGAAATCTGAAGTTAACATACGTGACTCTCCTCTTGTCTTATTGCAGGCCCTGTAACTTTAAAAGGGCCCCCATCTGAAGTGTCATTACACAAACAGACTACTGTGTTTGACAACATTTGAACTTCATGCAAGTTTTAATGTCATTCCTTGTGATATTTTGAGATTAATCACCAACCTAAATCACCATTGGGTTTGGTTTTACAGTCAGGAGTGACAGACATGCATACCCGACTTCAGTTGAACAATGTTGGCACACAGTGCGACACTAATCGCTGCCCATTTTCGCTGTACACTACATGAGCTTGACTAACCTGGCTAACCATGCTAACCCGACTAGCATGCTACAGCTGATAGACAACAACTGGTGCGCTGCCAAAACGTTCCGGGTAAAACCCGCGCTCTAGTCAGGGCTGAAGGTCTGCTGGTCTGTGTGTATTATGAAATGACAATTGTGCGTCTTGATTGGGGGAAAATTTTGGAATTTGGATTTTATCTACCTGCACGGGTCTTAATCTACCTGGATGGGACACCCAAGTAGAGCCTGGGAAACACTAAGTGATAACTTGACAGTACTTTGAGTTGACTGATTATTCTCTTCTCTATCAGGGAACATGAGTGGTTCAAGCAGGACCTGCCAGGCTACCTGTTCCCTGAGGACCCCTCGTATGATGCTACAGTCCTGGATGAGGAGGCCGTCAGAGAAGTGTGTGAAAAGTTTGAATGCACTGAGTCTGAGGTAGTGTCCAGCCTTTACAGCGGAGATCCACAGGTACACAAGACACATTGTACACATTTTTTAAAGGAATAAATTTGTGTTTTTATATATTTCCGGGGACATCTTTGGGGTCATAATCTTCCCAGAAGATCATTTGGCAGTCATGTGACATTGTTTTAGTAGAGTTTGTTGATAAAGTTGGAGGCTCTCTAGTTGCTGCTGCACTTGTCTGCTGTGCTTTTGTGGCTATTTTCAATCATGCTACCGACAATAGCCAATAGACTAACATGAGAGTTGTTGTAATGTGAAGGTCTGTCCTTAGGCTCAGTGAATTATCTCCTTAGTCTTCAATTGACTTTCCATCCTCCCTCTGTCCATGCAGGATCAGCTAGCAGTCGCCTATCACCTTATAATAGACAATCGGCGCATCATGACCCAGGCCAGCGAGTTCTACTTGGCCTCCAGTCCTCCCCAGGGCTCCTTCATAGAAGACGGCATGCCGCTGCCCCCCGGGGTCAAACCCCACCCAGAGAGGATGCCTCCGCTCCTGGCTGACAGCCCCAAGTCTCGTTGCCCTCTGGATGCTCTCAACACCACCCGCCCCAAACCCCTGGCAGTGAAGAAGGCCAAGTGGCACCTTGGGATCAGGAGTCAGAGCAGACCCTATGACATCATGGCTGAAGTGTACAGGGCTATGAGACAGCTCAGCTTTGACTGGAAGGTAATAAGATATGTCTTAAACATGCACATACACACACAGTACATACATAGGTCTACATATGAACTAGATTGTCTGTTATTTTGTGTTGTAGGTGGTGAACCCGTACCATCTGCGAGTACGGAGGAAGAATCCAGTGACAGGAAACCTGGTGAAAATGAGCCTGCAGCTGTACCAGGTGGACAACAGATCCTACCTCCTCGACTTCAAGAGCATCGACGGTTAGTGATAGACAAAATTTCTAATTTGTAATTAACACACCACTGCAAAACAAATTCATATCTTAAAACATTTTTTGTTTTATTGTACAATGTATACGGCTCTACCTTGGTGCAGGTGCAAAGCTGGTGATAGCGCAAATGCATTTGCAGTGCCAGTACTCTTGGCTCCAAAATCTGCTTTCACTGGGCTGATGGAGTTGGAACAGCTAAGGTGGTGTTTATTCAGATCAGGTTGCAGAGTGCACTTTGGTGCTTGTTTTAGCATAAAATTGCACTTGTGCAGCCTGCACAGGCAGCCTCTTTTAGGAATGCAAGCGCAAAGAGCATTTTCATCTGTCACATTAAACCCTTTCATGTATGTGCTGTTGCAATTAATTTGGCACTGATTTAAATACATGTCAAAATATACATGTACATAACCTGCTTTTCTATACACAAGACTCAGTGTTGATACAGTGCCAATTATCAGGAGTACAGGAGGCACCCATGACCTTCCTCTGCCTTCTGCTTTTGAGACACAATTCTTATATAATGATAGAATAACTATATAAAACATTAACTTCATGAACTACTCCTCTGTTGAATGTTGATGCTACCATCTTCTGCTTGTGTGACCCCCAGACGACATCATCGAGGCGGTGGGCTTTAAATCGGGTTCGTCCACGCCTCAGAGGTCGGGCTCCACAGCCGGGCTCCTCAGACCCAGACTGAGCATCGACTCGGCAAGCCCAGCGATTGATCTGCCCCAGCTCAGCTCCTCTCTCCCGGGGTCCCTGTCCGGTAGCTCCCCTCTGCTAACCCCACGTCAGGGATCACACACCATGGACTTCTTTGAAATGTGTGCCAGTCTGATCACCACACTGGCACGCTGACACCTGTCGACTCCTGACCTCGCTGTAACCTGGATGTCAGTGGGGTTTTTAAGCCAATTGCTGATCCGGGATGTAGGGGGTGTAGATGTTCAGAGTGACTTCCTCTTTCTGTCTCCTCTCCATCTCTGTTCCGGTTGTATTGGACTGGAAGGGTGAATGGAAATGTGAAAAGCAGTGCCTGTCACTTCAGATTAAGGAGACATAGAGAGGAAGCCGTTTTCAGAAAGGCAGATAAATAGCTTCTTTTTTCTTATTTTGACACAGTCCTTGGATCAGAGTCTTGGAGTTTAAACATCAGGCCACAGCTTGTGAAATCTGATCCTGGACAGGAATCTGGGAACTAGTGGAGGCCCATTAAGTGAGAGGCAAGAGGTAACAGTTCACAGTCATGTGGAAGTCACTATCACTCCTCCCACAAATACCTTCAGTCTCTTATCCACTGCTGAAATGTCATCCCCCACCATAACACTTAAAGCAACATTATGCACAAATTGGTATTTTTTGTGACTTGGGACGGCAAGTCACAAAAAATACCAATTTGTGCTTTTCAGAGTGCAGTTCACCCTCGTGGACAGCTGTACACGTGCATTTGCTGACAAGCTGAAGGATTTGGATTTGGTGGGCTGACTTGGCTTATGATCAAAAACTAGCGAGTCGACAGCTTTGCTAATAGCCAAACATAAGTGCAACAACATAAGACATAACAACCAGCTAATATTACTTGCTAGTCCAACAGCAAGAGGGCCAGCTCAGTGTCTGTCTTGCAGCCTTTTATTTTGCGAAGCTCCTGCAACGACTAAAAGCCAGTCCAGGATTTACTCTTGTCCAGCCTTTTGCTCGATCACTCTCACTTTTTCTTTTTAGCTTCCTCTGTCACCGTCCTCTTCGGTCTCTTTGCCTCTGCCATGAAGTGCGTACTGAGAATACCGAGCTAGACCCATGTGTGACGTAGTGCCGTAAAGCGGTACGCGCTTCTTGCGGTATATTGTACCCGCTCAACCCACATTACATATTTTAAGTCAGTGTAGCATCAAAATGATTTTAAAACTGTTATTTTAATGTAAAATAGTTGCATAATGTTGCTTTAATGGCGGGAAATCCTGCTGAGTTTTCCCCAGACACTGATCAGAGGTCAGTTTTGCTACTTGTCGTATATTTTGATTAAGGTACTGGTTGTTAAAACTGACATTAAATCTGTCTGAGGGAACTTTAACACATGTAAAATTTTATTTCAGGTTTTATAGTATATGGTTTGTAAAGAAACAGCCTTTGTTATCCATGTATATTATATTTATATACAATCATATTATGTAGCTGAAAAGGTAGACAAAAGTATACCAAATAACAGACTTTATACAGCATAAAGAAGATTATTATTATTTAGATATCAGATCCATATTTATTTTTGAGATTGTTTTTTAGGCACTGTAGTTATATTATTTAAGCACTGCATCAACATAGAGTTTTCTCCTGATTTTGAATAGATCGTAGAACATTAATGAACCTAGAGAGACGGCAGGACAGTGGGACAATAATACTCTGCATGGTACTGACTGTGTCCTGCATTTAGTGTTGAAGCACAGATACACACCATCTCACGTGGGTTTTCACAACCACCATACTATCTGACTTTTTTTGCACAGCAATGGACTGTGTCGATGTAGAATTCAAAGATAGGGCGCTTACCGTACTTATCTCTGCTATTATGCATTCAATACCTGTCACAAATATGCAACATGCATACACACAGACTCCTTTACACTTCAGTTGAGTCCTGAACAAATGACAAGTTGAGCAACTGTTAATATGCTGCTCACCCATGCATGTGCAGAATGTAATTTTAAAAAAGCAAGCAAATCTTCAGCAAATGTTCATTTTTACTTGATAGTCGGTTTTCAAAATTACTACTAATCGTATTAGCAATAATACATTTAATTTAGCCCTGTGTCCATCCTGTATGTGAATAGGTAAGGATGTGATGATAATAATCGAGGAGGAGTAAAATGAGGAAGACGACAAGGTCATGTGAGATGGTGTGTGTCTGCTGCAGGACAGGATAAGCCACAGAAACCTTTCTCCAGTTGCCTTAAAGAATGCAACACAGTCATTCAGTGCATATGTTTATGGAGAGTGTGTGCATGAGCCAGTGTGTAATGGAGAGCAGATGGGTAGTGTGTGTCACATGATGTGTCCTGTCTTCTTACTGACTTAACGCTGGTTTGTTAGGAGGATCTCTGCAGTGGTCTGTGAGATTGGTAGAAGGTGTGAATCAGAGAACAAAGTGACAAAAGTCAAAACATGATGCTTTGTAGCTGTCTGTGTGTGTATCTTCTGTTTAGTTTGTCTGTTCAGTCTGCACTTTAAAACTCATTTGCTGACTCCAGCAGTTTGCAGATTAACTGTTTTATTACATCGCACTCTTTGTGTGGATACACTAACTCTACTGTACCGGTTGTTTCGGGCCCTACGTTTTGATGAATGCCACGGTGTTATTACTTTTATAAATGTTCTGCATTGTCCTGTCAGATCGTACCATAGCGGCATTGTGTATTGCTGTCTTCATGCAATATTTATTCAAAATCTTTTCTGACTGAATGTAAAGTGGAAGCCGGTGCTGCTCAGATAAATCCTCTTTCTGTCTGGGTTTGTTCTCTCAGTTTTAAAGCAGTGTTGTTGTTGCTGCTCTGCTGTTCTCAGTAAAAGACAGAGGTTGGAGGGGTGGTACGTACACTACTTTAGATTGGTGTCACAAATAAGAACCCCCAAAATGGCCAATATTTAATAGATTCAATATTCTGATTATTATTACATTTAATTCAAGTGATTGGCAGAAGGGCAGGGAGGTGGGGATTTGTGATGAAAAGTGACATGAAATAAAATGTAAAAATGTCATTTTTTTATTTTATAGAGTTAGTATGAAATAAGAGTGATGAACATTTCATAATAATGGGGAGAATTTGGCCATGTTGGAGGTTCACACATATCGGTCTAGACTATGAGTATTCAGCCAGTTACAATGTTGTTAACCAAGTACTTTGTTGGACCTACAATAATTTGATGTAGTCTGAGGTTCTAGTTTGTTACTCTACACAGTTGTAACAATGTTTGAAAAGGATTCAGTCATTTTTGCCTTATGAGAGCATTGTGAAGGCTTTTGGTTGAAACATTGAAAGCCACATTCTTTGTTGCTCTGCTGAAACCCTTTATTACATGTATTCTGTCTTTATGTCCTATGTAGGGTTGCCTTTCCTGTCTGTGATGCACATACACATACACCACTGAATATACTTTGCTGTTAGGGAAACTCTGCTCCCTGCTGCAAGACACATGCAACTACTCACACACACACAGCTTTGTAAACACTAATCCATGTTCTTCAGTCAACCCTCTATATTACACTCTATTGCTGTGTCTTAAATGACTTATCCTCTGTATAGAGAGCTACTTTGGTCACACCACGATCATATCTGGCCCATTATTCATTCATTCCTGATTCTGCTGCTCGTGACAACAATATAAAATATTGATCAATGAAGTGCACTATCTTGCAGAGGTCATGGGTCGTATTTAAAAGCTCCTGATATAACCAGTATTTACTGTCAGATGTAGTACTGTACCATTACAACTGTATGCAACTACCAGTGGCATGTTTGTCGTGTAAACTCTAATCTGTGTTTAGAGCTGGGAAACACATGCCAGAGGGCCTAATCAAATACAGACTTTCCGTGTTGTACCAAAGTGAGTATTTTCAACAGCAAAGCTGGCGCTCTGTTTATCTGTGGTGGGGTTCTTATGATTAATGTAAGTGGACAGTGTGTGTCGTATGTGTGTGACGTGTGTGTGTGTGTGTGTGTGTGTGTGTGTGTGTGTGTGTGTGTGTGTGTGCGCACACTGATTATTGTGAAAGAATGTGTATAAAGGTGCGTTTCAGCGTGTGTGTGTGTGTGTGTGTGTGTGTGTGTGAGAATGTGACAGTGTGTTTCAATTGTCTCTCCCTGTCTCTATGTCTGATTGGGGTTTGGATTTCTCTTATTATGCACTGCATGATATTGCTGTTATGATTTGCACTTTAATGAGTATTTATTGAAAAACAATAAACAAACAAAAGAAACCCGTTTTTGTCCTATAGGCTTGGTCAATTTGGAAATTTTATACGCACACACACCCATCACAGAGGATTATTTTTGTGTTATTTTTTCCAGACAAAAACGCACCCTTAGACGTCAACAATATTTTACATAAAAATGACCTCAGGTGATCATCACACTGCTTTCTCTTTCTCTAATACTTATTATTCATCAGCTTGAGGGAAAGGCAGCACATAAAAGTGGCACCTGCCAGACATCCACTCCATAAAAATGAAAGAAAGAAAATTAAGTTAATGGATGATGAGTCCCTCCAGATGGCGCAACTATAACCAATACATAGCAACTGGTACTAGAATAAATCTTTAGTTAGCTCCATGTGGTTGTTTATTGGTATGAAGATAATTGTTATATTAACCTATTATGTCAAACTCTTATACTGAGCATTTAAATAATAACACATGAGTAGTTACATAAGCACATCCATAATCTATAATGATTTTTAACAAAATAATGAGGGTAAATAAAAAAGTAGAAAAAGATACTCATGTACAAAAAAAAGCACAATAATACAAACACTGACCAATATCAGGTAAATGATGAAGGTGGTCTTGAAAACAATGTTAATTACAGTCCTATAGATGCACATGTAGAAGAGGACAGAGCATGAAATTAATGAAAATAAATCACATCCCTTGTGGGGTACAGGTGGCCGCACAAAGGCTTTTTAATTATTGCTGATGACCAAACCTAAACATCTATTCAATCTTTGTTCATTTGTAAGTTTATTAGCCATTTTGCTATTTACTCCTTTGCTACCAACACTGTAAACTGGTAACAAGTGTGTAGGACATCCAACCCTTGAAACTGCTGTATGGAGACTAGTGTAAACACTGAGACACTGATAACTTGTTGGGTTCTTTGTGCTCTGTTCCTGGACTGTGGATTTGTGGTTGATCCTGAGGAACAACCTGGCAGAATAAAGACTATTGATTACTGGAAATATGGATGAAAATGATTAGTAAACAATTCTGCCTGTTTTTCACATGCCTGTGTGTGCTGTGTATTTCCTCAGGATGGTGTCTCAACTGGAAAAATCTACATTTTCCATTGTCCTCCCCTTATTTCCACCACTTTAAATAGATTTGGCTCTCTGGTATTTACATAGGAAGTGTGTAATTTTCCCTACAAGAGCCTCCAGGGTCACAGTACCCAGAAAGCCTGTGTGTGTCTGTAACAGTTTGTAAGTCCTTTCCTGGGATCAGCAGTCCTTGGTCCAAGGCTCAAAGTCATTCAGAGCCACCAGGCAAACTGTCCCTCCCCGGTTTCACACTGAGTGCTTCGGAAAAAAGCGCACAAAGAGTTCTGGTTGCTGGGATGGTGTATCGTTTGTCGAGAAATCCTCTTATCTTGCTCTTGTAAATCATCATACTGATCCGCACATGCAGTCACCAGGTAAATAAGGTCATAGTCAAGAAGATGAAGCTACTGTCACAGTATGAGGTGACTGACACACGTCACAGTGTGAAGAAAAACAGCGTGGACAAATCCTGTTTCCTCCACCTGGCTGCTTTTTGTTCTGTTACAAACAGAAACACATCATGTCAGTATGTGAAGTGCACAGTGATGAGCAGAGAAGAGAGAGTCCAGGTGCTTCATCCTCACCTTGTTTTATGATAATTACTCCATGCTCAAGTCAGCATACAGGTCAGGAGGAGGTAAAATGAGCATATCAGGTTGATCAAAATCCACTTCCTGTGTTGCACTAGCTTGCAGCCTGTGGAAAAATAGATTGGAAAATAACTCAACCTTTCCTCTCCCACCTCCCATTCTCCCATGTTCCCCAGAAACTGATGTACAGTATGTAGGTGCTGCCACGTTGCCAAAGGAGGGTGACCATGAATATGACACCATTGATAAATGTGAAGTGCGCATTACAGTGAATCAGCAACTCGTTCTCCTGCAAGACAATTTAACTTCCTGGTAGGAGAGGAGTGGATTCCTCTGTCCGTCTCTCTCTCAAACACAAAAATGAAACAACTCTTTTCATGCTCAGCAAACCATTCCAAGTAAAAAGGAAGGAAACTTGTCTGTCTACAGGTTGCACAACATGTTTGGCATTTTTCTTTGTGTGTGTATTTTACTGACAGGTAAACTTCTTCTTCCTTCACAAGCGCAGGACCTGAGATGGAAACGCGGAATAATTTGGCATTAAATTTCAAAATCCATTTATCAAACACATCAAATGCTTTATAAAGGGGATGAATGGATCTACTACCTAATCCTATTAAGTATTTATTATATACTTCATATTATGGTTACACAGCATTATACAAAATTAATTCATATCATATAGTATTTATATATTGTAAATACATTCTATATTTCTTCACAGCATTTAAAATAAGGGATTTTTTAGGTATCACTCACTTGTCTCTGGTTCAGTGCTGCTGTAAAAAAAGACAAAAAAGCAAACGTAAATCAAATTTGTGTGTCTGTGTGTGTTTGTGTGTGTGTGTGTCTACATGTGTGTAGCAGGTGTGTAGGTTTGTGCTTCATGCCCACCTGGCAGCTGGCTCCACAGGTTTGGGTGAATGAAAAAATGTGGCCAACTTCTGAAGTGCTTCATGTCTTGCTCTGATAAAAAGACAAATACACATATACTGTATATCCACACTCTGCTTGTGTGTGTGTGTGTGTGTGTGTGTGTGTGTAATCGACTAAGAATGACGCTGGTAAACTCACTGGACATGGGAGCCATCTGCGCTCATGTCACTGTGGCTATGCTGGTGGTTTATGCTAAGGTCTTTGTTTCCTAAGAAAAGAAAAGGCAGATAAATATAATGCACTTTCATAACACACACCTACAGCATGAATTATACCATAATGACATAATGACAGCAGGTAATTGTTACTGAAGTCACCAAACCTTGGACTCACCATTACACCCAATAGTTACATCTTCCTGTTTACACAAACAACCTGCTCAACTAATGAGTCGCATCAAGCTGTGATTCAGCATCAAGTATGCAGGCAGGGCTGAGAGGTCAGTGAGTCTTAGAGTTTAGAACTAGAAAGCATCGTGATTTCAGTAGCTTTGAACATGGTATGGTCGTTGTGGCACTGGGAAAAACATTCAGTTTGTCAGTTAATTTAGTCTAGGGGTTTTCAAAAGCTGACACTGTAGGCCCCCCCCTCAGACAAAAATGGGAAAAACTACCCAAAACTACTGTATTTCTGAACTATCTCTTTAACCACTTAACACACATTTAGGCTATTCTATGTGATCTCCTTTTGATAACTAATCCACTAGTCCAGTTTTATTTCTTTTTAGCTGAATTAGCTATTAGCAGTTCCTGTTTGCCATGTACCCACTGATTTACAGACAACTACCACTGGATTACTTTGATACTGAAGAAAAGTAATGCAGGTATAAGGAGCATCTTTTTTCTATGACTTCCAAGCAGATTTATGGACGTTTATTCACGATGGTCACACTGAATCTAACCATTTCTGTATCATGTCTGTGTGCTCAGATGTGACTGAGTTATGACTCCGAGAAGGAGTACGATTTTTAACACTAATTGCGGCAATCTGTGGCACTAAGGGTTTTAAAGTACCTTAATTGGCTCCATGAGCTCACAGTCACAGCTCGTGGAGCTTCTGCTGCTCTAACTGCTCGCCGTGTGAATAAGGAGGTCAAATCAGCTAGACAAACTATGATAACTAACTTCCTATTGTTTATGGACCACCCCAATGCACCTGTCCCTTTCACCTCACGCAGTACCACATATCACAGTATTTACTGCATAAATGTGTAAACAAAATCTTTCTGCACAATGCAGAATCATAGATGGTAGAACTTTTCTACTGCCTATGAGTATGTGCCTTTAAAAACCCATCTGAAGATAAATGCTGGTAAATGGATACTGTTCTTGTATGAAACAATTATCAACTTATCTGACATAAAAAATCCAGATGTTTGTAGTATCTCTTGTCTTTTGTTTCTGCACACCCCTCATTAAGATAACACATGGAGGAGACATGACAAATCAAACTTTTTGTGTGGTATATGACAATGGGAGAATCAAAACTAGACTATTAAACACTATCAAGCCACAGAGTTGAAGTCTGGTTTGGAATTTCTTACCCATGTCTGGCATTGAGAGTGTCCTGGTGTGGCCCCTGCAGATGGAAAGATATTGACAAGACACGGCATTGGTCTTTAGAAAAAATATACCCCTTTGCCCCTAATGACTAATCAGAGATCACTGTCACTGCTGCCGATAGGTCTCGGACAGAAGTATAAATCCAAACTCAACAATTCAGGCTAACATGGACTTACATTGGAGCCAGTGGATCTGCAGTGTCAGGGAGAGGGGAGAGAGGTTCATCATCATCACCGGTCCACTCCTCACTGTCATCTGTGACTGAACACATCAACATCAACCTGCTGCAGAATAAGTTAAATATATACTGTTAATATGAATAAGAACAGGAAAATACTTACAGCTTTCTGCTGATAGTGGATAGTGGTTTGAGGCCCTGAGAAAAAGAGACAAAAACAGCTATAAATCACCCTTTTAACTTAACAGTGTAATACACAATGAGTGAGAAGTTGCATATGTTGGTATTTCATTGTATTGTCTGTATGTGCACACACACCTGCTCCCTGTGCTGGTAACCTCCGCCTCGATAACATTGTTGCTGCTGCTCTTGCGGCTGATTGCAGCCTTCTTTCCCAGCTCCAACATCTCCTTAATGTCCAGCTCCACATGATCCACTGCAACATACCCATCTGGAACACACCCACAGAGTCAGTGGTGCGGTCCACAGTCAACGACTACACCACATCAAGTTTCCTTTCTGTGCAAACAGTTTTCTGTCCCATGTAGCTCAGAAGTGATACAGTTGGCCGTGTATAAGGGAGGTGCAAAAATATAGACCTCTTTCCTTTTATGCATCCTTTTACCCTTGAGGTGAACACATTGCTAATGATAACATAAGAGTTTGTTTTAACTCACAGTTGTTGCTGCTGTCCCTGGCCAGCCATTTCCCTTTGGGACAGTTGGTTGTTCGGATGATGCTGATGATGTCACCGCTCTTGACGGGCAGATCGTTCTTACGTCCCTTGGTCGTCACGGTTACTTTTGCCTCGTACATGGCATCCTCCTGTCCAGTGATCTAACAAATATCAAGCAGCAGGTTAACACCACACATTCACATAAAGTATGTGCATATACACACACAAAAATAGTGCTCACACATCCACTACTTGCTATAGAGAGTGTGATAAATATGACATACGCCTTTTTCATGGCAGACATTTTGACATTTTTGTCAGAGCAGGAAAAGCACAGGGGTAAATAATAACTTTGAAGATGGCTGCATTCCACTTAGGGGAGGCCTTGGTATTGTGCACTGGAATAGCTTACTGTGACAGTTAAAGGAACTGAGCCATCGTTAATGTGACTAATTCCTCCTGTGCTTTTCCTGCTATGACAAGTCAAAGGTCTGAGGGGCTTCCCATTTAATGACATAAACTTCTTACCACAAAGCATTGTTTGAAATATACTGATACTGTTAGTACTTAAACCTGCAATAACTGATTTTTTGGCCACTTTAGGCTAGCAGAAACACAACACTTACCTTTTAAATAAACTAATGAACTAGCTAACTAACAGCTATCTATTTACTCATCCCACAGATACTGAGCAACATCAGCATTCATTTTGAGTCGAGTTTGTGGTCACCTGGTGAATGTAAAGTGTCAAATGTTTGGACACACTTTCCCATTCAAGTGAATGGGAAAGTGTGATGCTATGATAATGATAAGATGCGATGATAAGATGCTAAAATGCTCTGTAGGACAACAGTTCTCTGTGGGTTAATCTCTTGGAGCGACCCTGTTTACATAGTATTCATGTGATCCATTGTTAATATAAAAATATTGATTATAGCTGCTTTAAATATACTGGATAGTGTTACAACCGGCTTCGTTCATGTTAATTAGAGGCGAGTATTGCCAGTTCTTTAACAACTACAATGTGTCCCGTTCTTTCTGTTTGGCCAGAGACATTGATCTAGATAAAAGTTTAATGGATCCTGGAGAAAGTCATGTTCTTCTGTTATAATATGGTAATAGTATATCGCAGAAGTATAGAGTAGTCCATAGATCTCCTGTCAGAAATATCACCAACAATGAAACAATGTTTAAACTGATTCCTTTTGAGCCTGCACATGTTGCTCAGCTCACCTCTTCCACTGGGAGGAATGAATCCAGACAGGTTTGTGTGTCAAGCCATATACCCCACCCTCCCCCCCGCTGCTCGCTCACCTTCCTACCTCCCTTCTCTGTCAAAATAACATCACTCACTTTGAATTTCTTCTTCATCTCAATGTCCTTCTTTTCCCTCTCTTTCTGCTCCTTCTTTTCCCTTTCTTGTTTCTCCTTCAGCTCCTTCTTCTCCTTTTCCAGGCGCTGTTTCTCTTTCTTCTTCAGCTCTTTCTCATCCAGCCCTTCAGCAGCGGCTTTCTTGTCGCTCCTGCAGAAGAGAGAATGAGGGATATCGTCTTGTTTGAAAGGGACTCCTGGCTGCATGTTTAAATGACAGAGGAGATTATGAGGGATACCAAAGCCAAACTCTCTCATCACTAACAGTGTCTGGGGGATAACTGAGATGACAAGAGAACTGGGTCAAAAAATAAGGCCTTACTTGCAAAACCTGCTCGTCTTGCTTTTCTCTTCATTCTGTAAACACCAACAAAGAGATAAGGCTTGATTCATTTTACACCACTTCATCAGAACGCCCGACAGATAAGCAACACTTGTCATGAAGAAAAATACGTTTTTAAATTGAAAAGTGTCTCAATTCTCACAAAGCTACTTACTGTCTCCTGTGCTGCCTCAGCATACGGATCTGTGGAAAACACACACTTATGTAAAAGAGGTGCAAAAGTTCACTTATACGCAGGCTGTTCACAGCCAGTTGAAACATTATAGCATTCAGTTTTGATACGATCCTCAAGATAGAATCACACAAGATAACATTCATTATCTAGGTCGGCTTTGAGAGACAATGATGAGATCTATGCAGTGTGTACAATATCTGTATACATAATATCTATATATATAGATATATAGAAGAGAATTAAATAGTTCTGGATGGGTGGGGCTTGCTGCACATTGAGTAATACTGTAATTTATCATAATTTAATAGAATAATATTGTGTTATTGTTGTCTGCACTTCTGGCACTTATATTCATGACTGAATGCTGATACTAAATCAAATTTATCTTACAGGATATGTGAAATATTTTAGGCAATCCAACTTTAGAACAGTATAATTCAGTTTGATGTCACACTTCATGCAGGCACTATCATACAACCAAATACAGTGACCATGATGTGTTTACTTGATTAGTGATTTAGATTTCTTATAGATATAAATGTTCTGATGTGATAAGACTGGTGTTCAAAAAGTCTAATGTCTCATTGTGTTAACTGAAAAGGGTCCTTACTCTTTGGTGGTCCTTTGCGTTTCTTGCCACCGTCAGTCTTTCCTTTCTTTTTGGTGCCAGATGTGGCGATGTCCTCGTAGACATTTTCTGTACTCTCATAGACACTGTTGTCAACGGCAGCTTGGAGCCTGGGTGAGTCAGAGGGAGGGACAAACGGGAATCAAAAGCAAGTTAACAGACATGAGTCAAGTATTTCAAAGCAAAGAGAGAGTTATTCACATGTCTTACCCTGCCTGTGGTGGAGATTCCTGAGAGACAGGGATGGAGGATTCTGCTGGTGGATTATCTTGGTCTCCAAAAGCTGGTGCTGCATGGACCTCAGCTCCTGGAGTAGTTATCCCGTTACTGTAAAACTCTGGCAGGTTCTGTCCATCTGGAGTATCTGGACCTGTGTACTCCTCATTCCCCCACTCAGACACCGGCAGCTCTGGAGAATAAGCATCTGAAGCCACATCGTCAAACTCTGGGACATCCGTGGTGTCCATCTCTGAGAATTCAGGAGGAACAGGGATCTCTGTAGATGAGGTGGGAAAGACAATATGAAAACAATATCAGGGGGGCGGTGAGTGGACAGTTTCAGTTTGGTTCCACAAAGTTGGAAGTGTAACAACGATGGCCACACCATTATCTTCCACAGGAGGAGGAGGGATGAATTCACTCAGGTTGACAGAGAGAGGTCTTTCTAGCTTCTGTGGAGCAGGACCCAGAGAGTCAGGGTCTGGGAGGACCTTCCTGGGAGGAGGAGGCGGAACCACCAACAGCTCTGGGATAGCATCGGACCCCTCATCAGTGATACCTTCCAACACTGGAGAGTTTTGCCCTGCAAAGAGTTACATCATGTTAATATATGAGTGTATCATGATTAGAATCTTAATGTACCGTCTACGGCCAGTTTGTCAGATATTTTCTGCTTTCACAAACATCTTCATTTTAGAAGCAAGATTTACATTTGAACACAATGCAATAAAAACAGTAAAACACTTCAGCTGAAACACCTGAAGGACATTTCCAAACACAGAGCAAGCTGAGTGGAAGAATTTGATTTGTGAGGAAACCAAACCAGTCAAACACACTGTGGAAGGTGTTGTGATCTAACGCTGCAGAGCGGAGATAATGCAATAACCAGCGAAAAATCAGGACAGCTTAACAAAGAAACGTACAGCAGGCCTTTCTGTACTTCTGTAACTTTTTTAAGACACTTCTTTCATTTAATCTAAAGTACTTGTAAAGCTGTCTGTTCTAGAAAAGTGCAATATAATTAAATTATACAACTTTTACAATGCAAATGCAATGCAAAATATATCTGTTCCAACTTGTATTCAAATTGAACTGTCCTTAAAATGTGATCAAATTTAGAGGACAATAATTTGGACGCTTAAAGAATCATCTTGAATTATTTGGCTTACAGTGCTTTTCCACTGAGAATAAGCATAAATATACGAGCCTATTACTTCACTATAATGTGTGACAACAGACTTAATGAAATGGTAAATGACGTGAGGCTGTTTAACACTGATCCATACGTGAACACCTACATGCACATTTAATGAGCTCTGTGTAAATTAAGTCACTGTCAACACAGCAGCAGATTCACTTCTCATCTGATGTCAGTTTAACAGACAGTAAAGTGTTTGTCACTGCAGCTCTCTGTCATAATGATGGACATGCTGCTGTCATTGCTCCTCCTCTCTGCCATTGCTGACATACCTCTGTAGCTCTGCCCTGCCTGCTGCTCAGTTGTTTCTGGCACAAAGGAGGAATGTCAGGACTGTTCTCGTTGTGTGTATGTATATGTGTATTCTTAAAGGTGCTTCTCCTAACCAACACCTGAGGCAACCCAGTGGCATAAACCATACTATACATACCAGATTTTCTGTATAGCTGAAACCCTACACTAACAAACTGCACCTGATGATGAGATATGCTGTTGTGTGCTTCATGTTCAGGCCACAAGAAAGCAAGAAGCAGTGAGGAGAAGAAAATAATTCTACAGGGATTAGTCCAGACTTACGGTGGTCAAAGCCATTAACTTGAGCTGGTTTCGGTAGGAGGGCGTTCCCTGCCCGAGCCTCATAATCAATGGGTGGGAGCTCTGGGAGAGAGCGGGTGGGACTCTGGGGAGGGGCAAGCTCTTCTGGAGGTGGGGTGATGGAGTAGGATGTGGTGGGGGCTATCGGCAGGCTGAAAACAGATGAAGAAATTATGAGATGTTTTTCAATAACAGTCGACTAAATATACTAAAATATATCAATATATCAATATCAACTGAAAATTCTGCCATAGCCTTGAACAATGCTTCACAACTTTTGGTACAAAACTGTGTTTCTGCCTTGATAAAGTTGCATGTTGTTTACCTGGTGGTCTTCTTACGTGCCTTCTCCAGAGCATTGACGATCCTCTGGTCACACGGAATCCTTTTCCCTGGATTCATGTCCTCAGCCCTCTCCAGGGCTGAGAGGGCTGAGATCGGACGTTCAGGTTTGGGAGATGACGATATGGATGGAGGGTCTATGACTGGAGGAGGGGGCATCTCCTCTGCAGCTATGTTTACAGCCTCTATATCGGCCTCAGCTGCAATCTCAGGCTCAGGAGGTGATGGAGAGGGAGAGGAGGCCACTGGAGGAGGACCTGAGATGGCGCGACTGGGTGGAGGGGTTGGGACAGTGCTGGGTGGACTTGGGATGATTTCATTTTGGCTGGCAGGCCTGGAAACTGGCAGGGCAGGAGTTTCTATCTCAAGTGGGGTTTCACTCTCTGGGGATGGGACTTGAGGAGCTGGGATATCAGGAATAAAGGCAGGAGGTGGGGTGAAGTTGGGAGCGGCAGGGATAGTGGAGGGCAGGGTCATTTCCTCTGCAGCACTGGAGTCAGGTAAGGCAGGGATGTTTGGTAAAAGGGCTTTTGGGGCGAAGATTTCAGGCTCTGGTGGCACATCACTAATGTCAGAAGGTACAGGGATAAGTGGAGCTGGTCCAGGAACGTCTGAGCTGGGGGTGTCTAGGATGGGATCAGCCATGACCTCGAATGAATCTCTTTTTGACTTCCTGAAACCCATTCCTGAAACCCATGAAGCCTTCTTTGCTGGTGTGGCTTTAGGTGGAGGCGTGGCTGCCACCAGCTCTGCAGTGCTCTCCTTAGGTGTTACAGAGGGCACCAATGGGAGCTTCTTGTCTTTACGGTTCTCTTTCTTTGACTTCTGATCTGATGAATCCTCATCAAGCTTCTCTTTGCTGCCTTTGGTCTTGCCTTTAGCTTTTTTCAGCTTACCTTCACTCTTGTCTTTTCCCTTAGAGTTAGCCTGGATGAGAGGCTTTTTGCTCTCCTTCTTCTCATCCTTGAAGACCACTCTGGGGGCTATCGGCGTCTTGCTTTCCCGGCTCTGGTTAATAGAGGTGAGCAGGGAGGGGCGTGCTCCTGCAGGGAGGTAGTGAGTGGGGCTCTGGGGAGGAGGGACAACCTTTGGTTTCTCTGTGAGAGCAGGTTTGATCCTGGGTTGCTTCAGGAGGAGTTCTTCATCTTGGAACTTGGCCCTCAAGGCCTTAAAGTCCATTGTGTCCTCCTGGTGAAAGGATCACACAACGTAAGCCTGAGGTGCAATACTACTATCAGGCAAATACACAAATTACATGTTCACCTGAAGGTGTCTCACATCACAAAAATATGGATCACTTGTTATTAGAGATAGGTGTTTGCTTAGCTAGCATGAAGAATGAAATCATGGCAACGTATCACCCTTCACAACACAATGATGGTTTTGTTTGTATTTGGATTATTTGCATATCTATTGGTCTTTCTGTATAGTTGAACAGAGAAAGTAGGCAGACCTGATCTGTAGTGATCCGCCTAAATCAAGAGGGTTTCAACACACACCCAACACAGGAGGCTCAAATTTGTATAAAACAATGTAGTTGCTGGACAAATTACTGTTCAGACACTGACTCAGTCACAGCTTACTAAAGATTCACATTAAGTCATTATGACAGGAAGCTGACTTACACCTGTTAACACAAGATACAACGTTATAACTGCAAATAGTATGGTCATAATATCATAAAAGATCGTTAAACACACTTTGCAGAAGGATTTGAAGATATTAAACTGCAACATACCTGATCCATTGTTTTTAATTATCCACCGAAACGACAAAAGCCTTCTTGGTCAAGTAAGTTACTTCTTCACCCTCTCATTATGTGTCCGATGAAAACACATTAACAAAAACTTCCAACACTTGTGTCGCCCTGTCAGAACTCTGTGCGTGTTTCTCCTCCGCTCTGATCGAGAGAAGTGTGCGTCCCATGGGCACAGGAGGTGGTTTCAGTGGAGGAATGAGGTGGAGTAGGAATACTCACACTCATCTTTAAAAAACAGTCCGTCTCGTCAAACGGGTCTATCCCCGGCTGCGCATATAACGCAACACACTGACTCCCAACAGCTTTTGGATTTTTTTTTTTCATTATCCTTCAGGAATGTGGCCAGGCTGGCACATGAGTCACTGTCATGATACCTTGTAGCTGGAGTTGTTTTTCTTAAAACTGTTCAATTTTCACTGTGACTTTCTTTATACATCAAATCCTGACTCTATGAAAAGCAGTGTATAGCCTATTTGTGTTGTTGTGAGAAGTTGTAATATATCATTAGACGCATGGTCTGTTGTCTGTAGCTTACACTGGATGTTGAAGGCAAACATAGAGGAAAAGGAAACAAAAGAGGTCGGTCAACATTCCAGGTTTGTTACACAGAATACAAAACTATTTAAAAGGCATTTGTAATATCACCACATGCTACAGGCACGCAGCCTTCATAAGGCAGGTTTGAAGGATATTCTGTCTTATTGCCAACCTGAGCTTGTACTGAGGTGTGTCAGAGACTCGGCTCAAGTGCTTAGAGCTCATATACAGAAATGGTTGCTTGTCACTGTATAACTTACAGGCCTCTGTTTCCCAGCTACATGGTCAGTTTTGTCATACTGTACACCTCTATGAGAGGATTGCAGCACTGTTTCTTTGGTTGATAATTAAACATAAACCCACTGGTCTGGTCTGTGTAGAAAAATATTGGTAGACTAAAAACATTTACAAAAGTGTAAGTTTCATCTCATGTCCACAAGTGGGGTCAGTAAAATCAGTCTTAAAGGGTCAGTTCACCTTACAAAAAGACACACTTTTCCACTTACCCTTGGCTGTCCAGTCATACAGATTGCTTCTATTTTCCATCCATCCATTATCTGTCCGCTTATCCTTAGAGGGTCTTGGGGGGCTGGAGCCGATCCCAGCTGACTTTGGGGAGGGGTGGGGGGTGTACACCCTGGACAGGTCTCCAGTCAATCACAGGGCTGACACAGGCTTTTATAGTTTTGAGACATCAGTCTGAAATTTTGGGCACCGCCACAATACAATGGAGGTGAACTGAATTTCATTTGTGGTACTCACAGTATTGAAAAAAAGAATACATCAAACAATTCAACTGCAACCGCAACTTTCCAAAAATAATGTACCTGTTATCCTGGACAATCCACAGACTTCACTGCTGACAGTTTTCAGACAGTTTTCACAGAAGTAGTCCCAAAGAAAACTGCTGACAGTGAGGGTTGTGGATTATCCAGTAACTGGGACTGTGTCTTTGGAAAGACACATTGCTGTCAAATGTAATTTTTCAATGCTTTGAGCGGCAAGAATGAAATTCCATTCACCTCCACAATATATGGGAGGCGGCAAAAACCTCAGATGAATATCTCAAAACCTTGTAATACTGAAACTAACTGCATGGCCAGATAACACCGTGAGTAAGTGAGACTTTTTTTTTTTTGTGTGAGTGATTTGGGTGAACTGACTTCAGTAGGAATCAGTAGGGCTTCAGTTTGTCCATGGGATTCACAAAGTGTGTTAAAGTTGTTGTAATGCCTTTCCGTTTTCCATGGGGAGGAGGTGAGAAGCAAAGCAAGAGGAAGAAGGCCTTGTTTTGCAGTCGGTTGCTAATAAAGCTTATGACAGCTTGCATTAGAGGCTGCCAGTGTAGCAGAATGTGACAGGCCATTAAAGCTGTGTTAAATTACGACAAAATACTGTGCACTAGCTTTACACTAACTAAAGACTCATGGGGGTCACCTCTGCCAGGCACACACCATTAGGCTCACTCTCTCTCCCACACACACACAAACCCAGATTACAACCAAGACACATAAATAGACATATCAGTCATTTGGGATGTGTTTATTTGTAACAGTAATACATGGTGGAATACGTAAATCAAGAGAGAACCAAAAAATCATCTAAAAACCCACTGTAGAATGTCATATTCATAAAGATAAAAATAATGTGTCAATTTACATTAAGAAACTGTTAGCTGAGGTAAAGTTAAAATAGGTCTAGAAATGTTATGTACTCAAACAGCAACGTTTCCCTTTTTATTCAACTTCTTTGCTCATCTTCTAGTTGTCAGATTTTTAAGTTAATCAACATCGTAGTCCAAAAGAGTTCTCAAGTGACATGGGGACTCTGGCCATAAAATAGGGAGTCATTGGCATCACAGTTGATGTAGTTGTAGCAGAGGATGCTGCGGTCCGCACACAGACGCTCAGACAGCAGCAGTTTGGCACCTGACCAACAGACAGACAGATGGGCAGAGCATCACTGTATCTTAAAGACTGTTCTGGGGGAATGGGATGGAGGAGAGGAGCAGTCTGGGCTACAGTGAGTGAGACTGTGTCTGCTGCGTGCAACATAGAGTTGGAATATAGGTTTGTGGTACAGAAACACAGGGCTGTGGTGCGTACATAGGCTGTGGGTAACATAAACTGCGGAAGTGAATTAGTTTGGGCCATAATAATGGAAAGACAAGTAGGGGAAAGGTGTGCAGCTGGAACCAGGATTAGTAAGTGAGATTAAGACAAAGACCTACAACATCCATGCACAAGAACAAAACAATATCAGAAGGCGAAAGAGGGAAACAAAACATAGTGGGAGAACAGGAAAAAGAAAACATATGTTGGTATTGCTTGGATTAACGTCAAGAGTTTGCATAACTGAAGCCTTCCTATTTTATGGCACAGAAGTCCGGTGGACAAAATGGTTGTTGTTATCATTATTTACAAAATGAGTTTGGCAAACCAACGATCAGATGCCTTAAAGCCATGTTGACTCTATAACTCCTATAGAGCTGACTCCAGCGGCTTGATTGACTTATAAAATAAAAATTCAATTTTTCAATTTCTTCTTTTTTTTTAAATCAGTATTGTACAAAAGCTATAGAGAATGAACAGTTCGATCACAGAATCTGTTTGACTTGCAACACTTCCCTCTCAGGGTCCATTCCTCAGTATGTCTGGTCCTCTGGCCTCTGTGTGAGTCTGTCTGCGAGGAGAGACATTTGGCAAATTACTGTGTGTATGCATGTTAGAGAGGGTGAGAGATGACTGTGTGCGTGTGTTTGTGTGGTGAGCATATGTAGGCCGACTGCTGTGTGCACAGTATGTGTGTAGTTGGTGTGTGAGTAGCTCCCAGAGAGTCTGTTTCTGCATAGTGATCCAGCAGACACTCACAAAGAATGGGGAGAAAACGCCCGAACCAACCAACCAATCAGAAGCAGTGATCCCAGTAACGGGCCACCCCTGATAGGCCCGTTAGAGTCTAGCTCCTCTTGTGGGATCTCCTCGCTACAGATGCAGATTCTGTCAGTTAAAACGAAAGATGATCACTCTAATCCCGATGAGCGTGCGTGTGGGGGTGTGTGTCGGAGACAGGGAGGCACTGCTTGATTCAGTCCCTCCTTGGCAGCACAGTTTCTGGCCACACACAGGAGGCAGAGGGAGGAGTGTGAGAGCGAAGACAGAGAGGAGGAGGAGGGAAGGAAGGAGGGAGAGAGGGGAGGAGCAGGTTATGTCTGTAAGGCTGGGTGTGAGTTGCCACAGGGAGAAGAGAGGAGAGGAGAAGACAGCGCAGTGGAGGAAGAATCCGTCTCAGTGATTGATATCCCTCCTGCCTGGAGTGAATGACCGAGAGGGCTCTCTCCTCTCAGGAGGAGAGCAGACTGCAGAGAGGAGGAGGAGGAGGAGGAGGAGGAGGAGTACAGGAAGAGGAGGAGGACAGAGGGGGTGTGGAGGCTCCTCCTGGGAGGTTGTTAGCCAGAAGAGGAGAAGAAGAAGGGCTTGGCCAGGCAGGGAGATGTGCCAGACACACACACACACGCACACACACACACACACACACACACACACACACACACACACACACACACACACACACACACACACACAAACACAAACAAAGGTGAGGATTCTCCTCCTGTTCTCTCAGTGCTGGTCAGGTCTGTCTTCCTGTGTGTCTCTTTATTTCTTCCCTTTGTTGATCTGGGCGTAGAGAGGGTCCTTCCCCTTCTGTGCATGAGAGAGAAAAACATCAGCAACTTCAAACAGCTTTTACTTTTCGCTGTTAAAACCTGGTTGGGTTTGTAATGTCTGGCCTCAGCAGTTCATCTGAATGTTACATAATTAAAAGGGAGGACCCGAGTTTCTGATTCTGATTCATTCTCTCAACCAACTGAACTGCAAGTATCACCAACTTGCAAGCCCTGACAAGTAAGATCCGGATCTGCACAGGTTTGTCAGTTCCTGTACCTAACATGACCACCAGGTGACAGTAGCACACTGCTTTGGAGGAGACGTCCAATCATCTCTCCTCTCAGCCCATTCAGAGCTCTCAGGGAAAAAAATCACCCCTCACTTTCGAAACCTTTTTGTGTGTGTGCGTGTCTGAGTTATTGTTTCTGAGTGTGTCATTGTGCATGCGCATGCATATTGTCTCCCACTCCAGGCTCCCTCCAGGACCAGTATGAATCAGAGGTATAAACTGGCGCCTTGAAAGACCAGTTATGAGTCATCATGTCTGTATTTCTCTCCAACTGAGCTGGAAGACAACAGTGGATGATGGAACACCCTGCAGTCAGAGCACCAAGCCTGCTGCAGTCACTCACAATGGGCCCATTATTATCGTACACATAATTACAGCCAGCCACTCAATCTGCCATGCAGACAACTTGATTGGAGACTACTGACTGGCCTATTATATTCTTGAAGACCACTCTCACTCGGTGCAGAGAAATGTTCTAACAGTAGCTCCCACACGAGGGTACGGTACCCAACGTTTGTAGAATCTGATAAAAACCGAGGATGTGAACCGACTGGACTGACAGAAATTTCTGCTGATGTGAGAGAGGCATTCTCTCAAGGCCAAAAATGAATGACATTATGGTCTAGCAATCCTCATCAGATACATAGATATAAGAGTTTTTGCTGCCCTTCAGTTAAATTATACAACATGAAGTGAAATTTAGAGGCAACATGATGTCACAAACTAAGGCAAAGACACATCTACGTGAGAATGTTTAGCTTGAGCAAAAACTTAATGATTATTCTGAGTTGTATGACTCCACTTTCTAGCAGTCAACAAGGAATTTCAATATGTCACCTTGGGCTCTGGGGAATTGTAATGGGCATTTTTCACTATTTTCTGACATTTTATGGACAAAACAATTAATTGATGAATTGAGAAAATAAGCAGCAGATTTATCAATAATGAAAATAATGGAGAGTTGCAACCTGACCTGTTGCATAATCTGCATCAGCTTCCTGTGAACAGAAAAGGTTTGGAGGGATGCTTTAGCTGAGGCTTTGGGCTCTGGGATACAGAGCTGTAACTGTAGGACCGGCCAAGGCCAGACAGTCAGCAGAAAGTAGCTGCCAGCAGCCCTGAGAGAGGTGACAAAGAGGCTGAGACAAGCAGTGACAGCAAGCACACACTGCTCAGCCCCTGCACCAGAGCCACAGCCCGGCAGTGTCACCCCACATCATCTAACCAGCGCTGCCAACCGGGGCCGCTTCAGCTCCGTAAACCCCAGCTGAGAGAGAGACGGGAGGGACTGGGTGGAGGTATGAGTGATGTGCTGGCGTAGCACCAGCCTGAAGGCCAAATATCTGGCCTGGCTGGTACACGTGTGGACGTTTATGTGCATGTGTGCGTGTGAGTGGTAGGCCCTGGGCAGGGGGAGCAATGTGAGATTGCTCAGTGAACCGTGGATGCAGGCCATTTCACGGCTGAGACTCGGGAGCGTTCGCTGGACATGATGAGATCACCCCAGAAAAAACACTTACACTCCCACTAGCCTGAACACATGTCTGTCGGAGCCACACAGTGGGAGGGGGAGGACAGGACAGGCGCTCACGGCAGCAAACACACTCTCACAAACACACAAACACACACACACACACACACACACACACATATTTTTGGCTCCAATATGAGCACAGGTGGTGACAGTATCGATCACAGGTGTGCTTGTCTGGGGAATAACTGGGCCTATTGCACAGGTGTGTGTGTGTGTGTGTGTGTTTGTGTTTGGGGAGATGTCTAAAGTCGATGTGATTGAGCAAGTAAACACCATATGGGAGCAGAGTCATTGGACCTGGACCAGCACAGTCCACCTACTACAGAGGAAAAACTCGGTGCTTCTGGCCATAACACAGTCAGTCTGCAGCCAGATTCACCATTCAGTACTCTACAATCCGTCCTCCCACTTAAGGCTCGCATCCACCTGCTGCCCTGCAGCTTTCAGACCGTCTGAATATGAGGACGGTGGCCAACAGGGGAGAGAGGCTGCTCAGCCACCCCTCCTCCTCTCCTGGAGTGGGGAAGGACTAGAAGGCTTCTTGGGTTTTAATTAATGCCAATTATGTCGGGGAAGTCATTAATCTTGGCACCCCAGTATTAGCTGATGAAAACAAAACCATTACATTTTTCCCTGTGTGAGTGCCAGCAGCTATCATTAAGGAGCCACAGTCGGGAATTGTGTGGGTGAAGACACCGGGTAGGGAGGCAGGGATCAAAATGGCTCTCTTCTTTGGTGTGTGTGTGTGTGTGTGTATGTGTGTGTCCCTCTGTCTCCTTGAGTAGGCAAACTGCATGTAGACATGTCTCTAAAAGAAATTTCCAGCCTATGCAAGTTGAGTGAAAGTTTTTCTGTAGGATGATGTGCAAAAAGTGTGAAAACACACACATCATCACTTCCCTGAGTTTTGATAGTAGCTGCTTGTCTTTATCAGTTTGATCCTCTTACAATAATGCACATATTATGAGTTATATTACATCATGTAACATATATAATGCATAAAAATGACAGCACACATCATTTTTATATTAAGCTAAACATCCAAGATCAGCATATTGCACACAACACTGGCAAATCCCTGAAGACGTCCTGTTCACTGAAGTGCACAGTTTCTGATTGGCTGTCACACACTATTGGCTTTCCTAGTGAGATGTGTGCTATTTAGGGAACTGGGCGTGATTTAGGTACACGTCACAAAGACATGACACAGAGGGCACAAAGCACTATGGCCAAAGTGATCATGCGTGATGAACTTGTCACACATTATTTCAAAAACTCACACATGCGATGCCACATCATAATGTAGATACTTACAAAACTCCAGGTGATGCTACAACAAAAATTACCAACACACAAAATGTAACACAAGCAAATCCTCATCCATACACAGTCACACACATGACAGACCACTCAGACAGTCAAACACATGCCTTCCTTTGAGCATGCGTGACAGCAGGTGAAGGAGAAATGGGGGGAAACGGTGAAAATGAGACCAAAGACACAACAGAAGAAGGAAAATATGAAAAAAGATGCAGCACACTGAGAGATTGCTCTAACTGGAAGGCACAAGGGCAGGGAGGTGAAGGAGGAGGAGTTAGGGGGGAGGAGAGGTATGGATACCTACCCTGCCCTGCTGCTATCTAGCTCCCAGCCTCTGGACTGGCCTGGTCTGGGCTGGGCTCTGCTGTCTCACTGGGGCAGGGCGACCCAGAACCACAAGCCTAAAGAAGGGAAGAAGGGGAGGAAGGAAGAGAAAAGTTGATGGAGGAGTATAGAGGAGGGAATAAAGGGGAGTGGAAAGTAGACAGAAGAATAAATCTAAAAGAAGGACTGCAGGAGAAATAAAGTGTACAGTAAACGTAAACATAAACAGGAAGCAAAAGAGAAAAGGTGTCAATACTCTGAAGGAGAAATAGTGACACTTGAAGTGAGAAACCACAGCCCACACAGCTCCTCTCTTCTCAGAAACACTTTGCAAATACACACAAACATACTTAAAACACACACACATGCGAGCACTCATTTACTGTTGTCTATTATGAAAGCCTCTGTGGAGTTCATTCTATTGATCTGCTGCTTTTTTCCTAAAACACTTCCGCTTTTTACACCTCGCCCCGCAGAGAGCGGAAGGCTGTTTTCCTGCCTTCGCTCCTTCTTTCCTGTCTTTCTTTGTAACCTTTTCGCCGCACTCACTCACTCACTCAGTGCCGCCACCAATGCACATTTCTCTGGGTTGTGTAAAGCTTCTGCGTGTTATTCAGGCCTGGTGACATTTTCAGCAGTGTGAAAGTCCTCTATTTTTTTCAATAATAGCTGGATTGGAGGCATAAAACTAATGTTTCACGCCTGGAGAGTGGAGACCAAAAGAGAAGAAAGAGGCAAGCATGAAAGAAACACAAAAAAAGAGGGCGACAGAAAGAAAAATGGCAGGGAAAGTACTAGAAAAGTCTTGTTTCTTGGAAGGTCACTCATTCTACAAGGACTTTGGTCAAAGGCAAAGGGAGCGTCTCCGCCCTCCCTAAAAACTCTCTTTATCTTCTCATTTTCCTTAATTTCTCTCACTTTCTCCCTCTTAGATTAAAGGTGCTGCTGGTAAAATAAATATTAATTGCCCCTGGAAGAAGAATTGGGGCATTATTCCTCCTCTATCTCACCAGAGATGAGTCTGTCCATATAGAAGTAGTGATGTATGGACGCTACCTGGCTGGTATTAATAACAGCTTAATGATGTCTCTGACAATTCCACCAGCTAATTTAACGCAGTGTTGACCATGCACACGCGCACACACACACACACGCACACACACACACACACACACTGAACCACATATTTATGCAGGCACGCTACTGCTCATATTCACATAGAAACACACACTTCATGTGCACATTCACACATGCACTGATACAAACACACACTCGCACACAAAGGGACACAACAGCATCGGCCCCCTAATCAGCCAGAGTGATTACCTGGCCCGCCAACACTGCTACAAAGGCTATTTATCAGCAGATCTCCGCACGCTGCGCAGGTTATAGCAGCATAAGGAGTGAGTTATTAAAGGCACACACACTTGACTTATTCCACAAACCTCTTCTACCATCCTCACACACACACACACAAACACAACTATAAACACTTACAGCATCTTCCTCTCCACTGCGACTAGGGCTGCCCTCTGCTTCCCCAAACGAGTCGTCTGTGGGGGGGTCTGTGGCGTCAGTGGGGGGGTCACTGACATGGGAGGCTGAGGACTTGGAGGGAGAGCTCTGCCTGGGAGCTGGGGTGGGTGCTGCAGGGGAGGACAAGCTGAGTCAAACGTAGCTACAAACAGAAAAATCTACAGAAGAAGCAGGTTACTTAGAGTACAGACAAACATGAATAGATAATGTTCTCACGCGAGTTGGTGGATGGTGTTGTGGAGGTGACTGGTGTCAGATTCATTTGAGAAATGTCAAAGTCGTCACAGTCGTCCGTGTCCTGGGCAGTGCCCACACGGCTGAAGTAAGAGCTGAATGCCTCTGAGGTTCCTGTTAAACTGGGCTGATCACCCTTTTTCGACGGCATGGCCGGAGGCTTCGCCAGCTGAAAATCCTGAAGGAAGAGGCAAACATTGGTCAGGTAGGCCCACATTAAAACTGGGCACAGTGACTTTAACACTTTGATTCACTGCATGGTAATTCAAAAAGTAAGCCGGTCTTTATTATTTTTAATTAAAACCTGGGTTGTAGTGCTTCCTGTCTTGGTCTCAAGATGTTTATTCTATTGTCTTAAACTTGTCTCAATCTTATAGCTTTTTGGACGCAGGCTTGTCTCAGCCTCCATCAACAGTCTCACCCATTACAGTGTTTGCTCTCAACCACAATGGGTTTGACTGTTGGCGGAACAAACTCCACAGAGGCTCATACTAAATCTAGGTTGGTCTCGACTAAGTTCCAGTTGTATCCAGGCCCCGCTCTTTGAGATTAGGAAGCAAACAAAACAGTAAGAATGCCAAGTTAAGGCACTGACAATGTCCACAATGTCCTTAGTTCTCTCTCCCCTCATCCCTGACATCTCTCTATTTTCAGCTAACTAATAAAGGCATATAATGCCCCTAAAAAACAACAGAAAAAGAATGACAAGCTAAACACGGTTCCTGGTTTCTCTGTTGATGTTAAATAATTTGCAAACAAGCAGTTTTGCTGCTAGTTTCTTCTTTTGCCTCATGACCACACATTCAAAAAAAGACAAGGTGGAAAATAGACTTCTCAGTAGATATCATAATTGTGGTTTCATTTATTAGCTCCCCACCTTGAACATCTCCTTGCCCATCTTCCTCGCCCTCTCCCCGTGCTGCGGACTCGACGAAGCTGAAGGGGAGGGAGCTGAAGCGCTGGCTCCAGCACCTGAATGGCTCTCGCCAGCTGGGGTCACAGTCGTGACGGGGGTGAGAGTCTGGAACATGGCGGCAGGCAGAGTGCCCACAGGTTGGGCAGGGAGGTAGGCCGTGGGGGAAAAAGCTCCGGCTGCCATGGCTGCCCACTGCTGCTGGGTGGCAGGGAAGATGTTGGCCTGGCCCCAGATGAGAGGCTGGCCGCCTGGCAGCACCTGGGCTACTGGACCTAGAGGAGACTGGACCCCAAAGGCCAGCGGTGTCTGGGCAGCAAACGCCTGCTGGGACCAGTGGCCTGGGGGTACTGCTCCCATCGTCACATAACCTGGTGATGAGTAACAAGAGAGTAAACAGTTTGAGGTTAAGATATATATAGGAAATGTAGATATTTTGTAAAATCTTAAGAGATAAAAAAGAAGAGAAAGTGATTAAAATACCCACAGAGCATATGCTCACCACTGCTTTTCTTCTACACACACACACACACACACACACACACACACACACACACACACACACAGATAATAACCCATGCATCACAAGAGAGTGCTGCCCTACTTCTGCCTGCAGCTAATGTGGTGTCTCTTAATGGTCATGGTGAACTATCATAATTACCTCCAGAATGAGGCAGAGTCATTATGAAAAGGAAGAGCTCAACACACACTCATTAAAATCACTCAAACTCATTAGTAGAAGCTTATTCTATTACACACTTGCTAGTCTCCTGTTTCTGGTGTCCAGTTGTTACCTACAGCAGAGAAAGATGACATTTAACCTTGGCCGCCCTGCTACACTGACTTATGAGAGATAGGTGAGGAGAGGGGACAAAGAGAGGTGAGGGGGGGAGTAAAGGAGGAGAACCAGAAGTATAATGAATACTATGAAGTATATACCAACGTCTAATTCACAGAAGCCCTGTGCATACCAAGGAGTCTACAATCATCTCTGCATGTTTTATTACTTTCCTCTGACCGCCACAGTTGCTTCAGCCACAGGTAAATCAGCAGCATCTGAGGCAGCAAGCTAATAATGCATTTCATATTCAACACACAACCAATACCACCTTTCCTCCTCTTCCCCCTCCCCTCATCTACATTTCAATTCTATCCCGTCCCTCTCTATTTATCTCAGCCCCCCCCTTCTTCTCTCTCCTCTGCCCTCTGCCTCCGAATCTTCTCACTCTCCAGCTCCCCTTCATCTCCTTTTCTCGTCTCTCTCTCTCTCTCCCGCTGCGTTTGTTTTCCCTCCGCTTGTAGCAGTGGTGTATTTAAGCAGAAAATGAAGGTCCTACCTGAGGGCACAGACGCAGGATTGAAGGGAGCAAACAGTTCCGTGGGAGGCTGCAGGCCCTGCGAGGGGTCGAGGGTGTTGGCTGGAGAGGCGGGGGTCTGCGCAGGTTGTGGTTGGAGGTCGGATTGTGGAAAAACAAAAGAAAAACACATCATCGGAAATACAGGATTTTATAAGATGTAAATCACAAACTGTGTATGTCTGACAGCTACTCACCGATGGAGAGGTGATGTCAGGAGGTGTTGACATGTCTCCAAAAATCTCTAATTGGTTGATATTCTGAGAATAAGAGAAAGCATACACTACCAGTCAGGTACAATAACAATACTGTTATACTATATACATTAACTGGGTCAGTTTACATTCCAGTGCAACATGCATCACACACTGCATGCAACACGACACAAGCTTGGTATGTTTGTGGTACCTACCTGAACACTGTGGCAGCAACACAGAAGAGGTAACAGAGGGGTGAGGAGAGATGGAATAATGAGATGATGAAATGATTGATTATGATGACATACCTACCAAGAGTTATCACAATCTTTGTTATCTGCTCCACATAAAGATGCTTTCCACCAGCTGTTCTAAAAGCAGACTACCACCCCCCACCACATCATTACAGTGTCTTCTTCTGGACAAGTCATTAATGTTCCCCTGTTGTAAAGGATGTGTGCTGTGCCTCAGAGGGAATAGCTATCAAACACAGCAGCCTTTCTATTTGATCTGAATTTGTTCTGTAGCGTTCTGTTTCCTTTCACAGTCTCCTCATGATCCTTCTCTTTAGTATCTCCACATTAATAATATTTAAGGCCAGTGGCAAGTGAAGGAAACTCTATTTTTAGTTGTAAAGGAATTTAAGCCTTGAATACATGGTCAGAGATTAGCATAAATCATGGATGCGGATAATTTCTTTTGAGATAATGAATGTTCTTAGAATATCTTCCCTTTTGTTCTCTCTCGTAGGTCACACATGGACCATAAAGTTCTTTTTACATCTATCAGAAAATGGATCTGTGGGCATGGTGTTTTACAGTTATGGGTCTGAATGGGTATGTCAGGTTTTTTACAAAGAGAGGAGGGGGATAGGAGGCTGTAATATGGACTATTGTTGCTGCAGAGTCTAGCGCAGCAGATAAAGATCAACTCAACAAGACGATGAGCTAGATATCCAAGATACGCAAAATGGTGCATCCACAAAGACTGATAACAGGACATCCATGGGATTAAATTCACAAAACACCCTTCTTAAACTAAAATACAGTAAATTCCAGTAGTTGTTACTTAATGTTGTGGCACTGACTACTCTGAGTCAATACCACAGAGCATTTGCTAATGTTCTTCAAACAGAAACTATCGGCACAGGAAGAATGCCACTGGAGCGAGTGTTCAAACAGTACAGGAAGTTAGATGTTTATAGACTTTCTGTCCGCCTTTAGTTAAGTCACTCCACTCAACATTCTTTATGTGTGTGGGGGGTCAGGTTGCTGTGATGATCAGAGTGTTATGAATGCTTTATTAATGTGCTTTGAGCAGCTTGACTCTTTAGCTGTGTCTGCAGGCGAGATGACCGCCGCTGTCTGCTAACCCCCCTGACCCCCACCAATTCTCTGACAGACACTCTGACCTTTACGTCCACTCCGCCCTTAAAGGACCTCCGCTCGGAGCTACTGGAGTGTTTTTCTCTCGATTATACCGCTCGTTCTCCCTCTTTCACACACGTACACATGCAGGTGCGAACGCACGGGTGCACCCATACATACGGTACTCAACTCTACCTCTGCCTCAACCTGGTTACTATGCAACAGCAAGGTTGCATGTTTTATTCATAAATGACAGGGGTCAAGAGTTGGGGTGACTTACGACTAGAGAAGAACAAAAGTGGTGCGGTACAGAGGAGGACGGAAGATTATCTGAGGATATGCCTGAAGAAGCAGTTCATGGGGGCTGATAGGTAACCTTTAGGACAGTATGTTCCCTTCTCACAAATACTGAAAACCCTCCTAGCTTTTGTCTGAACACAAGCACTGTGCTTTGTATGTATAGCGCCTTACCTGAGTCACCATTTCCAGGTCTAAGTCTATCAGATCTGCCACTGCCTGCTGCTGCTGCTGTTCAGTTTTTTCTTGTTGGAGTGGCTGATCATGATAATGATGTTGATGATGATGGTGGTGGTGGGGGGTGTTTTGATGTCCGTTCTGCAATCACAACCCCAGTGTTAGATGGCAGGTGGGATGAAAATGTGCTCACACACAAACATATTAGTTGTTTTTCATACACTCAGAGAGAGGGTGAGACAGACGGGAGTGGGTTGAAAATGAGGGTTATTTAAGAGGGGAATATGATGGTCTGCAGGTGTTATAGTCACAAAACACACACACACACACACCCACACACACACACACACACACACTCACTCACTCACTCACTCAGGCACAGAGCAAGGTTCTTCTTGACAGACTTAGAGCCCAAGTGAAGATTTAAAAAGGTTTAAACATCATCCCTACCTTTAGTCTAAACTACAGCACTGAGCTGAGGTTTAAACCCTCTTTGTGTTTCTGTAAAGCCCGCTCCCCTGTGTCAGGAACCATAGAGTGAGACAGACCAACAGGCAGGCACACACACAGTACAAGGAGCTGGATTAACTAACATGCTGTATGTGCGAGCAAAGTGAGGGAGTATGTTACATTATAGGAAGAAAAACAGCTTTCTTCCTGCTTGCTGTGTGTCATCACTAGCTGGATCTCCATCAAAGTGAATTAAGCTGTAAAAATTACAGGATAAGGCCGGTGTTATATTATCTTTTTATTATCAGCAACAGATCCCGTGAAAAAAACAAAGCCAAAAATGAATTTATCTTACTAACAAGTGTTGTCTGTGAAGCCAACAGCTGACATAGCTAGTGCCTTGAGGCTTCTGAACTTTGCTGTATTTGCATGTATTTTGCACCCAGCCCTGAAAAATCTGACTGTACAAACATCCTCCAATATTTTTTTCAGCTATAGCAGAATAATGATGGGTTCTGCCAGACCTTTCGCCAGCATTGGCACTGAAACATGACGTGCAGATTGGTCTGGCAAAGCAAGAGTAGTTGGTGCACTACAATACTGCTGAGTGTATGCTTTTCTTTGGATGAAAGCATGAAGTATGGCCATCATTAGCTGATGCCGAAGAACAATAACAGCTTGCCCAATACTAATCAGTTGTGGAAATACAGTCCATTTTTCTACTGGGTGTTTTTTTCTGAAACTCTGAGCTCATACTGGTTTATTTAAATCTAAGTGATGAAATGCACCTAATCTGGATTTTTAAACATTTAAATTTACCTGACAGCTGGACTGAAACATCTTGGCTAAAAGCTAAAAGGTCTGCTGCTGCCCTTTCCTCTGCCTTTCTTTCTTCACTCTCTCTATGTCTATCCCTCTCTCTCTTGCCCTGCCAATTATCCCTCTGTGCCCATTATACACTCTCGCCATCTCTTTGCCCAGCCCTTTATCTTTATCAGTACAGCCGCCACCTATCAATTAGCCATCTCCAGGGAAACAGTAATTACCTGTGCACATGTGTTCTGCATACAATTATCGCAGCCCCTTTAATTAACGCCACCCCTAACGTCTGACTGATCACACCGGCACATGCCGAAAAACACGGAACTGTCACATGCAAACACAAACACACACTGACTCACAACTCTGAACAAAACACAACCGGATTAGGGACATTTTTCTCTCCCTTTAAGTCATTTTTTAAATTTACAGTAATGGCCCACTTATATGGATTATATATACGATATGACACTTACATATCATATCATATATCATTCTAATCCAGTGTTTGAGCAGAGTTGATGTGTTTGTCGGCACTATGCTGACCTCTACATGCTAGCGAGGGCTTCTGTTGATTCAACACACTCTCTCAGGTTCACACGGGGTCAAGGGCTCAGTAGATTGAAATGGCCGTGTGTGTGTATGTGTGTGTGTTTTATTGATTTGTCAACGTTTAAGATGGTGACAGAGTAAACAACAGAAGAGATTGCTCTAGACAGGAGGTCGCATTTCTGCCGGTGGTATCATTTCATCCCAGGTGTAGTGTGTGCACACACACGACAATGATCTCATCTGACGCTACTGTCCACTGTCAATCCTTCTGCTGAGAAGACAATTAACCTCTCCTGCCAATAAAATAAACAGTAAATCCACTCTAAATAACAACGGTCAGATAAATGCTGCTGCCTCTGGTCACTCCCCAACCAGTAATGTAACAACAGGTACTACTGTTGCGATCACGCCATGTTGGCTGTAGAGGAAGAATGAGAAAACATCTGATTGCATGCGTTATTTCAAGATAGTTACCCCCATGCAAGCCCTGCAGTCACTCCATATAAACAATGTTGCCTAAATTTGTGTAGCAGATCGTTAATAAGTTAAAGCATAACTTAAACTAATTCACTGTGTCAGCTATATAGCTCCTTTGTAATTAGCTGAATTGATTGTATTGGTGTTAATAATGGAGGTTATTTACATTGTACTTTGCAGCCATTTTAGCATCCGTTTTTTGACACTTCTTTCCACTAAATGTGGATCCAAAATCCCCCATTTCTCTTTGAGGCTGCTCATATCAACAATATGATGTGAATGCAGCATTTTGACTTCTGATGAAAAAAACCTGCTGTGACATCACTGACTGAGGTGCAACACGCTTGAAAGATTCAACCCATAGAGAGAGCAGCACAGCAGCAGTTTTCTGCTCTCTGTGAGTCTGGATTTATCTTAAAACCAATTTAAATGATCTTCAATACAATACATGTGGTCAGCCACCAAAAAAAAAAAAAACGTCTTAAATTTCTATGATCCATTTATATTTCTATGATCCTGAGTTATATTTACTCCTTCTGACTGACTTGGAAGCAGAAAAGACTTTAATTCGCTTATTTAAACCAGAGTGGACGACTAGTCCAATTGGTTGCACAACAAGAGAGAAATATTGGATTTGTTCACGTTCAGACACCTGCCAACACAAAGGCAATCCAAATAACAGCATGTGTTGGGGGCTGGGTGAGGAGAGAACAGAAATACTAAGGTGTCTGTAAGCTTCTTACCAAAGCTGGGGATAATATGCAGCCAGAAAACTGCGAGACTGATTCCAAGCCTACCAAAATTCACAGAGTGGGATTGTGACTGCCAGTAGTGACGTGGAGGAGTCCAGTTTTAGCGGTTTAAGGATAAAAGACCCACTGCAGGGGAATACGCACAGAGCTGGTGGGCTCTGGATGGACTGAGGGAATACTGATCTACAGAACAGCATCATCGGATGAAGTGTTCATATACAAATGCACATACATGCTCAAATCCAACCTGACAACCTCACATCCACACGCACAGACACGCTCAGGACTGCAGCCTGGTTATTGTGAGTGAGAAGATTTTAGCAGATTAAATCAGGCAGGAATGTAACTAGCATCTTTATAGGCAGATAAAAGAGCAGCTGAGTTATAGTGCAGCCTGACAGTGGTCAAGGTCATCTTTCATTATAAGCACTGGCAGTGTGAGCCAATAACGGGAGCTTAAAGATATATCACACACACACACACACACACGAGTACTGTAAACACACGCACAAACAGTGGTATAGATTTACACTGCAAACACTCTTACTTAATATGCATGAACAAGGTGAAAAACTGTTCAACATCCTGATATATAGATTCAACAATATGAGGCCATGCACATTTAAAGTCAGACGTATAATTTATATCCATTAAAGGAAAGATATGACAGTGACAAAACGTGTGTTCAGCGCAATCTGGGATAAGGTCATGCAGGTTTATATCGGATTCAACACTGGCAAACCACAGCCAGGCATCATGCTTCATCAAGCAAACTGACACGACACACACATTCACACACAGCATCCCAGTTAACCATAAGGAGCAGGCACCACGGAGCACGAGGAGAAGGGCACCAGCCACCACAGCTACAGCACAAGCAGAAGAGTAGCACAGCACACTGCACAAGAGCACTGGGTCCCAGCAAACCTCTCAGGGAAAAATCACAGACACACTGGATCACTGTGTGGGGGAGATGTTAACAGGAAGTAGAATCACTTCACGAGGCTCTAAACAAGAGAGGGCACCGAAGGATAAGGCTTTACACTGGAGTAATGGTGGGACAGCTGAGAGGTTTGTCTGAGAGGGGGAGGCAGGCTGAGGGGGGTGGTGGGACACGGGCAAACACACGGTCACTCACTGGGTGTCGCTTTGGGACGTCATAGACCCCTTCTTTCTGCTGACTGGTGGGAACCTACACAATTGGCCAATAAAGTCAGAGAACAGCCAAGAGAGCCTGTTACCTCTGGTTTAATCAAACAATGAAACAGTCTTTACACATCACTGTTACAGCACTGCGACACACTGGATGCCAACACAAAACCCTGAAACCTGGCTCCTCAGGAATCAAATCAATCACTAGTAGAGAGAGTGTGTATGTGTGTGTTTGTGTGCGTGTGTGCAGGGATAATCAGAATTAAAATCTGTGGAGTGAGAACTCATCTCCTAGGCTAATCAGTAGACTATCGGCCTGTGGTGATGGTCTCTCTCTCTCTCCCTCTCCCTAATAAAGAATAGATAAGGCTGCTTATCACACCCACAGACGTGTAATAACTCAGATTGTCACACACATGGAGACATGTAATATCTCTGTGTCACACAGGCAGATAGATATGACAGTGTGTGCAATGAGAAGACACAATGAGCACTGATAGCAAAATGCTGATGTGTTTGAACCCTGGCATTTCTATGGTTTTGTTTCTCCTGCAGTGACAATGTTTAAAATAAAGTTTTATTCTTCCCTAGTTGGATGTGCCCTAATCAGACTGTGTGGTAAATGAATGTGGATATCTATCTAGCCCAGCCTGTCCCATTCTTTCTCCTCCTCTCAATGCCTTCTTACTTCTTTCACATGTTTATTTCCAGAAGCTGCCATCTTTATTCATAAATTAGTTCCTCTGTGGCTGGAGGCTGGCTGAGGCTCACGTTTCTTACGCCTGATGTGTGTGTGTGTGGGTTTATTTATACGTGTATGTGTGTGCGTTTTTCTGTTTGTGTATGTTTGTGCACGCGCCAGCACTCCGTCTATTTTCAATCCATTTTATTTAAAGATCAAACGAGAGGCTGGTGATTAATCTTTCTTTCCCCCGCTTTCTTTCATCTCCTCTAGAAAAGAGGGAGGGGAGGAGAGAAAAAGAGGAGGGGTCTGCCTTCCACACAGGCCAGGAATAACCTCCACATCCCCTCCACACACACCGTACCCTCCCCCTCTTCATCCCTCGGAGGTCTACCCACGCCTCTGAGGAGTGCACCCAGAGAAAGGCTTGTCTCCCTGGGGTAGCTAGCTTTAGCTGTCAGGCCCCTCTAGAGGATATTGGCTGGTTGTTTGCCTCTGATTGTTACTGTCTTTTATTTCCTGTATCTACATTTTTATGAGTGAAAAAAGAAGCTATTAATTTTATGAGCAAGCCACAATATATCTATCCCATTAAAGAGTGATGTAGCTGGTACTTATTGGCTGGCAAATGGAAGATTAAATCTCTTTTGTTTGAACACTTTAAAGAGCTTCTTGTTGTTGGTAGCTTAAACAAAGCTGACTACAAGATGACAAGAATATAACTGAGACACAAGCAGACAAGACGAGCTTGTGAGTACCTGATAAATGCTCTCTTCTGATTGGTCACGGATGGGCTCGTGTCCCGCCTCAAACACAATGTACTACAACGTCAGCAGCAGAGGGAGGAGAGGAAAATAAGAAGCAGGACAGAAATTGGAAGATAAAGAAATAGAGAGAAAAGTGGTGAAATTGCAGAGGAGATTAGTCAAACAGCATTGTCAATAGGTTCTTATTAAAAAGCAGTTGAAGAATAGATCCTGGTGGAGGAGAATTTAAGTAGCGGAAATTCCCAAAGCTGCTGAGAAAACTAATACATCTTTCAGCTAATCATGCACCCCAACTGGAAGACATGAAGACATGCACACAGACACAGAAGACCCATGATCGTCTCCTACAGTTGTTCACTCCACACACACATCTGCGGACATCTAACCCTCCAAAGTTTACATATTGTGCTATTACCACACTGCCACACTGTAACCAAACAGGGGCTGTCTCCCCACAGTGCACACAGAGAGGAGCAAGCTGAATGCAGCAGGTGACAGCAGCGATGTGATTGGTCAGGAAGTTACCTGGTAGACCGGGTCCTCCAGATCCTCCTCCAGTATTGTCTGCAGACGAGCGGCGGCAGGAAAGAGAGGGAGAGAGATCAAACGGGGAGGAGAGAAGGAGCAGAGTGGAGAAGACAGAAGAGAGGGAAGAGGCGGAGAGTTAAGCCGGTGGAGTAGAAAGAGTAGGCGGAAAGCTCAGCAAGACATAGCAGCTTCCCAGCATTCAGATAATCATTTGGCAATCATCAGAGAGAGACAGACAGACAGAGAGATAAAGAGAAATTAAACAGGAGATGTAGAGAAGACAGAACAGAGGAAGGTGAAATAAGCACAATGGGCAGATGGTGCCACTGATGAAACCTGAAAGTGGGTGCTCCGTATGTCATTTGCTTGCTTTGATGTCTTTTCAAGTCTAACTTGACTTGTCTGTCCAGAGTCTCTCGGATGAAGCTCATCGTACGTATGGCAGATGATTAACGTAAGGTTAAAAAGGGAGAAAAACAGGTAACAGAGAGTTGCTAAGTGTACCTGGTAGACCGCCTGCTCACACTGCTTGTCTTTCTGGGCCTTCTTCTCCATCTCCTCTCTCTGCTTTATCTCATAGATGAGCTGGAACAAGTCCCGCAGGTCCAGAATCACAGGCTCAGCCTAGGAAGACAAGGACACATTATCCACTCACCCATTAACACACACACACACACAGACACACACACACACACACACACTACACACACTCATAGCATTGATCAGAACTCATGAATTTCAACCATGCCTGCTTATTCTAGTTATGTGGGCGATTAATGTTGACTGCCTGTCCTACCTCATGACAGGAGATTAAGGCCATGGTTAGACCAACATTAGCACTGCAATAGGAAACATCATCTCCTCATTCCTTCTCATTTCAATGAGACCACTGCATTGGCACAGCAGTGTTCCCGATGCAGAGGGCTGCAGAAAGAAAGTTTAGCCTGGCTCAACATTGGCTGCAACCTCATCTCACACCCCGCTGCATTGGTATATCAAATGCCAACAAGTGCACATTTCTGGTCAATAACTTTGTAATGTGGATGGCCTATATCTACTGTTTGCCTTGTGATTGTCAAGACAACATTATTTTTGCCATGACAATTTTTCAGCATTGTAAAATGCTGTGCAGTGTTTTGTTGTTTGATAAGCTACTAAAACTACTACTTCAAACTATTACTCAAACTGGACTTCATCATGTTTCTATTCCCACTGTATGGGCAAAATTGTAATTTCCAGATATGTATTCAAGTAATAACCTGTTTTCTTCAGTCTGCACTGTGTATACTTTGATATTTTCTCTCTTGGGTCACTTCTGACATAAAGTACATTGGTGTCCTGTTATAGTTTGATTTCTGAAGAACGACTTGTATGTTACGAGGAGGGATAAGAGAACAGTCTGCCCTGTGTACTGATACTTGGATATGACACTTGTTAGCTCGAGACAGAGATGATGTAGGCCAGGGTTCATTCTGATATCCCTTTCTTGCTCTCTGTGCGTTATGTGAAATTATAAATATGTGACGGTATCTACCCCTCGGGGTCAGATTCCTCATATGCCTCTTGGTGTATGATCTCTGCCCTTTCAGCTGAAATAGACTGAGTCAGTGTGCTCTCTCTTTTGTTTACTCTTTATTTTGATTACCCTTCATTTGATCAAAGTTTTTCTAATTCAGTGCTTCTTATGGTCTATGGTCTGTGCTTCCACTTAGGCAGGATGAGTCAGAGCTACTTGATTGGGTTGTTGAGAACTGATCGTGGATGATTCCATTGGGCCACAAGCCGAAAACAAAATGGCAGAAAAGCATTTTGCCAGTTCTGCAGGAATGTATCGGCATCGAGAAAGAAAACACTGCTATTAGTTTGTCTAAAATCTTTCATTAAAGGTAACAGTGTCTTTGTGATTATTTTCTGTGCCCCTGTGATTAGACCAAGCCTTACAAGTCCCTAACACGACTAAACTAAGAAAATGGAAGTTCCAGACAATGAATTTCTAAATAAATAATACTGCCTGTGTTTGGGATCTGGAAACCAGGTTAAGGCACACCTGCACACAAAGACACACTAGGCAAGCAATAAGCCTCTATACACTTATCTGCACAATCACTACATACTCTGTTCCTTCTCTAGGCCTGGTTCAGACAGTGACAAGTGCAGATACAAGCCTCTTGTCTTACCTTGTACCAGCTTTCTTGTCAGGGGAACAAACGTACAGACAACAAACCAGTTAGGTGACTCACAACTTATTACTACTGTCACAGCAAAGAGTCTTATAGTACAATGGTGTTTCAGACCTAATCAATTATTGACTGATGCGAAGTGCACCCCGAGTTCACAGACTGAACGCTGCCTTGCATAAAGCAGTTCTATTTTAAAGTTGTCTTTCTGCAAGATGTTCTCAGCCGCATATTGCTCATGACAGACACACTGGGGTAAACGGTGGCTCCTGCTGAACCAACAGTGAAACTTATTGTCACTCTGTCAGATTCAGATCCTCTTTGCATTTCACAATACATGCTCTAATCTCCATCTTTTCTTGCCACCTCTCTCTTGCATTCTTTTTCGCTCCTTCTCCATCACAGCGTCTAGGTAAGGGAAGACACAGCGAGCTGAGACAAGCAGTGAATCTTAGAATCGTAAATGCAGAAAGTTTTAGTGATAAGTACAATGACCTTGTTCTTCTTAATTAACTGGAACTGGCTCAGACGTTTGCTGTGGTTTTCCCTCCACTCTATACTGTAAAGACTGGCTAGCACATAGGACCATTGAGATGAGATAACCTCAGTTCAGCACTCTTGAATCAGATGACTAATACATAGCCTACGGCAACAGGGGCGAATTATTCCAACAAAAAGTGGTAAAAAAGACTTTTACTGTAGATACATCTATTCAAATCTGCACTGATCAGGATTTTTGGGTAAAATATGACTCTCCCATCCCCCTGGATATTAATGTAACAGATTCACCCTCTTTACCCATATTAAATTCTGGTGTTGGCTACAGTTCAGTGGCAGGATATCTCCAGGATATTCCTGAATTTATTTCTTGGTATATTGAATTTCCCTCAACCTGCCTCATCTAAATCAAATTCATTTAGTGATTTCCTACATTTCCTAAACGAATTGACAACCTCAAGAGAATGTGCCTGAACATACAGCTAGAGAAAGTAAATTAAAGCAATGACCACACAAAAACTAGGGAGAAACGTTCAAACTGGACAGAATATTACTGTACAGTATCTCTGACTCCTCTAAGATGGATTCCTCTATTTACAACCATCGAACCCTGGTGCCAAATATCTGCTCCTTGACTCTGGGGTCCAACACCTTTGATTGACACCACTGACATTATGGATAGTTTCAAAAATGTTTCGCCTCTAAACTAAGCTGGAAACACTGCACCAGCAAAACTGTACAGTGAGTATTCTAAGAAAGACTTTCAGTGACATAATCTACATTTGCATAGTTATCCATGGGGATAAAAAATGAGCCATCAAACAGCAGCATATACCCAGAAATGCACAATGTATCTCTGCGATGTACCTTGCACATTGCAAACAATGTGTTCTTTATAAGTGTTAAAAAGCTTAGGTTGAACTTTTCCATTAGTAGTGAAACATGCTAGACTCACCAGTGATGGCTGAACCACTTTACCACTACATTATTTTTCATTTGCAGTTGCTGTTATGATTTGCTCATTGTGCTAATTTTGTTCCAGATTTTTCAAAGAGATCACAATAAAAGACTGAATAACTGGAGATGTAGATGATGTTCTGGACCGACACTAAATAGTCTTTAAACTCTCTGTAGCCTTACTACAAATTGGAGACAAGGTTGCTTTCGTAACAAATAGACCTATTCATATTAATTACAATTGTAACTTTTCTAAAAAGTTATAACAAAGACTGTGATGAACTAAGAGACGGTCTATGAAATCCTTTCTAACACAATTAGAGTACTTCCATCTCCACTAAAACTTGCTAAATAAAACACGTCTTTCTTGTGCTGAGACTTTGAGTTGAGTGGTAAGCCAATTACTTTCGAATGTGCCCCTAAATTGGCCTTTTCGGAACAACCTTAAGTCTTAGTCTTCATGGCGACAGAGACGCTTTGTTAATTCACATCAAAGTGGTTACTTTCCAATTACAGCCTCTGCCATAAGCTCTGTGCCTCCACCCCCTCTCATTGTCTCCACAACTAATAGTCTGAGTGCAAGTGATGGAGGGTTCAAATCCTGAAAATGCGAGTAAAATATAATTGTGACCTTTCCTCAGGCGCACGTCAGGTAAATGACAGCTTAGTTGACTGATGAGAGCTTAGCCTTGTGCTATGCTGTTCGGCAGGGTAGCATTTGGTTGGCAACACTTTTTTGAGTGCAAGTCTGGTTGGTGTAAATGTTAAGTACAGCCTGGTGTGTGTGTGTGTGTGTGTGTGTATCTGTCAAAGTCAAAGAGCCACGGTTCATGGCCCTGGGAGGATGGATATGCCATTAGAGCTGGTGACACACACTCAAACCCTCATCGACTCACTATGGGAAATCAATATGGCTACAGAGCGAGCCAGCTGGATCCAGACTAAACAAGCCAGGCACATAGACACAGCAACAGCAACAACAATCATAACAGGTCCAAAAGAGGTACTCAATATCAAATAGAGTATGTTGCTGCAGGACTGGACGTGAACCCTTCCAAACACACACACAGAAACACACACAAAACCTAGAGCTCTGCAGTCTGTTTGATGAACAGCACAAAGGGACATGAGTTGGTGTTCGAGGGTCCTTATCTAAATGTCAAGAGGTTCGTGCTATTGAGAAAAGACCCTGATGAATCATACATTAACCTACAAACAGCGGGTGCCTGGTAAAACAAACACTTGCTAAACACTCAAATGTACACACAGTCTACACACTGACCGACTGTGCGGTCTTGATAGCCACAAAGCGGTGGTTCCCTTCCTTCCCGCAGACGTAGCCAAAGGCTCGGTGGTCCGTGATGTCCTTGGCAATGTAGGAGATCTCGTGGACCGCATGGTGGTGTTGGAGGACCTGCAGGAAGGTGAGACACAGAAAGTTGAATAAATCATGCAGACGAAGCAAAGAAACTACAACTTGAAACATTTCAACATTATTCTTGTGAGATTATTACTTTTCTTTTCTAAAAATGCAACTTTTTTCTCAATATGTTCACTTTATTCATGAAATACCACATTTTTCCCCATTAGTGGTCCCAATACTCAAAAAAACAAATGAATTTGAAACAACAAATAAATAGGGATTTGAAAAGAACCTTGCATCTTTCTCAAGTTTGATGCACTTAATATTTCCTGGTTGTTCATTGAAATGCTTGCTTCTCTTTGGTACCATGTAAAACACTTAATGAAAAGAACGTTTTGAAAATAGCATTTCATGAATGACACAGGAATTAATATCACTGAATTAAGTTTCAGGTGTACAAAAACTAGCTGGAATCAAAAGGTTAGGGACATGAACGCACTAATTCACAAATACGAAATTCCTGTGCGCCTTTTCAGAAACCCACGCAAACTCCCCCAGGTGTACATACAGAAACAAACACAGAGACCTTGTATCTTATATTAAACTGTTTCTAGCTCCCCTGCCCTCCCTAGTTTAGCCTGGGTGGGTAGTGCCAAGCTGGCATTGCCCGTGGCAGATGGCACTGTTTTTCCCGAGGACAGAGGGGGGATCAGTGACAATCACAGCTCGGCAAGCTGTCGACTTGATCACTTCATCTGTGCCCTCACTCACAACACACATAAACACACACATACAAACACAGTTCACAACTTAATATGCAATAGCCCTCTGTTAAGTCACACTAAATGTCTGCTTTGTTGTTATTGTCAATGCCAGCTGCATGCTGGGAGCAGAGACACATAGTCAACATAATGACCCAGTAGCCCTTGAGTGCATGCTAGGGGTTGGAGCTCTATACATCAGAGGCTAAACACACACATCTGCTCTCTTTGAAGCTATTCCAGACGTAAGGCATGGCAGAATAGAGTGCCACCAATTTAACATGGGGGCAGTGGCGCACACACACACACACACACACACACACACACACACACACACAGAGCCCCAGCAGAAATAGATAATCATTGTACAAGTCATGTCTTCTAAATTTAATAATTAGAGTAATGATTATTATTATCACCTCTGATTGACCTGAAAATGACAGCTAAGGCAGTGAATGTACACACACACACACACACACACACACACACACACACACACACAGCTCATTTGCAGAGGTTATTGAATTATCTCTGGGTGGGTGGTGAGGTGACAAAGGGGGACTCTGATTCAAAGAGAGCAGAGAACGAGATGATTGCATAAATTCAATTGCTCTACTTCGTCTTGGTAGCAAGTACATCTTAGAGAGTAGAAACAATTTACACACACATACAGTCAGTACCTAGTGTGTCAGGTGCAGCCTAAACTAGCCATTTTTTTTTTTAAATACAGATTTATCAAAGTGCTAAAACTGTTCTACTGGGATCTACCACTTTTTTAGAGGCACAGTCACATTTGAATAACCTCATTCCACTTCCAGATGTGCTCAGTTTAGTTGACAACTTGGATTAGCACATACCCAGACACTGCCACCTTTCTGGAACAGTCCTGTGACAATATTGTTTGGAAATAATAAAACAGGTAAAAACAGGCAGCCTATTACTACGAAGGGATGTACCTGGTCTTTCATGCATGTTGTAGAGAAGTTGTGGTACTGGTGCTACTGGCTGTTTATGCCAGTAGTTTACCCTGGTCTCTACTACCTTAAAAGAAATTATCTTATTTTTATGATTGAAAAAGCACCATTACTGCCCACTCTGCCATCAGAGTAGAAATGGCCCTGAAAACAATTTTCAGTGTACTCTAAAGGATAACACTGTGACATTAATGATGAAACTGAATGGGAAATGTGTTTTTATTTGTTTCATTTGTTTTATTTTATGTTATTAATTTATTGGAAATGTTATGATCTGCTTGTTGCGAAGTTGTTGCTTTGTGTGAAGCACTTTGTAAAGTGGTTTTAGAAAAGTGCTCTATAAATAAAGATTATTATTATTATTATTATTATTATAAAGTTAAAAATAAGAATGCAAACTGGGCTTTTAGATTTGGATTTTAAACATTCCAGATTTTAAAGCTGGAATAAATGTCATTATTCTCATTAGATCTCTTATCTATGAGACATCTTTTGCCAACAAGACTGTGACTTACTGCTGTTTTTGTTGCAAAAACATTCAAAATGTTTTTGTTGCATCAGAACAGTGAGATTAAATCCCAGGAGGGTGGCCGCTGGAGCCGTCATGTCTGGCAGCATCAACTATCAGATGCCGCTCAAAGTTGCTTAAATAGATGCATTCTCCGGGGAAGTGGATTGTTTGCAAAAACAGGTGGGTGTATCAAAAAAGTCGATACTGACTGTGTACTCCCTTTTCTTTCCAGCACTGTTGATATGCACTACTAGTCCCTCTCTCACAATCTCACACACACTGTATGTGTGTGTCTCTGAGGGACTGTGGGCAGCATGCCCTTCAGCTGTTGCTGGCCACTGAACCAAGATATTCACTGTTACGCTGGGAGTGGGGAGGGAGGAGGAGAAGCAGCAGGATACTGTCGCTCTCTCTCCTCCCCACTCTTCACATCTCCCTCCTGGAGGGGAGACATCATCAGAGAGGGCCAGTCTCCAGCCAGTAGGACAGGACTGAGATTAGCAGTTAGCTTTGAGGTTGAATTAGTTTCTTGCAAGACGTAGGCACTGCTGTGGTTACTCATAAGGAGCTATATGTGAGTCACTGACACAAATACACATGCATATAAGCTGGACTGTACCAATAAACAATGTTTGATAATCAACATTTTCGACACTGAGTTAGCTGAGAAAGTGACTAAAAGAGTGAAGACACAAACATACACAACATACACATAATGAAGTTATTAAAGGCCCTGTAAACCTATTTTCTCAATCAGCTTCTTATTATGAGCGATGGGGTCCTACATGAGCACAAACTTTTCTGCCAACTTCTTTTGGTTATTTCACAACAGTCTGTATTTTTTTGTTTTGTTGGTGCTCTTTTTACTGGTTTTTAAGTGGGCAGGGTTCAGATGAAAAAAAGTGATGTCATAAAAGTCCATGCACCAATCAGGATTTAGCAATATCTGAATCAAAATCTGAGGACAGTGAGTGGGCTGTTTGCGGTGTTGCTTCCTTCTCACCAAATTTCCTGTGCCTACCTATATAGATGTTTGTCACAATTGTCGCATCCCCCACCCCAAACAGACCCCTTTCTCTGCGTCCTCGCCTTCTTCTCTGCTTCACTGAGAACTTGCCCTCACCCTCACTCCCTGGGTTACCCGCCATGACACCTCCTGGTCACACACTTATCAATTCCCATTCGACCCATGGTTCATCCCCTCAAGCTTGACCCTCACTTCATCTCATGTTCTGATCTCGACCCCCTTTCATTCCTCTGTCCCCTTCTTCTAATCAGTGTTGTAAGTGGGATGGTCTTTGTTAAGTCAACATAAGGGTCTGGAAGTAAATACCAGTGTTTCTTGCTGTACCCTCCTCTGTCTTGTTTGCTTTGCTGCAGCTGCATCTCTATCTAGCCTCCACATGAATACTTTGCTCCAGGGCCTTTTCTAAATATCTTTCCTTCATGTGTACTACTGACCCTTTCTTTTTTACATTGTCCTTCTGTTGGCTGAACTGAACTAATTTGATCTTTCTGATTTCATTCTCTGAGGGAGCAGCAGGCCGGCGAGCTCAGCCCTTCACTCTTGTGAGTTCTTGACCTGACGTGGTGCAGCGGCCCTGATGAGACTGACAAAAGGGGTTGAAGAGGGTAGTGCGCACGTGTCTTTGTGTGTGTATGTATGTGTGTGTCTTGAGAGAAAGGCTGACAGAGAGAGATACATGCCGGCCTGCCCTCTGCTAGATTAATGTCTCCCCTCTTCTTCTCCTCCATCTCAAGCACCACCTCCCTCCATCCTGCACGACCTTCCCTCCTCCAAGAGAGAGGCCATCCATCCATTCGTTCACCCATACTTCCATCCGCCCATCTGGCTGACTGATGCACAGGGGGGGAACGAGACTGTCAAGATCCCTGAACCTCAGCAGAGTCATTCTCTCTCTCCGTCTCCCTCTCTCCCTAGCCATTAGAAGTGGTTGAAGGACTGATAGTAAGGACAGCATATCTCTATAGTTAATATTAATGTGCGGAGACAGAGGACAAGGTCTCCCTGTAGAGAGCTTTACTTTGACATATGCTCACTGATTCTCTACCTATCCCTCTAACTCTGTTTCAGTCTGTCTTTGTCCCTCCCTCCCATCCTCCCTCCATCTGTCTTTTTCACATCCTTGATTCCTCTCACCTTCTCCTTCTTGCCCTTTTCTTGTTTCTTCTATTCTGCACCTTCTCTCCTTTGACTCTAGCATCGCTCTGATATCTCTGGGTCTTTCTCTTTATCCCTCTCTATCTTTCAGTGTGGAGAGTTTGAAGCATCAGGAAGGGGAATGAGACGAAGAGAAATGAGGGTTATAAAAAGAGGGATGAAGGATTGGACTGGTGAGGGATGAGTTTGGCTGCATGCAATATGGCTGCCATGTGGGAGGCCACTGGTTACTGTGTCCTGCCTGTCTAACACCCTGCACTGTTGAATTACTGCTGGCGCACACACACACACACACACACACACACACACACACACACACACACACACACACACACACACACACACACAGTGTCAGTGACATCCAGCTTCTATCGAGGTATAAATCTCAGACTTAACACGTCAGCCTCTAAAGCCAGGTGCGGAGCAGCAAGCTTCATATTGTGTCTAAACCAGACTACATTCACAATCAGATCCACTGACGGCCAGACAGAGCAGAGTGAAACAGACAGCTCACTCACACTGCGTATTTACACAACACACACAAGAGCAGATGTTAATGTTGTATTATGTTTTAAAAATAAGGCCGTTTTACTCCAGCTGCCAAAACAAAAAAATCTAACATGCACAGAGGATCTTAGTGCGCTACAGTGAGCAAACTGAGCCAAGCACCTTATAACTGAAGTTAGTGGGATTTAATGGGACACTAATTTTCCATTATTAACACAAATGACAGCAAAATGGCCTGTTTAGTGAGGCTGTCCTCCAACCAGAGCGCTAAGTATCTTGGGGAATGTAGGCGTTATATTTCTTGCTCAAGGATACTGTGACAGGTATGGCCAGTTGGGGAAAATAACCTGGACAACACCTGTCAGAGGATCCTTGAGTAAGAAATTTTAAAAGAAATCGCTATGCTCTATTGGCCACTTTCCCTTGAGCTGCATGCATACTCGCTCTGCAACAGCATTTAATAACTGAATTCACAGTTATTCTGTCCATTGTGTCCTCTATCTTTGACCGGTCCTATTGTCGTAAATCTCTGAGTTGTCAATATGTCTCTACACCAGTGAAACCAAGACAAACTTTTAGGGGTATTTAGGTCATTAAGGTGATTCTACAGACTGTAAGAAGGGACAGAGGGAATCGAGAGCCAACAGAGATAATTAAAAAGAACTGGACAAGGAGAAATGATAGCAGTTGGACAGCAAAGTCTGCATAGATCTGGTCGGTCAACCAGAAAAGCAGCCATGTAAGATGGAAAATGCATAATCCTGGAGCATAATATAGAACCAGTGTTGTGGTTGTTTGCAGAGGGGCAGACAATGGGATAGCCATGTTCTCTCATCTACTGAGGCCTTGTTCTCAGAGTTTCAATTAGGGCCTCCTGATTTCCCCAGGGGCCCCTCCCACTCATGGAGAGGCCTCATTAACAGAGGAAACACAGAAATGCTGCATGCAGGCGCACACACAAACACATGCACACAAACAAACACATATGCTTCTGAGCTTACCCCTGACTTCTCATCAAAGATCTTGATCCCTCCAAAGGAAATGGTCAGAAACACCTTCTGTTTGTGTTCTCCTTTAGACCGTGCTGCTGCAGCTATACCCTGAGGACAGAAAGAAACACACACACACAGAAACATGTGAAGTGTTATGGGAAGCTAAATCCATAAAGAGCCTCTCTTTGGGCACCTTCTCTCTCAGAAAGACCATTTTCTTTTACTTGTCAATAACTGTTAATATAAAATATCTCTACAAAATCATATATAAACATCACATATTGGAATCACTTTATTATCAGTCAGTTAATAGTTACACAGAGAAATTCATCACAGAAGAGGTGAGACCCTTTTTCCACCCACAGTAGCCTCAAGAGTTCATATATGTCTTCTGAGGCATGCTTGTGATTGTGTTTTTGGAAAAAACTTCATGAATATCTGGTAGATATTTATTTATTCACACCCAATATCTGGTAAACCAAACAAGCAAGACTACATTAAAGAATATATTTGTGAATAATGGCAGTGAAAGAACATTCTCAGACTGCTGGTTAGAAGTTTACAATATTATTAGGATAAAATTACCCTTGTTACAAACATTAAAGCTATTTAAGTCGGAAAAACATGTCCAGTATCAAGCTACATTTGGTCTGTTCGGCCAAATGCAAAACCTTAAAGTCATATCTTAGGCTGTTGAAAGGCATTGTGGGAAATGTAGGAAATCATTAATAACTCAAAAAGTCGACAAGGCAGGTACAACAAAAAGTTGAATTGCAACAGTTCATGACAACATAACTGCTTGACTTCACTGAACATGACATACTGATTATTTACGTATATCTCTATAAGTGTATCTAATTCCTCTTTACACTCACCCCACCACTACTTACATAGGTGAGTCACAAAAGGAGAAGAAAAGAGAGAAGCGAGATCAGAGAAATGAGGCTAGGAGAGGGAGGAGCAGTATGAAAGAAGAGGTGGAGAGATCAGAGAAAAAGAGTTGATGGATTTCCTGTCTGAATAAATGAGGAGGAGGGAGGCTGTTTGATCAATGAGCTGTCTATCCTCTCCTCACCCTTCTACGCCTCGGCTGGATAGAGTTTTCACAACACAAACAAAACGTAAATGTAATTTTCTCAATTTAAATCTCTCCGGCAGTATGTGGATCCTGTGTGTTAAAGGACACTTAATAATGAATAAGGCGCTCTACATACTGACTGTTTTCAAACTCTTTCAGCATACATCTGTGGAAAAAGAAGCAACATCTAGGCTTTGTGTAAAGTTTTGACTGTTAGGGACATCTGAACATTTTCTAGAGTAATATTTCACTAAATCAGCTTGTTCATTAGGGCCTCTATAAATGAATAAATAAATGGCCTATTTCTCCTCATCTTTATCCTCTCTCATCTCTCTTTCACCTATCATCCAAATTATTCCCCTCCTTTATGCCTTCTCTCCTCTGCTAACTGCCCCATCTGTCTACCCCTCCCTCTAATTGTTCCTGTCCTTGCAAATGAGACATTCACCCCGATCCCCTTCTCATCCATATGGCTAACCTCCTCACTTCCTCCTGCACTGATCATCGTCCTGCCTATAAATTATAACGTCCTCATTTTTGATCTATCTTCTTCCACCCTTCTCCTCTGGCAATTTGCACAGAACATTTGCAGCAAACTATACATGCATGCACATACACACACAGGCGCAGTTATGCTGTGATGTACAAAACATGCATATTTAAAAGTTAAACTTTAGAATATGCATGAAGTTTAAGAACTATTTATGGACTGACGACTGTGTTGGCTATTGTTGTTCAGTGGTTTTTGTGGGTCATGGAACTTAATGCGGCAGTGGGTAATCACGTTTCATCTTTCCTGAGTGTTAAAGTCATCCAAATTTAGTCATTTCTGGCTACTAGCACGCAAAGATGCATGATAGTAGCAAGATTTAAGCAGTAAATTAAAAGAGCAAGTAAATTCTTAATCTAAGACGCATCAACAGACAGAAGAAGAGAGAGACTTTCCTTACCTTGAGCTTCATCATCGAGTCCTGGCAGAGTTTGTCTCCACGGGCGGCAGTGACCTCGTCCAGGCCAATGAGCTTGGCCTTGTAGCGGACGCCATCGCCCTTAAAACGCCTGATGAGAGCCGCCTCGCTGCGATCCTGCCCTGCAGACACACATGCACACACACTCTGCAGTCTACAGTACATCTTCCAGTCAAGGACCTCCATCTACCTCAGACCAGTGCTATTACCTCGGGATCATCAATCACATAGACCGCAAAAGACTTCCACAGTAATCTTACAAAAAAAAACAAGTCAAAGCTACTCATGTTAGCAACATCTTCTGATGTGATTAAGTCAGATCGGAGGCAAGCATTGAACTGTGGTATCATATGAATGGCACCGGTCAATATACTCATGACACGTGAATCAATGAAGTTCGGCGGGATTAGAGTTAAAACTGTGACTCCTCTCTTCTCTGCAAAATAATAGTGTGACATATTGCTCTTATCTCCCCTGTCTCTCTCAGTCCTTCCTCTCTCCTCACCCTCTATTGTGTGCGAGATTGTTGCCATTGTGCGCATGCATTAGTGAGTGTCGGCGATGGCGCGCGTGTTGACCTTGCTCTTGTCCAGGAAGTCTACATGTTATCTCCTGAAGTGACTACAACGCTCCTCTTCACACACAATACAGGGCAGAGAGAGAGAATAGCCGCTCGAAAGGCTAAACTCACTTTCTTTGTGCCGTGCTCTCTCCATCTTTCTCCCATTCTGTTTCTCTATCTCTGACCTGCAGTGCGCAAACATTTCATCAAATATTGTATATATCTGTGTGTGTCTCTGCATTGTGTTTCTGAGTGTGTATATGTGAGTGAAAGACCGCAAGAGCGATAGTGAGAGGGAGAGGCATAATGATAATGCAGCATATTCAGATAATATATTGAGGCATTAGTTCTGTACTCTATAACAGCGTGACTCTTGGAAGGTCATAGTCGGAGTGATGGAGAGGTCCCACTCCTCCTCTCCTCGTTCTTTCACACTCCCTCCATTCACACAGAGTCCCTACAGCATTGCAGTATAGTAGAAATGAGCCCTTTAACCACAGGCGAGAACATCGTGTTATATGGCTCTATTGAATCATCTTTGTCCAACACTAATCTCCCACATGATCTGATATTGCCGTGTTGGTGTTGTTCCTATGACATCATAATTAATGTTGCTCCAGGATAATCATAGCAACTGACCAATCAAGTTGTTGTGATGTCATAGCTTTGCGACGGGGGGAAAAAGCCTTCTTGCTCTCATCTCAGCCCAACTGAGACGTGCCACAATAGAGAGAGCTGTTCTCTCTTACTCGCTCCAAAATAAGGACAGATGTTCGGCAGCTCTTTGGTCTCTGAAGACTTTGAGGCAGACAGTCATGATTTACTCCAAGTAGGACTGTGAATGAGTGTGTGCCTGTTCAATGATTCAGAGGAATGAGCTCATCCACACCATATTTGTGTGTGTGTGTGTGTGTGTGTGTGTGTGTGTGTGTAGGTGTCATTTTTTATCAGTGGAGAACAGAGTGAATTGTTTTTCTCTTTGAGATAGTGTGCATGGGACAAGGATTTTCAGACAATTAATTTTCACCAACATGATCTCCGACGGCCTTCAACTTTCAAAACGTCCTATTTAAGGCTTTCACGGTGCAGGGCTATTAATGCAAGGGCTAACCCAACACGAGTACCCTGTTCTATCTGAACTATCTGAAATGAAGCATTTAAAAATGGGCATGTTTGTGTGTGTGTTCAAGTGTGTGCCAGGCCAGCAGATCTGATATATGAATGATAATCCAGGATAATCATTGCAACTGACCAATCACGTAGTTGTGATGTCATAGCTTTGCGACGGGGGTAAAAAGACAAAAAGAATACTAAAGGGCACCTTCTTGCTCGCACACATATGCAGTGGGGAACAGAAGGTAAACATTAAAATTACTTTCTTTAATAATATGATAGGACATTTGAATTTGAGTACATGACGCATTAACATGTCTTTTCTGGTTTTGGCCAATGAGGGACCTTGAAGTGAGGCACGCATACATATTCATGAGGAGGGTTGCCTCAAAGATGGTTAACAACAACACAAGGAAGCACGTTGTGTATAAATTAGTGATGTGGGTTTCTACGCACTCATTACAGGCACCTATGTATACCGCAACAGAAATGACATAGTATGAAACAAGGCCGGGGGTGTGGTTTAGAAGAAGCCAATTTAAACTTTCAGTAGGGGACGGTGAAGATTCAGAAGCAGAAGAAATCTAGCTAGCTTTAGTGAAATGAAATCATATGAAAATGAAATGGAATGGGATAAACAGTGCATCATCATGATAAAGTTACTACAGGCACTCAAGGTGAGCCATTGCTTAGCCTAATATTTTGGTTTGTGTGCTCCACGAACTATTCAGCTGGGAACAGCAATAGCCAAAAATCAAAAACCTCAGACTGACAACCCCTTGGCTGTCACAGGTGTTTCGTGTTAACACGCCAAAATGAGACGTCTTAAGGCGTTGCAAATCACACAGTCTGATATTGCCGTGTTGGTGTTGTTCCTACAACATCATAATTATTTGAATTTGAGTACATTTGCATCATATGAAGGACCAGGGAAATCTAGTGGCCCAGGACAAACATGTATTGCAAACAAATATTGCTAGCTACATAGGTAATCGTTTATTTAGGCCAAATTCCACATCCATGGGCCAGTTAATTATATTTCCAGTCATTATTTTCATTCTCTGACTCAACCCACAACCATTAGGCTAACTTATGTGGGTTTGCACAGAACTAATGTCAACATGGCCACTGGTTATTAAAAGCTGAACATTTATCATTTTGTATTTACATTGGTAAATACAAAAGATCATGCCTAATCTCCCACCTCCCTCGGCTTTTTCTGCTGGCCTGGCACACAGTTGAACACACACACAAACATGCCCATTTTTAAATGCTTCATTTGCATCACCTGAATGAAATCATATATATGCAAGATTTCAGAGGATGGACAATGTTTAAGGACATTTAAGGCTACAAAAGGCCTCATTATCAGAGATAGAACAGGGTACTCGTGTTGGGTTAGCCCTTGCATTAATAGCCCTGCACCGTGAAAGCCTCAAATAGGACGTTTTGAAAGTTGAAGGCCGTCGGAGATCATGTTGGTGAAAATTAATTGTCTGAAAATCCTTGTCCCATGCACACTATCTCAAAGAGAAAAACAATTCACTCTGTTCTCCACTGATAAAAAATGACACCTACACACACACACACACACACACACACACACACACAAACACATACACACATACACAAAAATATGGTGTGGATGAGCTCATTCCTCTGAATCATTGAACAGGCACACACTCATTCACAGTCCTACTTGGAGTAAATCATGACTGTCTGCCTCAAAGTCTTCAGAGACCAAAGAGCTGCCGAACATCTGTCCTTATTTTGGAGCGAGTAAGAGAGAACAGCTCTCTCTATTGTGGCACGTCTCAGTTGGGCTGAGATGAGAGTAAGTGATTAAACCACCGGAGGATTGTTTCTGTTCCAACGCAGAGATGTTTGAAGACATTTAAATATTGCCTTCGTTAAACTTGAAACAGTGCCGTGAAATGTGCATATAGACGAGTGCACACATAAACAAGCGCGTTCAAGAACAACAGTCAGCAGCTACTGTACGATGACCCCCCCAACCCACCATCTCTTCCCCCTGTGTGAATAATATGAAACATGCCACTGTTGCTGTGTGTAAAAAAAACGATCATATATCTTTCACATCCAAACATGAGCCGTCAGGAAACACAACAGCTAAATCTCTTTGACTGCTTGTGAAAACAAACCAGGAAACTTTAATCTAATATTCTAGATGAAGTTACATTTTTGTATAGCCACCAACAAGCCTTTAAGGTGCCCTGTGAAGATTTCTTGTAAACAAACAAAAGGTCTGTTTACATTCAGTGTTACTCACAAAAACGCGTTGTGTGTATTGTTGAGGTCTAAGAAATCGCATTGAGTGCATTTTCTTCCTCATAAAACATTTGCAAAGTCAATATGTCAATATTTGAAATCATGCATGTTTTATGTTCACTAGCTTGCAGTCTTCTTCTTCCTTGCCTTTGTTAGCGCATTGCTACATTTGTTGGAGTGTTGACACCATAAAGTGTTGATCACTGGAATAGCATGTTTGTGTGTGTGCACAATACAAACAAAACAGGGGCTCTCATAAAAACATCGCTCCAGAGTGCTACTGGTGGTCAGAAACTCCACAGGGTACCTTTAATGTTGGGCATGTTTACAGCCAAAAAAGTCTTACTTGTAGTTGCAACCTCATCAGAATCTCCATGTTTAAAAAGTGTTTCGATACGTTTTATTATACAAATGGAACAGCTACGCTCATTTAATTGTAAAACCAAGAAACTTAATTTTAATGTTTGAGGTGATTTCCTTGACAGCTCAAGGAAAATTTGAACTAATTTTGAGAAATCTGTCCTGATTCATATTTACATGTATATTTTGTTAAATCAAACGTTTCTACTCTTGTGATATAATTTGATCAGAATTTTTATGCACTCGTCTGAGCGTCCATTTCTTTATTGTTACATAGTCTGGGCTGTGCAGGACTTCATCTGGGAATGTATGTATGTAAATGTGTGAGCGTTAAATAACACTGGATGTGTCCAGCTGCTTTTGTCTCACTGGAACAGCGGTTTTCATTTGAGTTTGACATTTAAGACCTGCTCCCTCCATCTGCATCCATCACCATTACTGCTGCTATACTTAGCACACCGAGGGAGAGAAACACACAGAGAGGGAGAAGTCGAGAAAGGCCAAGAGGGGAAGAAAGAGAGAAAAGGGTAGAGAGTCCAGGGTTACTTTACCCGCTGAGTGGTTTATATTATTACCTTTTGGGAGCATGTTCCATGAAAGACCTCCCTGTGAGTGTGTGCGTGTGTGTTTGTGTGTGCATGTGTGCATGTGTGTGGGTGCCTCTGTGTGTCAGCAGGGGAAGCATTCAGTCTGCTGTAATTAAATGTCTGCTATTGCTGTGACCCCGCTGAGCTTCAAACACAACTAATGAAAGAAGCTTCCGTTTCATCTGTCATGGCTGCTACACACACACACACACACACACACACACACACACACACACACACACACAGGTCTTTCTCTGCTCGCACAGAAAAGACAACCCAACACACACACACACACCCCACCTACCACACCATAACACTAATGAAACAATCTTCTGGTGCATCAGTCACAGTTACACAGGTGAACACACACACACACACACACACACACACACACACACACACACACACACTCTCACTCTTTCTTTTACACACATTCACAAATACAAACTTCTACTCACATCTGCACAACCCAACAAGTAAAACCACACCATAGTCATAATATCTGGAATTCAGCTTCCTGGGCTACAGTAAAGCAGTTAATACCTTATACAGTGTGTGTGTGTGTGTGTGTGTGTGTGTGTGTGTGTGTGTGTGAGTACTTGGTATGCAGGGTTGGTTTGACTGTCTGTCTGAAGCAACAAGCAGAGAGGGAGGGAAGGACATAAAGCGGAGAGCAAAGGATGGAAAGGAGGAATAGAACGTGATGGATGGATGAATGAGCGAGGCTTCCATTGGATAAATGTCACTCAGGATTAGAGCGTTATGACAGGCAGAACCCCCCTGACTGTCCTCTCTCTCTCTCACACACACACACACTTCCACAGGTGATAGATGGCAGGTGACTGCTGGTACAGTACGTCTAGCCCTTCAGGGAAGCCCCTAGCATCGCCCCTGGCAACTGTAACCTTCTGCCTCCTGTGAACCACTCCGTCACTATCTCCCAACTGGTTCCCCTTTTTACCCTCCTCTCCTCCACAAAAGCCCCAACCCCTCTTTGTCTCTGCATGAACCTTCCCCCTTTGGTCGGGTTACATTTAGATTACAAGTTGTAACAACAGTTTAGCCAGATGATCTAACCCACTTTATTCACCTGAAATATTCCTACCTGAAATATTCCTATAATTCCTACCTATTCATTCATACAGTTACTGTGTAACAGATTGGACTTTTCCTGCTTTTAGACGGATGTTAATGTGTCCAAAGATGTTTCAGATGACCTGCAGAGGTATTCGGGGTGATCTTCAATGGTGCCGTTTGTCTCTATTCAAAATCATGCTGACATCCAGGCTGAAGATTGAAGCAAAGTGCAAAGGGTTTTCAGTGTAAGGCCAACAACGCATAACAGTCTAGTTCATTAACTTTATTAGACATTAGAGACGTAGGCCATTAGTTTGAGGTCACTGGGTAAGAACGAGTGAGAGATGTAGCAGCTCTCTTTGTGTAAGAAAGAAAGGTTGACTTGTGGCTTTGCTTTGACTTGTGATTTGTGACAGGAAGTTGTTGTTGTCCTTCTGAGGAACATCTGATATTCCTCAGAAGTGATGTTGGTAGCACAAAAGCTGATACCACTATTTATTTTCAGCAGGCCTGTATTGTTTGCAGTGGCTGGTAAAGTGTGTAGCTTGTTTCACTGTGCTCAAGATAAAGAAGCACCCAGAGGCTCTTAACTACAGCTGGGATGGTTCCCAACAAACACTCAACAGCACATGAGGGAACACAGCAGTTACTCTCCAATTAATCCTGCTCCTAAACCCTGCTGCCGAACGTGTGTGAGGATGTGTGTGGGTTTTTTGTGCTTTCTTTACCTATCAGAGACTTGTTCAGATGAAGCACTCACTCATACCCACTCTCACACAGACTCTTTTAAACCCACAAACAGCATGTGCCAAGAAAACAACAAGTTTCCCCCTCAGCTCCATGCTTAATTCTGGCCGATTGATTTGGCACACAAAAGCTCACACTTGACTGAGTATACGCATATGCACACTTTACAAAAACATAGTCATAGTTGCCTAAGTGAAACAGCGGGTGTAAAATGAGATGATAAAGTACTGTTGCCACGCATCAAATAAATGAGTGCTTTGCCTTTGCTGATGTGCATTTATTTCTGTCTTATTTGCAACAGGACTGCTGCTGTGTTTACCAAATGAAGATGCTTCTTTTGAGCTCAAGTAGTTTGCTAAAATATGTGATGTTTACACTAAGATGTATTCAGTTCATGTTCTGCCTCTGGGTTTTGATATAATTTATCTGTCTTATCATTATTAGTAATTTGGCATCTATGCTAGAAGAAAGCGGTCCAAGTTGAGTTGAACTAAGTAAAGTAAGACTTCTGGACAATCTCAAAGAGCTATAATGGTGTAATTTTTATCCTCTGCCCTTTTTTTTACCCTCTCATCCCAACATTCCTTCTCTCTCCACCTCTATCCCCCCTCTTCCCCAGCTCCATCTCACCACCACCCACTGCTCTGACCTAGGTGACAGGGGCACAGCCAGAGACCTGAGCTGTCTGTGCATGAAACTGTGCCGCGTGTCCTGAGGCGTCCAGCCATCCTCTGTGGCAGAAAAACATTAGAGCTGAGAAATACGTCAGGGACAGACACAACACACATCCCATTACCGTCCCACACGCGCACACACGCACACACACACACACACCCTATGTCAAGGTCACTGTGGAAAACAGAGAAAACTTTTGACATGTGTATGGTGGGAGTTGGGGAAGACTGACACCTTTAAGGTGACTTTTGTCAATAACTTATACTTTTATAGCATTTGACAGCATAGGCACGTTTATATTATTAAAAAAAACAACACAAAGTTCATAGATATGCTCTGACAACCTGTTATAGTTTTTCCAGAGGGGGGTCATTGTAACAGTACGTTGCAGTGCTGTGCCGGTATTTAGCCAGAATATGATTATTTGACTCTGTATTTTAATTATACTTTATCTTAATTTAGTCTCTTATAGTCTTAATTATGTTAATGGGTAAAATGATTCTACTGCTTTGTGTAAATCTGATGGAATTTATGAAATGCTATTTCACTAAAATTATTGGTCTATTATCCTTTAGTAAAGCTTCAAAATATTGAGATGTTACTTTTTTAACTATATCTCCCAGCTCTACCACACAAATGTTACTGTATTGAGCTATAAAAGAGCCATTGTCTTCGATATGCACACACTCGCCATGGGCCTGGATGAGTTTTGTGCTTGTTATTTTTTATTGCATTGATCTTTCTATCCAGCCACAAGTCCACTGAGGATTTTGTGAGTGTGCACACGACTATCATGGCAAGAGTTGATTTTATTGCTCACTTACTGGTATGCAAAGAAGTAGAATTTTAGGAAATGCTTAAAGCTTTTAATAAAGCCACAAAGAGCACAACAACCCCATGTTCTGTGCGTGTATGCTGTTCAGCATGGTTGCATTCTCAGTGGCAAAGTTGTTTTCAGAGTGCGTGTGTTCTGGGTTTTGCTTATTACTTTCACCATGACAAGATGTACTGTGTAATCTGGAAAAAGCACTCAGCTGATGTAAGCACAATGAAACTGAATTTGCTGTATGTACAACACCTTGTTGTTGATTAAGGCTAAAATCTAAATGGAACTTTGACGATGGGGATGGCAGCAGTCGTGTCCTGTTTTCATCTGAGGAAATGAATTTCATCTAACACACACCAACATACAACAGAACACAGCATGTTCTATAGGGGAATAAGGGGATTTAATCACCTCCTCTACCCATTCATTTCATCTCATCCTTTTCTATGTTCAATAAGAAGCCAACAATAGCTCTGCTAGCATGAGGCCTTTCTCCATCCTGCTGACTCTCTCCCTCTCTCCTCCACCCAGCACCCAGCATCCCCCTGTCTGTATGTAGGACTCTTGGTGGTAAAGCTCGTTTCTCGCCCTGGCTTTAATTACAAGGTAATTGGTCTCACTAACGAAGGGGAACATGGCCTGCGAGTGTGCATGTGTCTATGTGCATATGTGTGTGTGTGTGCGTGTGTGTTTTGTTTGTGTGTGTTCTGGGCTCTGACAGGGCATCAGAGAGTGGGCTGTGTAAACAAGCCGCTAGCATCCTGTCATGCAACGCTGAAGCGGTTCCCCCCATGGACTGCACTGTCGGTCGCCCCTGAGCCGCCACTCACACACACACACGCACACACGCACACACACACACACACACACACACACACACACACACTCAATTCCACCTCGGCATAGATGTTCATATAGAGCTGCAAAAGAAGATCAGTTCTGAGCCCTGCATTGTGAGCTTCCACCAAATACTTCACTTTGTCTTACACTTTGTTCCTCTGTTAGTCTCTCACCTGAATACACACACACACACACACACACACACACACACACACACACACACACACACACACACAATTTAGTCTGTTCAAACACTAAAAGACACATCTGACTGAAAAGTGTCAAAACTATTTGTTTCCTAAATCCCACAGTCTGTGTGAACAGGAGGTGTGCTTGTTTGTGTATGTCCGTGTGTGTGTGTGTGTGTGTGTGACTGTCTAAACACTAGAGGCCCTTCTTTCAAAGCATTAGGAAACACAGGTAACTCCTCAAAACACAGCAGTCCTCCTTTCATGCCAAGGCGAGTGTGCCAGAACAAAGCCTTCTCTCATGTCTGTCATCTCTGCCAAAATATGGAACCACTTGAAGTTGTTGTCCTTCTCCTCTCTATCCTTCTGTGTCTCATCTTGCATAATGAACCCCTTCCCTTCATTCACTCAGCCGGGGCCTTGGAAGAGAGGGATTGAGCAAAAGAGAGCTGAAGAACATCATAGAGCATGAAAAGGAAAAGGAAGCTCCGCCATCTGCCAGAGTGTCTCTCTACGTCTCTAACTTTCTCTTATCTCCTCACTGTGTACATACTATCTTCACCTTCCTTTAAGTCCAACTGAAATGAAATTGCTAGATCTGCTTTGTAAATTACACGTCCTGTAGTCATTTTTGAGAAAAAAGAAATCAGTACAAAAAGAGGGAGAATTTCATATTTAATACTTCATTCTTTTTTTTTTGGTTTTTACCTTTTCATTAGATAGTTACAGTGTAGAAACAGACAGGAAATATAGGAAGAGAGTTTGGGATATGTAATGAGACAGACAACATCATTTTGCAGACTAATTAGCTTGTCATCTGTAGCACACTGAACAGCTTAACAACTTACCCAGATCGGTCAGTTTAGACGCTAATTTATGTGGTAATTAATTATTCTTCAATACCACTGATTTCAAAATGCTGTCTGTTCATAGCTTGTAAGCTGCAGATACCAGCAGATGTTTTAGCCCTTTTGACCAAAAAGTTCAGCAATCAACACATTTTATTTCAATACAATGTTTTGCGGATGAAGCGGTACACAAGTTGTAGTTGCCGCGGCGTCCATGTTTGACCAATCAGCGACAGTCAACCCTGCAACCTCAGGCCCTAAAGTTTTTGAACCTTTGCAAAGTATATCCCTGGGACTTTGTTTCTTTTTACACCTGGGCCTATCGTTCAGGAACTACATTTAGTTCTTGGTTCCTCTCGGTTTAGTTCCTGTGTTCCTCAAAAGGTTCTTGGTCCCCTGGGATAGTTCCTGTGGTGGAAATGGCCTATTTGTTGTAACTGCGGGCATAGCTGTCAATCAGACATGTACATCAGCCTACCCACTCAGAAGCTTAGAGGTTAAAAGGAGCACTTCTGTTGCTCCAAGGACCTTTTTTCCTCCTTTCAATATTAACGTAATTATTAACAATAAACCTGAAAAAGACTTTGACATGATTTTTTACTGCAAAACAGGATGACTTTTGTGATTTCAGTTGGACTATAAATCACCTTCACTTAATACAAAAAAATGGAGTCATGCACTCTTCTTTGCCTAAAAAGACATAAAAAAAAGAACAGTACAGATTTTGCTATAACTCATAGTACTAATGTCTCTTAGATCAGCTCTATTTGTGTGTTGTGAGAAATCTGGAATAGAAAACAGCAGCCTGTCAACTTCTAACAAATGAGAAATGTCCTTTCAATGCACAGTCCTTCAACCAGCACAGCAGGGTGAGAGTATCGGCCTCTATTAGAGCCTGTGGGTGACATTGGGACATTTTCCTTTTGTGCAAATTATGAGCAGGGAGCAAACTGTTGCTATGGAGACTGTAGTTAGTGATGCGGTGGGCAAAGCCACACCAACTAGTGTGGAGGAGAGGACTAAGCTGAACATACTGAGAGGATCAGAGTACACAAGCTACCGCAGACACATACACACGCAGCCACACACACGCAGACACACACACACACACACACACACAGTCCAAAACTCAGGCAAGCAAATAAAAGGCTTTCACTGAAATATATTTTTCTCTCGGAGTCAGGCGTTTTGAATGCTTATTCGGTGTGGTCACATTTGAAAGCTTCGGTGACGCTTTTTTAACGTTCAGGAATAGGGGCAGAAGAGTGTGTCATTGGAGCTGCTGCACAGAAAGAAGATGTGGGTTTGTGGAATGAGATGCCTGCCTGGGAATATAGCATTGATCACGTCTCACCCCACTTACCTTGCCTCCTCCTAAAGTTATTATAGTGCTGAAAAAAGTGGATGGAAAAATAGATAGGTACGATGAGAGCACAGACAGGTGAAAGAGTAGACGACAGGACGGATAGGTCACTAATTTTCCAGAAATAAACTGATGGGAGAGAAGGGCAGCAGATAGCAGGAGAGGACAGAGATGAGGTAGTTATCTCTAAATATAGTTTTAGTGATGGAAAAGCCACATTTGGAAAGTGTGTGCCACTATCTGCTAGTGAGTGTCGTGTTTGTCTTCTATCCCCCCGTATCCACTATTGGCCTCCACTGACAACCACAACAGCAGACAGCCAATTCAATTCAATCTCTGTCTGATTGGAGGGAAGAGATCTGATTACCTCTCATAGAAGGCACACACACACACACATGCACCACACGCACACACACTCAAAATACCGTTGTTTGTGCTCTAAGATTCCCCAGGGAAAGATATCAGAGTAAATGGCCGCGGTGATTGTGCCAGATAGACTGGATGTGTGCATAATATCCACACGAAGAAGATAATGTGTTTGCTAATCTCACACCAGAGATGAGCAAACACACACATCCACACACACGCACACACGCACGCACACACACACACACACACACACACACACAAAGGCTAACAGCTGCACAGCTATAACCCTTAACCACTCTTTTCATGCTGTTGGCTGCCAGCTACACTGTAGAAACACCCTCCCACACATCCTCAGCCAAATCCCATTGTGGGAGAGTCGTGATTTTTCAGAGTGTGATGACAGTTGACTGCGTGTGTTGACAGCAGCGGAAGTTATTATAACTTGTAATCATATTCTGTGTCACATCATGAAAGACAGACATGCATCCGTGAATGCTTTATTTGAACATTTAATGATGTTATGAATACAATACTGCAAATAGAAAAGAAAAAAATAACATCATCATCGGTTGGCCAGAGTGGGCGATAAATCCCCAAAATACAAAAGTCAGTGTTGCTATGTTTACGAGTAGGGAGTTAGAAATGAATAACATCTAAATGATTGCTGGTAAGCTGCCAAAGTGGCTGCTTGGGTAGACAAGCTTACCAATCATAGTTACAATTTACCAACATTTGGCTAGCCTCAAATATTCATTCTCAACCCAGATAATGTCTGTACATATTGTAACAACAATACGGGCACAATGCCAGCTTCACACAGATATGCCAAAATCAGCACTGTTTATATAGTGGGATTTCACTATTTTGAGCTGTATCCTTCTTCACGCTTTGTGTTCAGTTTTGTCAGAATGGAGCCGCTATAGAAACTGATCTTCACGCTGCGTCAACTGTGAATAAATACTGCAGACTAAAGTTTTATGTTATACAACAACTGTACTACATCAGACGACGAAACTCAGCCAGCTCAACAGACCAATCTTTGTACCCTGTTTTGCCTACAGATCCTCTGGAGGGTGAAGCAAAAGCAGAGCATAAGTTTATTAAGCTTGCTGTAACAGCTTAAGTGTAATCTACAGTTATATTAATTACACTACATTTGACAAAATGCAGTGCTGCTGAAATCCTACATTGTAATGCCAGAATGATTTGTTTGCACGGTGAAAGTGGGAAACGCGCTTCAAAGATTCCCTAGAGTAAGGCGTCCATGGTTCGTCATACTACATTAGCAAGGTGGGCGCTGAGATGTAAAAGTTTTAAGTGGAGACAAAACTGTCTGCAGCTGTTGGGCTCTTCACAAATGTCAAATTGGCTCGCTGTTCTAATTTGACATTCAAGTGTTTGCACTGGCAGACTGTCAACTCTATGTTTTATTGATAATGAAGAATATCAAAATTTGTTTCCTTTTAAAAAAACGAACAGTTATACTAATTAACAAACATCCACTCTGGGTATCTTACTGGAGTCGTATCCCTTTGCATAACTTCAAGATTGCAACAGACAGACAGGGACACAAACAGCACCGCATAATGTCTTATGAAGCCTAAGCAGGTGGTTCCCAGGAGGGTCAGCCCCCCCCACCTGCCTGTACAGTGTAATGCAATCCAATACAACAGTTCTGCCATAAAGTCTACTTTTGTGATGCCTATAATGTTCAGTTTTTGTTGACAGTGTCATAGAGGTGTTAATTCAATTAAATCTTTTAGCACTAAGGTCATATTGATGGTGTTGTATTGGACTGCATGTAAATGGTGCATTTCTGTTATACATAATTATATTTATTTTATAGTTTTCTCAAATCTTTTTTTTTCTTGTAAAATACTGGAGCTTGACCTCTTTAGGCCACTAAAAACTGTTCAAATGAAATAACCTGAGAGGGGAACACCACTCTTTCGTTGAACTACTCACAGATACATGCGACCTGTGATGAGGGGTCGTGAGTAGGCATTGCTTTGCTATAAAGGGTCACAAGCCTAAAAGGTTGGCAACCAGTGGTCTAAATGACTACCTACATTAATACTGGAACCGTTGTGATTTAAAGGTACACAACTAGAAGAGGTGGGGGAGGAAAATCAGAGAGGTGGAGAGATGTAATCTTTCTGGATTTACTGAGGATTATTAAAGACTATTATACTTCAAGAATCAAGCCTGACCAATAAGACTGACGGCGGCAGAAAGCCGCAGTTATTCAGCTCAGGTCATGTAAATACTAAAAGGTCAAAGGTTATCTCTATCTTGTCATGGTAATTCAATAAAAACCTTCTGGTAGAGAAAAAAGTTCTCTTAGAAGAATGACCCCTGAGCTCACCAATAAAACGTAATTGTACGTACAAAAAAAACCCCACGTGCATTCATAGACCCACAGATACACACTGACGCATGGAGCCAGACACACACCATCTGTGATTAATGTGTAACACGCAGCGATCTAGTCTTTTTCATTACATTCTTCACCACAGATCTGTGAAACAAAGGCCTGAGATTAAACAGCTCTCCTTCACATCGACTCATTAGTCTCTCTCAGTCTCTCTCTCTTCGTGATCAGTCTCTCTTCTGTGTCTCACTCATTCAGGGCAAGGTCATTTAGGAGTCAGTGCAGTGGGCGGAGGAGGAGGATGAGGAGGGAGAGGAAGGATATTACAAGAGTGAAGGACTATCCTGCAGGGATTCTCACAACAGAGATGCCGCCATTTACACCCCGATGATGATCAGCTATTCTGTGGATCCATTTTCATTCAAATCCAGCTACTCGAAAGAGACAAAAACTAGGGGGCTGGACAGAAACAGGAATGTGTGTATGTACACGGGAGTTTCAGGTCATACACATCAGGAACAGGAACATTATCAAAGTTTCCTATTCCCAGAACACGCTCATTGCTTGTGTGTGGTGTATGATTGCATTTGACTTTCATCACCCTGCTGAGTGTGTGTGTGTGTGTGTGTGTGTGTGTGTGTGTGTGTGTGTACGCATGTGTGTCTGTCAGGAAGAATGACCCAGATCAGAACAGAGATGAGTATTCGGTGTGACCCAGCTTGAAGTCTGTAGCCGAGTAATTTCTACATACCATAAAAATAAAAAAAATGCAGACACAAGTTCTAGGATAGTGTGTGTGTGTGTGTGTGCGAGTGTGTGTGTGAGAGAGAGAGAGAGAGAGAGAGAGAGACGGGGGAACAAGGCAGAGAGAGGAGAAGCTAAAAAGCCTAAAGTCTGAATGCTGAAGGCAAACCATTCATCTTTCCTCTCATATGCTCTTCTGGGCTTCAATCCCAGTCCCTGTGTGTGTGTGTGTGTGTGTGTGTCTGCATCTCCCCACATATGGAGAGCAGTCTGAATGATGAACATGATCTCCATTGCAGCAGAACAATACTGTTTCTAAATAGGACATGAGAGGCATTCAGCCTTCCCTCACACACTGTGTATGGGGGAACCAACGCTTGTTTGCAGGGGCTGAAGCGCGCTGTGTGCAATGAGGCATCTGCTGCAGGTGATAGTGAGTCTGTGTGTGTACGTGTGTGTGTTTGTGTGGTTGTGTGCATCCATTAAGTGTCGTTCCCGACGGTGTCCAGAGTTTTTGCTACATCAATCAGATGCTTATTCAGAGAATGCTAGGCGTCGCTCTCACAGTCGGGCAGGTGGCACCGAGCAGCTGGGTGATGGCTGCCAGCCTGGCCCCTGGCATCACCTCTGCTCTGAGACCACCCAGGCCTGCTCTCATACACCTGCTAGCTACCTGCCTCTGGAGCTTTTCACACCTGGATCTGTTTGCTTCTCACCAACCACAACATCCCCGCACCTGTTTGGTAGCAACCTACTGTACCGTAATCTCCCTGCACCTGTTAATTAGCTATGAACAACAGCAGCCCTGCATTCTGTTTTCTGACCCAAATCCATCATCAACAGCGAATCAAGACACAATTAATAAAGAGAAAAAAGTAGCTGACAAAGGTGTTTGTGTCTAACAACAGTTTTTTAGAGGGTACAGCCTCGGAAAGTAATTTGTTTTTGCAATATACTCTTCTCGGTAATTCATCAGTGTAACACATTGCATTTTGATTTTCACTGATTAAATTACAAACACTGACCTGATGAATATTATATTACTGCATTATAACAGCAATCTCAAGAGGATTATAGTATGATGCACTTAATTCAAATCTGTGTCACTTACTGCTGTTGTCAGGAGCAAGTACAACATGGCCGAGGACCCACATGACCGACATGAAACTTGCAGAAGAACCGTGTCCCGTTACAGATAATGGCGGGAATGCCTACACCACTCGTAAACACACTAGGATCGTTTTTCAAATGGCTGGCTCGAACATGGTGCAAGAAGTGGTGCCCATATCTACGGTAGACTCTTTTGTTTTTTTCTTCTTTTTTTCAGACAAATTCTGAACAAAGTACCAATAACAGGTTAGGATTTGGTCCTAATCTAAAAGTACGTAAAGTAGTAGTATAACAAGATTTCCTTCCTCATAGAGTATTAAGTAAATTCATTTCACTGTAATTTAGAGGAGTAATGAGCAATAACTTTCTTAACACTGTTTGAAACTGTGCAACAGGTGTGATGGTGTACTTACCTTTCCTCTTGGAGTCCCGTCTGACGCTGCTGGGCCTGACCGCTGGCTGTAGCTCTGTCTCTGTTGACATCCTCAGGCTCCAACTGGGCTAGACTCCGCTCCGCTTGGCTCCGCTGGGATCCGCTGGGCTCCGAGGGTCCAGTTCACAGCGTCAGTGCCGGCTGTGGGTGCGTGGGCGCCGGGTGTGTGCGTGGAGGCGCCAGGTGTGTGTGTGGGCACACAGGCTCATGGGAGAGGGATGGGCTTTAGCCCTGACACAACATCCCACACACACCCACAGAGAGCTGGGGAGAAAGAGAGGAAGAAAGAGGTTTGCTTCAGTTAGGTTGTGTTTACTCTTGGCAGGCGAAACCTAGCAAGAGTTCTCAGCAGGCATGAGAATGAGCTTGTTTCTGATCGGGGGCCTTGAGTACATGTTGCCCATGGTAACGGACTGGAGAGACCTGCTCTACACTTCCTGCTTCCTGTCAATAATGTGTCTCTGCAAGGACACTGCCTGAATAACAATCCCACCTCTTCAAACCACTTCCTTCTTCGATTACACAATAACTATTTAAACAGGTGAGTTTTAATCAATTTAATTAAAATTCTTAATAATTACTATCCTGGTCTCATTTTCTTAGCTTTAGCCATCATTTCTATCAGTTACTATACCACTGTGCTCAGCAAGTGATCTGGGAACTCACTACAACAATGTTGCGGCAAGAAACACAAGCAGTCAGACAGTCCAACAGGTTGTAAACAAGCAAACAGTCCAGCCAGATTATCTAAAACCGCTTTATTTGGAGGTAACCGAAGTGCCGGTTATAATCCCTCATTGCACAGGAAAACTGTTGCACACAACAACAGTGAGTACTGTAGATCAAAGTTGAACCAGTCTGGCTGTAAACTGTGATAGGTGTTTACAAGGGATACTAGGTGATCATTTTACCATGCTACTATAACGGCAAAGCTTTGTCTGACTTTTTCCAACATGTTGCCCCGTTCCCAGATATTGGCAATTAACTTGGTGGTTCCAAAGTTCTTATTACCAACAGCAAAGATGACCAAAACTAATAAACCAGGTTGTATTAGTCCTTTAATACTACTACCACACTCGTTGCTCTTCCTGGGCCCTGTCCAGTGCCTGATGGGCCCCTCTGGCCCCAGCATTCTGCCCCTTCTTTGCCCATCTGCCACTACTTTATTCTGAAGTGTTGACTGGCAGCGACTACTATAACCTAGCAGCCAAAAACACTCAGATCCGCACTCTAACCCTGTCGCGTGAATGCATGAAAACACACAGACATTTACATGCACGCACAAATGCAGACAAGCTCCTTTCTTACACAGAGACGCTGAAGTACAAAGACAACAGGAGACAGCTGCAAGTTGACATGCTGAATAATGAATCCAACTACCTTCTGAGCTGCTCCTCACCTCTCCTTAGACTATCAGTATTGACCTCATCTTCCTTTTATTATTTAAAGTTCTGATAATTTCAACATGACAGTTTCTTTCAGTAATCATGCTCCCAGAACATCAAGAAGAAGAAGAAGAAGAAGAAGAGTACATCTCTCTTTCCCTCTCCGTCTCCATCTAACAGTGGCTGAGTGCAGACTTGAACAAAACGAAAAGACTGGTGCTTCTTGGGGAAGAGGGAAATCTCTCTTATTCTCTCCCCCACCCCTCTCCACGGTGTTTCTGTGTGAATAGGAGGCCCCTGTGAGCCTCAGGCGAGAACAGATGAATTGAGAGGCTTTTAATTTGCTGCAGACAGAACAGAACAGAGTCCATTTAATTCAGCCAGCAGAGGCCATGTCGGCAAAATGCTGACAATATTCTTTATCTGGTCCAAACACACTGGAAAAGTGTGAGTCACTCCAATTACAGGCATTATCAGCAGCACTGTTCCACCAAATGGATGGAGAGAGAGTGAGTATGAAGAGAGGGGTTAGAGGGAAGAGAAATGAACAGAGTGGAAAGAAAGTGAGGGGTGAGGGAACATAGCAAGGGGTAAAAGGGGAGAGAAAAAAGCCCAAGGAAGTAAAATCAGAACAGAAAGGATGGAGTTTGAGCGGCTTCAGCTCTAACCCTGAACATGTCCCCCTCTGTCCCCCTCTTCACTTTCCTTTTTGTTCTCTGAATTCGTTCTTCTCCTTCTAGCTGTGAAGTCTTTCAGGCAGCATCTGGAGCTTGTGTTTAAGAAAGGCAGTCTGTTAATCCTCGACTTGGACCAGAAAAGAAGCAGTCCAGAAACCCCCTCGCTGCCTTAACCCAGAAAATAACAGCTTTTATTCTACAACTACAAAGACCGAGATTCAAAGACATGTTTCTGTGGTTTTATATTGAGTGTACAATCCAAAACATATCAAGAAAAATTTGTGAAATTTGTTTAGAGTTCATGTTCTGTCTGCTAAATTGCTCCTATGAGAGCACTACTCACTTAGTTGAAGAAGTCTAACTCATCCAACCATTGCAAGCACAACAGCCACCAGTCCACTGGTGAAGATGAGCAAGAAAACGAGACTCTGAGGCTGAAAATGAAAACTCTGCTGCAGCACCACTCTACAGACTTCTCCAAGGCTCCAGACATATGGTTGCTTCTCCAGAGAGTCGGGGAAGAGTTCTACATCTAAGCTACAGTCCCTGGAGGGGAGAACAAGCTAATTTCTCAAAAAAAGCAGTCCATGTCTAGCTTCAGCTGTACAAATCCCCTGCCTCATACACACACACACAACATGAAGGAAAGAGCAGCACCATCACAAGCCATCGTGAACGCTGTAGTGGCGGTTTGACCTGGAATCAGCGCGTGAGCTAAAAGTAGCAGCAGAGTAGGATGTGAACATGGCTTAGTGTGTCTGGATTTAGACAGCAATCTGAAGCCATACCAGAGGAGACACGGACTGGAGGAAAGGAGGAGAAGGGAACGAGCAGTAAATTGGACGTCCGTAAATGGGGCGCTGCCAACAGGCGCGAGTGGGTGATGTGAGGATCTGCCTGTGTTTGTGTGTTTTTGTGTGTGTGTGTGTGTGTGTGTGTGTGCACTCCACTGTATGTGACTTGATAAACAGGATGCTGCCAACAGGAGCTTAATGCCCAGAAATCATCTGCAGCTACAGTAAAGTCTGCCAGGCGACAGGAAAGAAAAAAGAAAGAAAGAGAGAAAGGGGGGTGGGGGGTGGGGGGTGCTGGCTCTCCACCCTCCCCTCTCTCTCCCACCTCCCACTCTCAGGGTAATTGTGTTCTGTCCATCAGGCTCAGAGTTAGATTAGCGGCTCCACTCATTCAGCTCTCCTGCCATCTCAATAATGAATAATCATGGAGACCACCTCTACACTACCTTTCTAACTACCTGTGCTCTGTCCATCTACTGCTCCCCCCCTCCCAACACCACCTTTGTATCCTGACACCAATGCAGAGCCCTTATCAGCAACACATTTCTCCTCTGAGCTGTACTTGTTGATGAATAACCATGACTGTGTGTACCAAAGGTTATCCCATGTTCCATTCTGTCATGGTTCAGATGTCTGAATGGTAAATCAACAATCTTTCTTTTAACTACATTAACAATCAGAAACAATCAAATGCTCCTAGTTTTAGCTACCCAGATGGTTAAGCGCACCTTGAAATGCCAACTTAAGGTCAACTAGCAAACCAAAGTGAGAAATAAATGTCAATCAAAAACCATTCTACCTGGAAAAAACAGAGGTTTATCTCAAGAGCAAAAACTGAAGGTATGAAATATTAAGACCTACCAGTTTGTGATCTGTAGTAGGTAAAATACAGAGTCCACTCAACTCCAGTAGTCAGGAAGAGACGGAGAGCGGTGAAGAATGAAACTTAGCGTAACGGAAAAGAACGGAAGAAAGTGTGAAAGATCAACTAATAGAGGTTAGAGGACAAGACGCACCAATGGTTGAATGAGCTAATAGACTGTGTGTGTGCAACAGAGAAAGACAGAGAGAGAGAGAGAGAGAGAGAAGACTGGAGAATATGAGCTGTGGGTTAAAGTTCACCTGCATATCACTTCACTTTGCCCAGTGCTCAGCCAACAATAACATGATTGATAGATGGTGATGATTAAATGCAGGAAACTGTAAAACAGACTGCACAGGACGGTTCATTAAACAGGTGCCAACTAGGGATGAAAATTTCCATAATCGAGCCACTGCCATGTTGATGATCAATAATTGATTAATCATTAAAAGCTCATAACATATGAATGCTTTACCTTGATGAAACCTTTATTTAAACAATTGACATGGGCTATTTTCACAACCAGAGTAAATTAGATATTTGAATCCTAAATGAAATAAAAAGAAATAATTCTGTCTCTCAAAACTGCTGCTCCTGCTCCCGCTCTGCCAGTCATCCTTCAACAAATAGCCAAACAAAATTCAAAGGATTACACATAATAATGCTGCTCAACTAACACGTTTTCTTGAGGACAATATAATGAGACTAAACATGCAAGGCACTTAAAACCCATTCTTGTCTCAGCAGAAAGGGCTGTAGCCAAATGCCTTTGTATAAGGAGAAAAATAATCTCCTGGCAGCAGACTGGAGTCTTACTGGTTTTTATTAAAGAATATGGGCATGTTCTGTGGGGTCAGAGGTGGGCCATACGTACAGTCTGTTCACTGTAACTCCTAGTTGATAAAAATGTGGTGGATTTGTTTTACAGATGACCATATTATAATAATAATAAAATAAGAAGTCGCCAAGTTTTTTATAATCTATTAACTGTTTAAGTCATTCTTCGAGCAAAAATGCCAAACATGACCTGGTTTCAGCTTTTCAAATGTGAGAATTTGCCTTTTTTATTTGTTTTATGTAACAGTAAACTGGGTTTTGAACTATTGGCTGGGCAAAACAGGCAAAGATGTTATCTTGCATTTTCGCTATCTTTTTTTTTTTTTTACATTTTAAAGACCAAATAACTAACAGATTAATCCAGAAAATAATCGGCAGATTAATTATGAATACTAAACGTTAGTTGCAGCCTTTATCCAAAATAAGCTCAATAGCATTAACTTAACACAGCAAACACAGTTCTGATAGGCTGTTGGAACTAAGAGAAACAGAAACTCTTGCATTTCTTTGAAGCTTCGAAAGTATAATACAGTACTAAAAACTGAACATAGCAAGACCTTCACAAATGAAAAATCTCTCTAGCCACCTGCACGGCCACACATTGCATTTGCACAGTTTGGTTGAGGGTGGAGACTGTCACTGTTTGGCAACATCAGGGGTCAATGCAGTTATCACCTGCTGAGTGGCCGCTGTCGAAATGCATATGATCACAGCTCACCACGCCACAGTACAGGTGAAGCGTGATATTCCAGGCCTGTGGTAAAAAGGGCCTTTTTGACATTGATTTCTTTAGCAGCGCTGGATTTCAGACAATTCCTCTTGAGGTTGAAGCAGGCAGGAAAAATAAAAATTGTGACTTTAGTGGTTACATCTGTACCACATACAAACAGCACCTCAAAATTGTTACTGCAGCTGTCTAGTGGATAAAGCACCAGCTATTGCAGCAGGCCTGGAGGCCTATAAGAACAGCAGTGCAGCTACTTCAGCAGGCAGTCAGCCAGGCCACCAGCCAGCACAACAGTACACTGAACACGGAAACACAAAGCTGCTCTGAGGTACTCCACATGGCTCCCTGGCTGCCTGGATGACTAGAAGGAACATTCAGCAGAGAACTCATCAGGAAAAGGTAAACATACACACACTTTCCCACCCACAATCCTCTGCCAGAAATAGGATACCCCACAAGATGACAGATTCACATGCACGTGCAGATCGCAAATTAACACAAAAACATGCACACACACTTACAAACACACACGCCTCACATCGTCTTCACCTAACCTATTTACAGACACGGGGCTGTAGATATCAAAGCACTGCGCTCTCTTTGGGGAATTCCTCCTTTCTCATGTTTTAAGGGGAAATAGGTGAAAACGAATCTCGTTCTCCCTGCACGTTCCCTGTGTGTGTGTGTGTGTGTGTTTCCTCTGCCTTGTTAATGTGCTAAAATGTAAATTGGCCTTGCTCAACAATGTGTGTAAGGCTGTCTTTTTCATGCAGAGAGGAAGCTGCAGCTTTGCTGACAGACTGTGGATATGCCTTTATTAACAAACCTGCAGTCCGATTCCACCTTTCTGTCTGTCTGTCAGTCTGATCTCCCCGCTGCCTCCTTTAACCCCACTCTGCTATTCCACTACATCAGTCTGCATCATTCTCTTCTTCTCTATTAACACCTGTAAAACACATTTGCTGAACTCCAGCATTGCATTTAGGGTGCGACTGATAATTTGGCAATTCGTGCTTTTATTCTGTTCTGCTGCAGCCTTTCTCCTCTTAATCTCTGAAGATGTATCAGTTCAGATGGTCTTCACACGTCCAGACCTGCTGCATGTTGTTTCTCATTCCCAACACTCAGCAACATGTGGAAGTGGTGCTGGAGCTCCATCCTCTTCAAGAATGATTCAGGGATTTATGGTATCTTGTAGTGAACAGAAGCAGGCAAATGTCAGCAATATGGTAATGGATTTTCATGATCAACCAAGTACAAACATACACCAGACCCCCTGACCACCCTTCCCCTGACCCTTCAGATATAAATAAATACCACTTTCATGGCAACTTTACTTCTTTAATTCTATGCATCAACGGTGGGTGTATGAATGAATAAATTGTGTACAGGGAATGACAGCAGACACAATCAAGAAGAGGGCTGGAAGTTTTGCAGTGGTAGTCGAGTAAGTACCCATGCTCACACTCCAGGGTGGGAAATTAACTTATTAAAATGTGAGCATCTGCCAGACACTGACAGATACATGTTCACATTCACCAGCCACTGAATAGTAAATCATCATTTTGTGTCTGAAATCTACTAGCCACTTCCATATTTTACCAGCATTTGGCTGGTGGCTGGTGCTAATTTCCCACCCTGTCCCACTCACGGCTTCACGGTGACATATTTTACAATTTGGCCTGTTGAAACCAGTGTATCCCCAGTAGCTCTGAAGCCAGGGGTCGCTCTTTGATTTGGATAAAAACCACCATCACTGAGCTACAGTCCATTGTGCTGCTGGCCTGTTAAACATGTCCACTCGACATGATTTAGATCCCCCACAGCCCCTCTGGACCCCCATCAGCAGAGCCTAAAGTGAGTGATGGATTCGCTACATCTGTGGAGTGGAAGAGAAGAGAGGAGGATTCTGGTGCATAAAAATAGAGCCTGAGCCTGCCTGAGCAGAAGACTGAGACTTAATGAGGGATGTAATCATCAATTATTCAAAACACTTAATCATGGTGTCGCACGATGCTGTTGCACAAACACACACGTGCACACACACACACAGAGGCAAACGCACACACAGACGTACCACAGGCTTTTCAAACTGTGCCTCTAAAGGCAGACACACAGAGACAGATAGATGGATGAGAGGGAAATAAAGATAGAGAAAAGGACTACTGTTGCTTCACTGTGTGTCTGCATCATTGTCTACTGACACAATAATAGTAGTACAGGCGTAAACATTACATAATCCAGGAGCCACCCCAGGTATATACACACAGACGCGTGTTTGCAAACACATACAGACATTGAAATTTGAATCCATCCATCATCTATACCCACTTATCTGGTGCAGTGTCGCAGGGGGCTGGAGCCTATCACAGCTCACACAGGGTGAAAGGCGGGGTACACCTTGGACAGGTTGCCATTCTGTCACAGGGATAACAAAAACAACCATTCACACTCACATTCACACCTAGTGGCAATTTGGAGTTTTCTCATTCCACTAACCTGCATGTCTTTGGACTGTTTGAGGAAAGTGGAGAACCCAAAGAAAACCAAGGCACACAAGGGGACAACACTGCCTGACTATCAGACTGGAGGGACATTTTGTTTAACTTCAGCCTGTTCATGTCGGCCCATTTCTTGTTGGGAGGTGGGGTTACTTTTTTTTGTTTGTTTCGCCCTATCCGTCCCCTGACGTAATTTTCATTACACATGGATTTGGTGGACTGTTTCACCATCTGGCTTAAATAGCCATCAATGGGATTCAGAGGTCTGAAACCAAGTTGGGGACATCATGCAAACTCCACACATAAAGGTTGGGGCATCCCAGCCAGCTGATTCAAAACTACGAACTTGAACTGTGATGCGACACTGCTAAATATAGCACTGCCACACTGCCCATAGCAGGGATCCAATACACTGGATGGGTATAGGTGCCCATACTGACCTTTTAAGTGGATCGGCTATCAGCTGTGATGAGACTGATCCACACTGAATACAGATTCTTTGTCAATGTCATTATAAAAATTCTGTGTTTCCTCCATCAGTTACATTCATTCAGTTATGGTGGGTCCCGACTCAGCTTTTAGTGCCACAGCAATCTGGCCTCATGTTATTAGAAATAGAGATCACTGGTATCACATCTGTAACTGGTATCAGAATAGGTATCAGGAGAGAAAATGTTTCATCCCTAGCCCATTCCCAGATTATTGCTCTACAATCAGCTCACTAATAAAAAAGATAACAACAAACACACACACATATAATGTATATTTATATCCCTATAAACATGTGGTGCTTGTTTGGAAGAGCTCATGGGAATGTTTAAGTTCTTCTAAGAGGAAAATAGCGCAGTTCTGCTCAGTCTCTGCAAATGCTTTAAAGAAGAAAGGGAAAGACAAAATAAAGAGAAGGAGAAGGACTGAATTGCAAAGGAATGGAGTAGGCAGTGACTAAAAGAAGCTAAGGATGCTTTAGGCTAAACCTTCAACAATAACAGCCCCAAACTTCTTCACTTGCAAGCCGCTGGCGAGCCCTGCCTGAGCAGCTTGCTGCCAGCAACTTGTACCAAGACACACATCTGGAGAAGCCAACGGGCGGGCTTTATCGATGGCTTCAAACTCTGTCTGTCTGTCTGTCTGTCTGTCTGTCTGCGCTGCAGGGGGAGGAACAGGTTCTCCACCTCTATCCTCTGAGCCCAGTCAGAGCGCAGAGGGAATGTCTAGGTTCAATCTACCCCTTCTAACCCTTGGGAGAAATCCCCGAGGGGGTACAAGTACATCTTCTCCCCGGCCCTCCTCCCCGTGCAGCCTCCTGCCACTAGCGGCCATCAGTCAGTCACAGTTCCTGCCTCCTGCCCGTGTGTCTAATCGCCCACGCACACTGTCACAGTCGCCTGCCCTTCCAGTTAAAACATAGACAGCCAAATAAAATCAATCTTTGCTGAGTGTCCGTGTTTAATAAGGCCCTGTTGTTTCTTATGGACTCTGACAACATGATCAGCCCCCACATCACTCCACACACACATAGCGCACACACAGGGGAGTCACTACAGCACCAATGTGTGGCACAGGAAGCTGGATATTTAACACTTTCTCACACTAAACTTTTTATTTGTTTCTTGTACTACTTCGCTGTCCAATCTGTCTTTTTCTCACAGACATGCATGCACACACACACACACACACACACAAACATCAATCCCAGATAAAGTCTGCACCCTCTGATGTCATCAACAGACAGAGTGAATCACCACGGGATTGTCAGACGTGGGTCACGATTTGCATAATTTCTATTTGTGAATTCCAAATTCTTTGAAGTTTGCGCAAACATTTCCAGCCAAACACACACACACACACACACACACACACACACACACACTCCGTGGCAATGTGCAAAAATCTCATGCTGCATATGGAGTCTGTGAAAGTTCCTGGAGGTGAAACTTTCTGCCAGCTCTCGAAATAGACCCTTTTAGCACCCTATGGTCGATTGGACTGCTGGTCTGTCTGAACTCTCTCAGAGAGTAGAGGGGCTATTGGCATTCACTTCCCTGTGGGGCTCCGAGTCAATACAAACCTCTCAAAACTCAGAAAAGGCTGGGTGTGTTTCTGGGCTTGTGTGTGTGTGTATTTCAAAGAGAGGGGGGGCTGTTCAAATTCAATAGTCATTTTTCTATCTGTAAGCAGGCATCTGAATGACGTCATTTGTTCCAGACATGCATTAGCTGCAAATACACTTTGGTGCAGATACGCACGTACACACAAGGCATCAGTGTGATACACCCATGCTTGTGTGTGTGTGTGTGCATCTGTATGTATGTGTATGTGGTGCAGGTAATGATGGTGTGCTAAAGCAGAGTCCCACCCCGTCAGGGCCTGGCCTCTCAGTGTCATCCATCATAGTGCAGCTGCTAATGATACCAATACATACACCAGCTCAGAGAGGGCCGGGGGAGCAGGGGAGAGGTGTGTGGAAAACAAAAAAAGAGGACAGGGATAGAGGAAGAGGAAGAGAGGGCGCAGGAGAGGAAGATGTGGGAGAAGTGAAGGAGGCAGCTGGGATTAAAAGAGACAAAGAACAATAAGAATGCCGCTGTTATTACTGTATTGTAGGTTATGTTATATACAAATCCCTGTCATGCCAATAGAGTTAATTTGAATTTGCATTTGAGAGAAAGAGGGGAGGGATGGAGGAGGAGGAGGAGGAGGAGGAGGAAGAGGGAGCTGGTAGAGAAGAGGCAACCAGCATGAAGAGGGAAGGAAATGTGCTGTCACAGGCTGAGGAGTGAAAGACTATCTGTGTGACTGGAATAGGCAATCTGATTCTCCCAGCCCTCCTCCTCTCCCTCTCAAACACACACACACACACACACACACACACACACACACACAGAGTACACACAACACTGCCCACTGCCAAGCACAGAGAAGCTCATTGCATCTGTGTGGATTAATATTAAAGGCCAGTGGATGCTCCTTGTTCGACTTGACCTCTTAGCTTCTCAGGAATAAGACACAAGTCTGCACTTCTAGAGATTGCGTTTTATTTTCAGAGATGGCTTTATGGAGAATTCTAAAATTCCTCTCTGTCTGTGAGATGGACGGGATTAACTTAAACAGAAACATCAAGCATTTTTGCTAGAGACTGGCAACATACTGCCAGTGCTAAATTGGGCTTTTTTAATGTCTCGTTGATATTATGTGGTTAAACATGGGAGAATTTTGGTCAGAATTCATAAACGTCTAATGAAATGTCATGTTTAATTCCTGCAACACTGAACAAGTCACTGAATGAGACAGAAAATGTATTCACAGAAAAATGAATGTTGGAGAAATGCTTTTAAAGAGAGCTATAATTGCTCAAGGATCGCTTTGGTTTGTTGAAATCAAAGAAACCTGGAAAATCTGAGAGAAAATTCAACACAGTTATTAAAAAGGCATTTTAATACTGCAAATTGAAGAATTTCAAGCGTTCTTAAAGAGCTCTTCAAAGCACTGTAAATGTTCTCTATAAAACCATTTGACCATGTTGTTGTAAAGAATATTTAAAGGGTTCTTTATGGCCCCAAAACACAATGTCAGACAAGACTGTAAAGGTCCATTTATCTGCACCACATAGAAACCCCACCCGACTTTTTTTTTTGAGATTACACCTGCTCTCTAATTAAAAATCGCTCAAGAATAGTGCCAACCAACTGCCCAAAATAGGAACTAATATGACACCAATAACAGCACAAAACTAAGTTTACTTTTGCCAAATTCATCTTTTGATGCAAAATCAGTATTTTCCAGACTACCTTCAGCTCATTCTGAATTCAGCTAGATCCGTTGAGAGAGCGACTGAGACAGAAAAGGCTGGAGCACTTCTTTTTTTCTTCTCATCTTATTCCCAAGACACATCATCCTCTTCACTTCCTGGAGCAAGATGAAGGCCAGCGGGGCTGTGAAATTAGCCTATCAGATGCCTCCACCAGCTAAAGGAGAACTCTGAATATGCTAATAGACAGGAGATTAAGATATGTAGCTGGGGGCACAACCACATGTGTGCGCACGCGCACACACACACACACACACACACACACACACACACACACGCACAGACTAAATCCTTTTATTCCATGATTATAGAGGACAAAATTATAACGGTATATCTCAAGAGCAGAGAGAGTGTTGGAGAATGTTACAGTGTCTTTGATGAGGATACAGGTAATGAAGAGGGCTATTTCTTATGTGAGGCTGAACAAAAAAAGAGAGATAAAAAAAAGAGATTAAAAAGATGTGCGTGAATATTTATAACGATATACAGAGAACCTAGAGAGAGACTCACTAGATTACACAGGACTCTATCTGCTGCAGGCGGGGGACACAGGTGAGGAAATCCCTCCCTTTCTTCCTCCTCCTGCCTCTTCCCTCCATCTTTCCCTCCATCCTACTCCCTTGTTACCACAGCGTTACACAAACAGGTGCAGCCCCCCTGACCCCACAACACCAGCCTCTCCAATCTCCCCTTCCTCGATCTCCTTTAACAATCTACCCATGAAAAATATCATCCCTCCCTTCGCTTTGTCTCTTCTCCTCTGTGTTTCGCTCTCTGCCTGATTGCTCATCTTTCTTCATTGCTCTGCCTGCCTCTCTCCCAGGGCTTGCCATCTGTACAGTAACAGGTGCGCTGTGTATGTGACTGATGCGTTTGTTACCTGTAGTGCTTCCTGCAGCCACAGCCTGTGTGGAGAATAGCTGCCTCCTGACCTACTAGCTACCACTCTGCTCTCTTTTTCTTCTCCTTTTCCTCAGTGTCTCCTTCAGATGGCGACAGGACGAGGAGAGGAGCAGGAGATGAGCGGTGTAATGAGTTGGGGAGGCAGCAGCAAGCTGTTGCGTATTTGTATGTGTGTTTGTATACGTTTGTACCAGCCGTGCTGTGGTGGTGTGTTCACCGTGCTGGAGTTTGGGTAATTAGTCCCACCAGTCTATGAGTGTGCGTGTACGTGTGAGCATATATGGGTGTGTGTATGTGTGTGTGGTCCGCCGGCTCATCTCATTAGTCTCACAGGTGAGTGATTAAACGCTCTGCAACACCTGGAAGTGTTCCTCCTATCCTCCATCCCTCCCATCTCTGCTGTTGTCTTAATTTACAGCTATACCCCTGAGAACTCCCCTGGCCCAGTCACAACACACTCCACAGGATGGCTACACACACATTATCACACACACATTATCACTCACAGCCATACCTCACTCTAGAGCCTTTTTCAGACGTGGAGTCTGTAACATTGCTGGGTCCATCTATCTATTAAAGTAATGGCTTTTGGGCTTTAAAACCTAAGTCTCCATTATGTAAATGGTTCGTAATGATTCTATTAAAATATATGTGTGCTGGCTGTGGCTCGGCAGGTAGATCGCAGGGTTGGCGGTTCAACCCCCGTCCCCTCTTGTCCACACCTCGAAGTGTCCTTGAGCAAGATGCTGGAATTGTAAAGGATTTAAAGTGATATACATCTATCGATATACATCCATTCCATTAGAAGACTGTTTTGGATAGAGCTGCAACGCTCGCACAATATTTGGTGTCTGGTAAACGAGAGAGAGCAGCGACACCTTCATATCAAAATACGGATATGAAAGAAGCATGTTCTCAGTTCTCAATATAGGGTCCTCCAATAAAGATAGATTAGATAGAATAAAGATTGTGGTTTTTTCAAAGTATAATTTTTTTCCTCTTTTGCCCTACATTGCAAAGGGGAAAATAATCAGTTTTTATAGAGTGATCTGACATGAGAAAAATCTCCTCACAACTTAAAATTGGCTCATCCACACTATTTCTTGGATTATTAACCTTGTGCTGCTGTAGCCTGTACATTAATGTGACGGCATTCTATTCAGACTCAAGCCATGTAGAGGGTGTTACAGAAATGTTACTAGGTGAAACCAAGTGAGATTACTGTTAAGAGACTTGGGTGCTTATTCGAACATGAGACCAACATGTAAAACCACATTTACGTGATGAAGTGCATGTCCAAAAGAGGCTCATAACACTCTGGTAGGAAGGACTGGTTGAAAGAGATGAGAGGGAAGAAGGAGGATCAGTAAGAAATCCAATGGGCTGCTGATGGAGATGGGGGTACTAAGGGATAGATACTGGATCATATTTCCAGTCTTACATCCCAACATCCAGCCAGAGCACCAGTCACTCAAACATATAATGAATCATACACCTATAGTCACAGTAGGAGGCAGTATGTTGCACAGAAAACCATAGAGGAAGCCACAGCACCACCCAGACAGTCATTTAATAAACCATGTAGGCCGCCACAGCAGTGGGCAGACCGTCATATGGCCAGTTGTATGGGGCTGCTGTGATATTATTATTGCGTGAGTGTCCCCGAGGGCTGTCAACGGTGTAGGTAATAAATTGCGGAGGTCAATCCACTCTGGTGAAGTGGTCCACTCTCGGGGAAGGCCACATGATAGACAATACACAAATTTCAAATATTCCCTTCAGCATTGCATTTCCATTCATTCCTCGGGCCTCCGTTTATCAGACTGGGGATCATTAAGTAGTTCTCTCAAGAGAGCTGTGGTCCAAGGCAGCGTGAGGGGATCACAGTAAGAACTCATTTGAGGGGCGATTTACAGCAAAGGCCAAGGTAAGAGTCTGTTTTCTCCAGGCAAGCGGAGAGTCTCCAGAGAGGGGGCAGAGAGAGACAGAGCGGGGAAGGTGAGACAGTGGACTCATCGCCAGCTCTAAAACCCATTAGACTTCCACACAAACGCATGAGGGCACATGCACATGCACACGCCAGGTGGCAGGGTGCAGGCGAGGGCTGGGTGAGGTGAGCTGGGCAGATCACAGCAGCAGGTAGTATGACTAATAACAGCAGAACTCACTGAGGCACACCAGGCAATCACAACCATTTCTCACCTCACTTCTCTCTGTCTCTCACTTCATGCTGCTCCTTCTTTATTCCTCCCTATGTCATTCACATCTTTCCCTACTCCTTTTCCTTTCTGGATGGCTCCATTTTAAACACGTTTCAAATAGTACTTTTTTCTTCCAGCTTAAGTTTTTATGTCACTGTTCATTTTTTCTTTCTTTTGGCCAGAAGGACAGACTATTCATAATGGCTGCTGTAGCACTTTGCTGCTTTATGATGTGAAAAAGTTGCTTAAAGCACACACTCCTTACAGACATGTGCCATGCTGAAGAGAACAGTGCTTCCATGCCTGGTCTGCCTACTTACATTCATAACGTCACATGGGAAAATATGGCAAGGGAAGATAAATGAAGAACAGTCCCTCCTCACATAAGTAGTATCTCTTTTACAGTACAGCTGCTAAAACCAGCTTCTGACTGTCTGGAGCAATGTGAAGAAGAAGCACAGAAAAAAAGAAAAAGTGTGCTATTTGAAATCATACACACACACACACCAAATATGGTGGTCCAGTCATCCACATCATATTATCATCTTCAAAATAAGCCCCCGACAAATATTTCTGTCAGCTCCAGCCATGGCTATTATGGGTGTGTGTGATTGAAACCATCAAATCAGTTCACAGTCATTTAATCTTACAGCTCTTACATCTTGCCTGTTCCATTAATCCAGCTTTACACACACATGCACGCGCACAAAGAGTGAGCGTGGCCCCATGGTTGAATGGGTGGTCTTTTAACACCCTTGTTCCCAAAAATTACTTACCATACTCATCAGCCCTCAGACTGCTATGGATAGAGAGAAGTCGTTATCTGAAAGCACATCCAGCTAATTGAAGGTTGCCTATCTTAATGCTCACATATAGAATGGGTGGGAGGGTACGTAAGTGTTTGTGTGTGTGTGTGTGTGTGTGTGTGTGTGTGTGTGTGTTTGAGAGAGTGTGTGTGAGAGAGAGAGAGAGAGAGAGCAGAAAAGAGGGAGAGATAGGTCATGGCCTAAGGGTAAGGGGGCCATCAAAAGCACTTTTATAATGAAAAAAATAATTTACCCTTCAGTTATATGTCCTCTTCATCATTTGAGATTCTGTGTGTTTGTGTGTGTGTGTGTGTGTGTGTGTGTGTGTGAGACTCCAGCAGCCAGTAGAGTGTGTCAGTCTAGTAGATGCTCAGTGGAACTCGATCAAGGAGCACAAATGACCTGAGAGCAGGTGATTGAATCCTCCATCCGTCCTTAAAGAGGACCCCTGACTGAGGGGCTGACCACACACACACACACACACACACACACACACACACACACACACCCACACACACGCGCACACACACACTACTGAATGTATTTTCAATCCATATTTATTGGTAATACCTAACTGCCAGTGCCTGGTTTGTAGGCTAAAGATACTTGAAGCAACATTATTTATGTTGACGTGAAATAATATGACTTCCTGTTAGATGAGAGGTTTGACACTCCTACCAGTCCCACTGAGAATCGTCACCCAATTCTGCAGTTTTGCACAAATTTCAGCCACTTTCGGCTCACTGATTTGATTTGACAGTCGAACACACCAAAACTATGCCAGTTCATACAAAACACTTCCAGCACAGTAGCTTACACAAGCTAGTTCTTCACTATGTGGTCAGTGTGAAATGGTGGCAAGCAAAACAAAACAAGCGGTTAGAGAGACACACTTATAGTAAATCAAAGATGCCCACTTATTCTCAGCAGTTAGTGGGTCACTCCAAAAACAAAAGCCCAGTAAATACTGGACTTGCATTGAACAGGTGGAGAGAAGGAGGATTCTAATGGGATGTTCATGTTGCTCTGTTTCTGCTGGATAAGTAGGCAATTGTTTGCTAACAGCCACAGGCTTAGCCATAAGAACGTGATAAGCTGATACACTATCAAAGCTCCTTAGTATGAGGTCTGTTTTGGGGTCTACCCACTGGTAGTCAAAAATTGCTTAATGCAGCTTTAAGCTACTTTAGGCTTTCACAAAATGAATGGTACAGCTGTATCTTATTTTCTGTACATGTAAATGCTTGTCTAATACATTCTTACCAGCACTAAAGCTCCACATTTACAGCTCAATCTAAAGCACAAAGCCATACTAACTAGCTCTGGTTTGATTTGAGCTGAAAATTCCCAGCAATTAAGTGAGAACTGATTCATTTTATCTTTATTCCTAATGTGTATTTATGTGTCTGCGGGTCAAATCCTCTTACACACTGCCAGTAAACAACATTTAAAAGTGGAAAAAATTTAAATACTTGCACTGGAGGGATATATGCTGGGTCATTAGGAAGGCGTTGACTGTGTGTGTGTGTAAGAAGGCATTAACAACATTATATATAAATGCATTAGTGAAACTATGTGTATATCTTTTTTTTCTGTTTGTGAGTACAACGGCACATAAAGAAACATTTCCAGTCCAAAGCTACAGCAGTGAGTCATCATTTCAGCCATTCCTGAGCTGATTTAAGAACATACTGCAACAGCTGGTCTTAGTACTGTAAATGCGATAAGTGCCTATTCCTAAAAAATGTGACAGATATATTCCAAAAGAAGAAATGTTTACCTCATGAGTAGATCACAGTTTATGGACTCTGATTACATTCATCTATGGAGCTACATGGGATTGTTTTGTGTATCATTCTATCTATTTGGATTACCATGAAAACTGTGGGAATGCTGATCGAAGGGCAAGGAAGATCTGATTAACTGATTAGCAGCACTTGCCTATAGTGTGGCGGTGGTGGTAGGTAGGTGTGATATCTCACAGAGTGTAACTGTCCCTGAGACATGTTTCTTTGAGGTGTTTAATTTATATGTTTCTGTCATAAATTCTTGGTTATTTGAGTTCATACAGTCATTAAAAATCGATTGATGTAATACAGATCAGATGTTAAAAAGGGTAACATTGATAAATGTGTCTAAAATGTATCACCATAAATAATGGTTGGTTAAAATGTAAGGTTCTTTATGTAAGGTTTCATTTGATGTAGAGTAAAACGGATCACATGACCAAAGTTTAGTTAAGAGCATAAACGTTGCATTATGGGTAAGAGACAGCATGGAGGCAGAGGAAAGACGTGAGGCTTCCAAATAACCTATTCTGCATGTAGTCCAAGAGGTGCACACGGTAATTGTGTTTATTTGGTTTACATTTGAATAATATTTGTTGATATCCATTTTTTATGGACAATGTGATACGTTTTGTAGGGATTATATTTGATTTTATCATTTTTCTGTCGTGTTAACATGTCTGGTACTGTTAGCTAGTTTGAGAGACTTGGGAAATGGGACAGAGATGTATATTTAAAATGTTTGTCAATTTCTTTTGTAGTTTTCACGGTGTTTGATGGAGAAACAGAGAAAGAGAGAAAATAAATCTTCAAAGACATCTGTATGAAGCGTGGCCGTTATTTCATTGGACTAGTGCAGCTACACAGAAAGTTCATAATTCTGAAGAAATTCCTATATTATCAAACTTTCCTTTAGCATTAGGAGCGTAAACTGTCCATTACTGGCCCAATCAAACCACAAGTTTGTGCTGAAGAGCTCTTTTCCAGTTTAAATTATGTATATCCACTCTGCAAACCTCCAGAACCTAGTGCAATGGTATGAAGGCAGCCGTACTGATGTGGCAAAAAAGGCCAAAATGTATGAGTATGCCTCATGTCCCATTTCAGGTGCAGGTATGACAATGTGTGTATCTCAAGAAGTGAAATACAGTTGCAGTAGTATGACAGACTCCATTCAATCTGCTTCCCTCACCTCTCTAAATGCATTGCAGAGTGAGAAGGGCCCAAAGAGTGTGTGTGTGTAACGTGCACAGTGGGAGGTAGTGTTATAGGCAAAAAGAGTAGCAGTGCGTGTCCAAGTTTTTACACGTGCACAAGTGTGTGTGTGTGTTCATACACGAGAGTGTTGACGACTCAGCGTAGAGGATAAATGGCTGGGGCTGAGCAGTGAAATGGCCACTCACAGCTCTGCAGCACCATTGACATTGAGAAGCTTCAGTTATTACTCACCTCAGCCTTAACCTCCTCTGAGCTCCTTCTCAATTCATTTTCCTCTCATACATAAACATTTTGTCCATTAGTCTATTTATTTGCAGAGGTATAAAGAAGTGGCATAATTTAATCGGTTTTGTTTTGGATTAGTATTTATAATGCTACAGTTAGAAAATGTGCTCTAGTTTAAAAGGGTTGTGTAAAAGATCAGTTACAGGTAGAGCACAGTAAGCAAAAATATCAGAAACACTAAAACTGAAGCCTCAGAGCTTTTCCACTGTTGCTTTAATGCTGCATGAAAAAACAAATCCCATTTTGATCATTTTTATGTTTCCAACTTAATTGAAACTTAACTTGGTTTATGGGTTGAGCAGATTTCATGACCCATGAAACCACATAAAACTCCATTTTGTGATCACAAAAGTGCTGAGAGCCATAAGCTGAAGCACACACGTTTGTAGATGAGTGAAAATGCATGTGGAGGTGAACGTGTGTCATGCATGAGCGTATGTAAGCGTGACATTGTAGGTCAGAGAGTGTGAGCTCAGCAGGACGAATGCAGCAGCATCTGGGCGCCTACCCGCCCCTCTGAGCCCAGCGAGCGCTGTACGAGCCAGGCACCAGATGCTCCAGGGAGGCAGCTCGTGATGTGGTTCCGGCCCAGGGACAGTTCTTCTGTCCCGGACACAGATGCCAGACTCAGCCCGTCTCCCCTCCCCGTTTCATCTGCTTTAACAGATGTCTGGCACACAAGGCAGCCCTACCATCACCCACTGAGAGCTGAATTAGGTTACCAACACCTTGCCTTTCAAAATGAGACAGGGTCAGGCAGGCTATGTCACTTCTACATGACTGAGAAGACTGCTGCAAAGCTCCTGCCGTGCAGTAAGTTACCATACTGTGAAACATCACTATGAATTAGGTGCAGTGAAGACAAAAGCTAATGATGGATATTGAATTGTGACTAATCTTTACAAACAGAGAGAGTAAAGGAGAGAGAAAGGGGAGAATCATGGGACGGTAAAAAATTCATTAGTGAGCAGCCACAGAAAAGCACAGATGGAGAGAGAGCGAGAGAGAGACAAAGAGAGAAAGAAAGAAGGGGAGAAATATAAAGAGGAAATCCTCTAAGGAAAACATCTTTCCATTCCCGTCTCCTTCTATTTCTTTCTCTAACTTTGTTGCAGTCTCACAGTGAGTGTGGAAGTCAGTGGAGCCGTTCCACAGGGAAGTGTAGCTAACAAACCCCCCAGCAAAACTGAGAGCCCACTCCCTTTCTCCCTACATGCATTCATTATCTATTGTATTCCTTGAATAAAGAATATGCTCCATTGTACATGGCTGAATGAAAGGCAGAGAACACAAATTAAAATGTAATTCATGATGCTTTGTTTGCTGCTTTCTCTCCAGCACATAAAATGTCACAAGGAGCATATAATACTGGTGGGGTCTGCTGAGGCATGACACAGGGCACCGTACATCACTTGTGTGTGTGTGTGTGTGAGGTTTAAGCAGTGGGGTGGTGAGGGATCTTGACTTCTGGGGAAATGAGAATGTAAGGCGTTTGAATTAATTGAAGTGTTAATGTGCTGTGACTCCAGTGTGTTGCATGCCTCTGTATGTGTGTGTGTGTGTGTGTGTGTGTGTGTGTGTGTGTGTCTTTACCTCCTGGAAATGGCTGCTCTAAAGTGCTTTTGTTTGCTGCGAAAACTCATTAACAAAGTGAACACCTTTGCAACTTGACCCCAAAGTGGCGCTCACTGGAGAAAGAAAAAAAGCAGGAGGACCAGACGTGTACAGCAGGATGTAAAAGAAAAAAATGGAAGAGAATTTGATAATGATGATGTGAAATACTAATGGTGATGTGAATGTGAGCAGAAAGAAAGAGGAGGAACTCAAGAGTCTCAGTTCCATATTCAACATCTCATCTGAAACAAGAGGATCCCCGAAGCAACACCACAGGCAGATAGAGAAGGAGGGAGAGAGGGTGAAAGAGAGAAGAGATGGAGAGGTGTAGAGAGAGAGAGGTATAGCGATGCTGAGAATAACAGACAGTTGGAACAGGGCAGAGATAGAGAACCAAAGACAGAGATTGGAAAAACACAGGAAGGACACTGTGAGGGTAAAGATGTGGAGCGGCGATAAAGTACAGAGAAGCAAAGGGCTAGAAAGAGGCTTGATGTGAAGGAAAAAAATAAAGCAATAACAATGGTTGTTCATTTATTTTCAGTCTGGGAGTGAAAAACTGCAGGAAGCCAGTTACTCTGTAATCTACTGTAACTGTGAAAAGATATTTGTGAGGGTTATAAAGACCATCATAAGGTCTTGTGGTCCATCTTGGACTCCAAATCCAACTTTTCTCATACCTGTTGTATGTTCTGAAATGCCCACACACTTATCATTGTAAACACATAATTGTACAATTCCTGCTTAGCGATGCATATAAATTACATAATTTACACCTAATAGCTAAGGTCCTCTGCAAACTAGTAAAGTAAACTGTAACTATCGACAGCATTTCCTTCTATTTATCTGCTTATTCCATTTCACAGTCAGATTGCAGTCTAAAGCTGAGAAGTCTGGCTGCAAAAGCAGAGCATGCCAAACCCACGCAGACGTCTTTTTGCGGTCAAATGTAAGGGCAGCAAAAAGTGTGAGCGTTTGTGTGTGCGTACTGTTGTTGTGTCTGCAGATGCTAATCCCAGTGGTGTGGACAGATTGTGAGTGTTTTAAGAAGATTATAGATTACAGGCTGCAGAGGCAGATTAGCTGGCAGCTCGATCTGCACCTCTGGATGGACTGCCTTGCTCTCTCGCAGCCCCTTCTGTGGGTGTGTGTGTGTGCATGTAACACGTTTGGGTGTGCCCGGTTGTATTCAAGTGGTAATCATGATTGGTGGTAATGACAGTTCTGTGCACATCCAGTGTCTTAAGGTTTGCGCGTGTGTCTGTGTGATGAATACTGATTTGCCAGTTATCACAAACACACATCACAATTCCCTTACAGTGAATAAAGGCCAGGAAATAGAGTACATATAAACACACATACTCCCAGTGGGCTGTAAACATATTCTTGATGCCAATTATATCTGAGAGAATGTCTCACACACACACAAGCACACACACACAGGATGTGGATCAATGGGAAGGGCAGCCAGCCAAGAGCCAGTCAATTCTCCCTCTATCCTTTCTCTGCAACATTGGAACCCCAACCGAAAAATACCAGTATTTAACATGTTGCAACCTGTTTAAAAGACCTCAGCAGAGCTACAAATTTCACTGGGATTTCTTCTTTTCTGTTCTTTTATTACTGTTTTCATTGCATAAGAATTCTACCTTTGACACAGGTGCACATTTAAGAAGGAGTAGAGTGCTTTGCTGCATCTTTAGGTCATACTGAGGAGCAGATAACCCTGGTTCAATCATGAATCACACATTCCCACTAGACTTGCAGAGGTGAGGGGAGAAAAGGTAGCATACAAAAGGCGTTAGGAGGCTGGAAAGTGCACAGTGGTTGTATAATTCCAGATGTACCTAAAAGGAGAATAACAATGGCTGCATGTTTTGATACCGGACACGAATGATCTTTCTGCTGATGGGGAGGACAGGTTCATAGAGCTCTGTGTAAAAGTGCACACTGTTGATGAGAAAGTCAGACATGAATTGCATTTACACAGCAGTTCACCCTTGAACTGAAAAATGTAATTTTAGTCGTATCTGCATTTGGAATATTCGCCCAGGAGCTGACTGAAATAGCACCTCAGTGAGCGCCTTCACTAATACAACATTTTTCTTAGCTGTTAAAAAACAAACCAGTACAAATTGGACGCATAAGCAAGTGAACCTGGGTCTGAAATGGCCCAAAGGAAAAGGAATCTGAATTTGGAATATTTTTGTCAAGTTAGATATAAAGTGAGCAAAAAAGAAAAAAGAAAAAAGACATTCCCATCGGGCTTCCAGGTCAAACAGGAAAAGAAAGTAATAAAGGAGAGGAACTTGGTGAATGTTAGTTGTCAACACAAGTTTAATTCCACTGCAGCTGCCTGCTCACTGTTTTCACCACAGCTGATTTAAAGAAATGCCACTGAGACGCAGCCGGTGTGGAGTCGAGTAGGTGACTTGAATAGGCTGTCAGTTTATTGTAGCGTTGAATGGTATCCATAGCAACAAGTGTCACCGGGGTGCCTCAGCAAAACAGGCAGCAATGCGAATGATAAGGTTACATTACAACTCTATGGTGTAAACAGGTTATGGGAGGAATTCGACAAATGCATGTTATTTTAACTTTTTGGTTGTCACAGTGCTTCAAGCCAGTAATTTGTTACATTCTTACTGGCTGATAAAAATAATACAGTATGTGTTGGTCCTGTTGGGTCCAGTGAAAGTTAATTTGGACCTGGCTTGGAACTGGTCCCAGCTGGAGTCAGGTCATCTGGTTTTCAGGGGCTTTGGTATCCCAAAGGCCACTACACCAATGTGCTCAATGGCCACCCTTACTTTCAAAGTGCTACAATTCAAACTCAACACAGTTAAAGAAATGCCTTGAGCTTGACGTAATTCTTTGCAGGTGGTGATTTATTTTTTTAAAGCTTGTCATTTATATGCACATTTACATGGTGTCAGATGAGTTTCTGTGCAACATAAAACTATTCTGAGTAAAAAGAAGGATTTCCAAATATCAGAGGTACACCATGTCTCCAACTGAGCTACAAATTCAGAATTACAAGCTTATACTTCTGCAAAAGCTGTTAAAAGCTTTAGGAAGCGGAACAGTAAGCTCCAGGTTCCAGTGATTTCCTGATGTCAAGACTACGCAGCCTAAAAGAGCTCTTTTCTGTTTAAGATTTAGCCCAACATTCATTCAAACAGTATTGTCTACCATTATACAGAGCACAGACACTAGACCTACTATACTGCATTGGAAAAACATAAATTGCAAGAGGCAGGCTGGGTTGAGGAAAGTGACAGAATGGGCAAAAAAAGCGTGGCTGAGACTGTAGACGGAGCAGACGGAGATGAGAATTGAAAGAGGGAGAAAGAGAGCCTTCAACAGGGTTTTCTTTGAGAGTTTCCACACAATACAGGGTTTCTATGACACCCGGGAGTAGCCTGCTGGGCTCATACAGGCAGAAGTAAGAGGTCTGTTTGGCAGTCGTGGAAAAAGTATTCAAATCCTTAACCTAGGTTAAAGAAGCCGCACTACAATATAAATTTAATGAATTAAAAATAAAATGTCCTGCATTCAAATTTCTACTTTTACATCTAAAAGTAAATAAGTAACAGCTGTAAAATGTACTTACACAGTAATTATCAAAAGTACTCATTATGTCTTTCAGGCTGCTATTGATTCATCTGTATGTACTGCACAAGAAGTATCTTAAGAGTTGTGAGTGGTCTTATCCGTACTTGTTTGGGTAGTAGTTTAACCTGTGGATATGCATCATATTTCACGAGGTCAATGTAAGTTTTACATGTAAAATCTGAATCTGCTGAGTAACTAATAACAACAGCCATCAGAGAAATATGGTGGAGTAATAAGTACAATGTTTCCATCTGACATGCAGTACAATAAGCTATCACACATTGGAAATACTCAAGTAAAGTAACACTACCTCAGAGTAAAAGAACAGTTGTTGAGTAAAGGAACACACATGCAGGTGGTTGGGTTGTACCTGGCAGGCTTGTGAGTGACACACTGATTTTACATCTGTGGCAAAACCTAATAAATACTCACTGAGTAGAGATTTTATTGTCCCATTTTAAACAGGTAGACAGGATAAAACCTATTCACACACACACACACACACACACACACACAGCAGCAGCAGCAGCAGCTACATATATAGGCTAAAGCTGATGCAGGTTGTGTGCAGACAGAAAGAGAGAGAGAGAGAGAGGAGAGAGTGAGGGTCTGCAGAGCACCACAGCTTCATGATTAATGCGGCTTTTAGCTGCAGCGGAGCCTGGGCCCCCCAAAGCAAACTGACCGGGTCGCCCATTCAACTCCCCTTCCCTCTGTCGCTCTCTCTCTCTCTCTCTCTCTCTCTCCATCAACCCAAACCCAGTGACTGAGAACCAGATATATAACCTACACACCACTGACTACATTTCTACACTAACACTTCCACGTCCGTGTAACCTCCACTGTACCGCGTTTCACTTAATTTCACTTCACTCCCATTGTGAGTCAACCCTCCAAAGTGGACAAAACCCCACACATCAGGAACATTATTTTAACCACCACAGGGGGTAGAAAGTCTCCGTGCATAAAGGAGCATGAAATAAAGTAAATAAAGGCTGTGTGGCCATACACTTGTAAAAAGTAAAATAAAAAAAGCATAGGCATAAGTGCAGTAAGGTCTCAAAAACACACTGCTAACACCAAAGACTCATTTAAGAAGGAAGAGATAAAAAAATACCATCAAGTATAATAAGGTTACTATAAAGTCACCATCGAGTACCAAAGACAGGCACCCTAGTCCCTAAGATTTCTGTCGTTGGGGGCAGAGCAGCAGGCAAACACACACACACAACAAACATTTAAGTGCACGTCAAACAGCAAAGATGTGTCTGAGGGAAACACTTGCGATGATTTTACCACTTTATGGACAGCAATTTTGAATAATCTGGTGCTGAGTCCCCGATAGAAAGGCGCCCTATAAACACAGCTACACACGCCGGGGAGACAGATGACAAATGCAGCAAACCACCGTCTTTCCTCCCGCCTAACAACATCACACACAAACACACACTCAGCCCCTGACCACTATGTTTCAGTGAGGGGGTCACTCCCCCCACACCCGCCCAACACACACACACACACACACACACACACACACACACACACACACTAAAATCCCGATGCACCAGCAGCAGCAGCAATAGATAATTCATTGCAGTGATAGGGGCAGAGCACACTGACTCCACAGGCTCCTCTAAGGTCCAGAAACACTAACTATCACACACTGATCATCTGAAAGTAGCATACACACCCCGTGCACAGAGCCGGGAACAAATTCGCCACTTGTGCTGCATCCGTTCAGGCACTTTGCATTGGCGCACTTACCTTTGCACTACAGCGAAAATGAGCACAGTTAGTTCCCATTTTGTGAAAAGGCTTTAGAATCCATTCATTCCCGTGTATCTCCTCCTGGTTTATTCAGACATCCACAGTGTGTTTCAGCAGGGAGAGTAATCCAGTTTTCCATCCCGGGGAGAGCGCTTGCAAGCTTCGTTACATCTTTTTCCACAATCCCCACAAAACTATGCCAGGCTTCTTTCAGCGCGTTTTTTTCCCCTCCTCGCTCCTCTGCCCCCTCTTCTTTCCTCCCTCTCTCTCCCTCTCTGAGGTTGCCTGGTTACCTCTTTCTGTAGGCTGGTTCAGACCGCCGGCCGGCAGCCAATCACAAGGCCGAGTTACACTTAACCCCTCCGCTGCTGAACTGTCCTGATTTCCAGCTTTCAAGGAGTGGGAGTGGAGGGGGGTGAGGAGGAGAAGAAGAAAAGCACTGGGTGATGGTGAAGGATTTGGAAAATGTATATTAACCAAATTATAATGAGCAAGAAAAGATGAAAGGAGAAAGAAAGGATTTATTGATGAATTTAGGTTTGAAATAAAAAGTTGTGGAAGAAATGTCATCAGACTTGTGCTTCACTGTTCAGTCAGAAAGTGTGTTAGTTGTAGTTTAGAGGCTGTTAAAGGATGACTGTACCGTCCAAAGTTCACCGTCATCACACGCTCACTCTTCTTCTACACACACAGTAATTCTGACAAACACACTCATCGAGTCATGAATGCACGCAAGCAGTCGTCATGCTGAAGCCTTCACCCAGTCATTCAGCATACACTATTGATTGGTTAACCACCCACAGTTAAGTCGTGCAACCTACAGTGTGTGTGTGTGTGTGTGTGTGTGTGTGAGTGAGTCATGGACTTGGCAAACTCACCATGGTGTCTAACCTTCTTACTCTGAGAGTGGGAGCACACTTACTGTACGTTTTTGGAACTGAGAAAAAATGTTTAAAAACAAATAACTAACTAAAACAGACATAATGTAGGTCTAAAGAGAGAAAATACTGTTTCCTTGCTGTTATTTATTGATTAATCAGCATAAGACTGACAACTGCAACTATGCTGACCTCACTGAACATTATAGCATTTTGCTGTTTCTCGCCTTTCCTCCCTTCTTCCTTAAGCCATAGCCCCTTTAATCCACACCTCCTTTCACTGTTCTACCCCTGCATGTCCTCCTCTCCCTTTCTCCTCTGCTTCCTCGCCTCAGATCATCCTCCTCTCCAGACGTGTGCTGCTGTCAGGGGTTTGGGATCCTCAGCGTGGACACAATTCCTCTGATCTCTGCAAAGACTGGAAGACGCACAGCAGTCTTCCAACTAAACCTCTTCTTCCACATTCAAACAAGGATGTAGGTTTGTTTTCAAAGTTGGTAGAGACACGAGGGTGGAATATGTCAAGGAGGCAGGTAAGTCAGAGGTTATGATATATTTAGTAAGCAATGTAAATTTGCTTGATGTAAACTGCCACCAGGAGTGTTAAAAAGGAAAAGTTTATAGAACAATATATGTGCCAGAATATACTTACAATACTTTTGTATTTCTTCATTTAGAAGTCAGAAAAACGCAGAGCATTATATGTTTGACAAGTCAATGAGGAGACAAAATAAACTAATATTTCCTCTTGGATTAGATTTAACTTTAACCAAATTATTTCAATTGTGTTCAGACTGACATTAGCATTGCATGAAAAATGCAGCCCCTGATAAACTTTAAAACTCATGGGTCTAACACTAAAACCGGCCTTGGTTACTAGCAATCCATTATTTTGTCTCCATCATCGTTGGTTAGATTTGCTAGTTAAACAGCTATAGAATAGAGTCTATACTGTTAAAGCCTGGTGGTTACAAGCCAAAATGTTGGTAGGGATATTTAAGCTTTCCTGAAAGTTGCTGGGGACATATCCCTATCATTCTAACGTAAATCTACTCCTGTGTATTGAAATGAGGATTTAAATCCTCATTTCTCCATCTCATCAACCTCACGTTTCGCCATAAACTTCTCGCCCCCCTCCTTTCGTCCTGAACCACACCACCTCATCACTCTGCCCTACCCACCATCATTCTTGTCCTCCGTCCCCACCACTCTCTCCTCCCATCTTCTCCTCCTTCCCCGCTGTTTTCTTACCTAAGTATAGCTGTAGTTTACCTTCTCTATCTGTGCAGAGCCCTCCTGTCTATCTCCCTCCCACACTTCAGTATCTCTGCCCTTTTTGCCATATCTCCCTCCCTCTGTATCTCCCTCCCTCACTCATCTTCCTCCTCTCTCTCACAGTCTCTGTCCGTCTGTCTCAGCTTGGCTGAACAGATAACTCCTGGATGCTCATGTGGGTAAGCCAGCAGCTATAGCTTTCTCTCTCTCCTCTCACTCCTATGTCACACACACACACACACACACACACACACACACACACAGCAGTCACACAGAAACACACCTGTGTAGATGTAATGACATGAACACATAGCCCTTCCTACAGACACACAGACAGTTCTTTAGGGTAATCCATGGGAATCTCCAGATGGATATGATCTCTGGTGAGAACGTGAAGGTCAGCTCCCTCATACTGTTCTTACAAAACACTGTTTCACAGGATTAGGATTCCTCTAATACACACATACGGAAAGAAAAGACAGAGAGAGAGACAGAATCAAAAAAAGAAAAAAGATAGGGACAGACAGGGAAACAAGAAACAGAGAGAAAAACAGAGAAAAGGAGAAAGAATGAAAATGTATGCGTATTATCAGCCAAACGGGTCAAACTCGCAACAAAGGCAGCTCTCTAATTGCCTGAGCACAGCTCAGCACTGCAGAGCTACAGTAGCGGCAGTACAGTACAGTGGGACAGTCTCTCACAGTCAGTTCATCATTGGACATACAGTAAGCCTGATTAAAACCTTAAGCTATGTACCATGTTACATGTTGACCAACAACCTTCAAACTGCACATACATCAGATTTATGGTAACAAGTATTAAAACATGTTCATATGGATAGAAATGATGCCAACTCGGAGCTCGAACTGGTGGCTCAACAGAGAAGACGATGAGACAGGATTTGGGGGGATGAGATCTGGAGCATGTGGTTATAGTTCAGACTTTTAAAAAGGTGGAGCAACGTCTCAACAAACAGCAGAGTAAGAAAAGGCGGTGGAAGTAAAAACATTTAAAATGCCGGGTTCTCTGCCATACCCTATATAAATATACAATATAGTAACCAAGATGAATTAATCTTTTTATCTGGTCCATATGTTTCAATCGTGTTAAATATGTAAATCCAGTAGATTAAATCTTTTCAATACCACAACACATCAGGTGGAAGCCCGTCCATGTTTTGCATACATAATGCAACATAATGACATGCCATCACATACGATATGTATGTGGTGAAATAGCAATCCTCATTTAAACATGAGTCCTGCTGCAATTGGTAAAATACTTTTTAACGATTTTACACGTTGAACACAATTGAACCATTTGAACTAAATAAAAAGATGAATTCATCTTATTTTCAATGATGTTTTCTACTGTATGATATTTTTATGATGTATATTTATAAATGCTGTGTATGGCAGTGGCTGGATGAATAAGAAATGCCCAGGACGTGTTTCCATCCTACGAGATGCAGCTATTGGCTAAGTGCAGACAATTTAAACATCTTTACTGCCGCTGCCTCCTCTTACTCTGATGAAGACATGATGTTGGCAAAATGTTGGTTGCTGCACCTCCTTAAAAGCTTTAACTATAACTGTGTGCTCCAGATCTCATCCATACTATATTCAAATACGGCTTATAGTCACATGACATTGCAATCAAACATTAGTTGACGCCTGTAATTGACTCAGTCTCCTCTGAAAAGGCGTCAATACGTCTGGAGGTGAATTTGAGAGACGCATCTAGACTGGAATGAGATTAGCTTTGACCCAAATGCACAAACAAGTACACAGTGACCTGTCTCACCTACTATCTCCCATACTGCTTATTTAGCTACAAACACCACGGTGTTGTGTGTGGATGTGTGAGTGAATGAACGAGAGAGAGGGCGAGGAAAGGCAGAGGCAGATGGAACAGAGCTATGAAGCTGGAACCCCCCCCCCCCACCAAAAGACGACAAATCACAGCATAACCGTATCTATCAAAGCATGCCACTCTTCAATAATATCAAGATATCAAGTGCCTGACAGATGTGAAGAGAGTAAAAGAGCATGTGGAGCTGAGGAGATGATTTACGAGAGAGAAAATATATTGAATCTGAAAACTGTATGTGCACACATGCAGAGGAGTTTCGAGTTGAGTTTTGACAATGTGACAGGCCATTCTTATTGCTTTCTCATATGTAAATAAAGTGAAAGAGAGACAGAAAGGGGGAGACTCTTGAGGGTGATCACAACTTAAATCTAGGTGACAGGTTGACTTGTGTGTATTTTGTTAAGGTAGAGGGGAGGGGGAGCTAGTGTGTATGTGTGCATAGATGTGTGTGTGTGTGTTAACCCGCAGGGGGTTCGATATAAAGATGTGCTCTGTTGAAATGTCACACATGTTTATGCTTTCATCAGGATGTGTAACTTGGAGGGCTTTTGCCTCTGGGAGGATCCATCATATTTCATCATATTTCCCAGTAAGTCTGTAAAAGATTACTTTTGTGATAGTTTAATAGTAACATGATGATGTATTGATCCCAATTCAAGAGGTTTTACATAGACTGTAATGCATAACAGCCACATAGCTTCTTGCAAGTTGTGCCCACAGCAAGTTCTGGTGTGGCACAAGTGTGACAAAGACTAAATAACTGTTTGTTAGTTTTAACAAATGAGACAAAACAATCATATAAATACATTAATCTAAAGTAATTCTAAAGTATTTTGTGAATGTGTACATGTATCATAATAGGAACATAATTTGTGACTGAGAAGTAATTAAAGGAGGTTATTAGCAGAAAAGAATTGGCCGGGTCTTACTGGAGGTGACAGGAGGCAGTGGTGATAACATTAGCAGCAACATTAGCAACAATTAGCTTTTCAAGAAAGAAATTGGAGCTCTCTAATTTTCCTCTTGTTTTTGTTTGACAGTGACAATTTTCTAGCTTTGCTTTATTTATCTATTTATTTATCCATTTTGTGCTTTTGCAGTAGCTGGTGCGGTTACATGAGGAAAACAAGCTTACAATGAGGTGGAATAATCTACAGCTCGATTAAACAGTGAAGGTCCACTGCCTTAAATGACTAAATGACTCAAGAATCAAACATTTGACGGCAGATGAAAAGATCAGATCTTTGTGGACCACAAATTAATACATGAAACAAACATTAATGCCATATTTCCATCAGGTTTTCTACATATTTTTCCACTCTTTGAGATTTGACTGTTGCTCTTTGTCATGTCATTTCGTTGCGCCTTCCTGGCACCCGACTGGAGAATTAGCGCAACCAGCTGTTTATCTCGATTCCCCCAACTCCTAATAGTCGCATAACACTAGTGAATGAAAACGCACATTCATTTGCATTTTCTTTTGCCAGTTTTCATGAAATTCTATTAAAATGTGTGCTATATTTGGATGGAAACTTGACTACCGTGAGACATTTCTAAAATCTAACAACACCAAGTTGATCCTTGTGGAGAACAATCATCCCGTGCCGTCTTGAAGAACACAAACAGACAGTAACTCTCGTGGTTGAGATGGGCTGCACACTTGATGTTGTGAGATCAATTAAGATACGTTTACCCCAGCAGATTGAACAGCCTCTGTACTCCAGACAATAGTGTTGCTTGGGCATGAGGCGCTGCTCCCATGATGAAGCTTGGAACATCCTTCTCTCATCAACCAAGTCACCATCCCATAGAGAAAAATACGAGAAATCTACACCATAAATCTTTCTCTATTCCCTGTTCTTGCATGTTTTATTTATGAAGGTGTTAGATATCATGTCAACACATCAAAGGACACAAGAATGGACTGAGAGACCTCTAATATAACTAAAGCCAGGTATTACCTTGTTGTACAAGCGCATCAATCATGCAACAGCTATGGATTAAACAAAGAAAAATTTTAAACCTCTACAATCACAGAGACATTTATCCATCCACTGTTACTGCATAATCCACTGCCCCCTATCCTTTCATAGATCTACATCTTATCAAAGCACCTGGTCAAACTGCTTGTTAAGACCAACACTCGTGCTCCCAGAGACAAATCCTTACTGCAGACTGACAGTGCATGCACACTTATCTTTGGAGAAATGCATCAAGTGTATAAAAATCAAATACAAAAATCATACATCAGTGTGAATTGGAGTTGATAAGACGATCTGCTGTACACCACATTCCTCCTGACAACCCTCTGCTCCACTGGACTGAAGTGTTATGATACTGACCCTGCTCAGCCTCTGGTAAACTATGTGAATCTGTGTGTGTGTGTGTGTGTGTGTGTGTGTGTGTGTGTGTGCGCGCGCGCGCGTTGGGTGGGAGGAGAGGGGGGTGATGGTAGCACTGGGAGGAAGAGAAAGGGGAAGAGGGCAGAGGAGGTGGAACGAGTCAAGCTGACATAGTTTCAGTGTATTCTCAATATTGTAAATAATGCAAGATGGGCTGTTTCTCGTGGATATTGTCTTCATTCATTTTTAAATGGCTCAGTTACACAGTAGTAGTCCAGCATGTATGTCTGGATATGTGCAGGTGTACGAGCGAAGGCATGCACTTAATGTGATAAACTCACCTTTTAGTTGAGGTCACAATAAACAAGCAGGTTAATGGCTCGCGGCTAATTGTTTTATTTTAATTATTATTGCTGGAGTGCTGCTTCTTTGGCAATGATTCAGGAAAAAAAGTCCAGTGACTTTCATGATTCATATAAAACTTACTTAAGCTTTTACATTGCGAAAAATACTTAATTTCATTTCTTTGATAACAGCTACTAACTGAAAAGCCCGATGGCCTCATAAAATCACCCCAATTACTGTCACAGTGTTGCTTCAGGATGCGTCTCTTGATGCCTCTGCCAAGACAGTCTTGACTCTCTTGTTTATCACATTTTCATGTTTACAAAGTAGATTTTCCCTTTAAGGCCGTGCAGCAGAATGCCCAAACACAAGGCTGAAAGCAAGGACACAGCGGGAACTCCAGTGCTCTGCGTGCTTTCTGAGGCTTGATAATACAGCTAACTGCATTACATTAGTTCATATGGTCAGGCACACTGTTGATGAAACCCTCTGACCTCCACCTCAGCCTTAACTCACAGCATGTGCGTGTGTTTGAGAGAGAAAGTGTGTTTCTGTGGCAGTGTGTGTCTACGTGTGCTCGGGTTGGTGAGTGAGGGCTGCCTGGGGCTCATTGCTCATCTCAGTGGGTATAAATAGAAAAATAGAGAGCCAGGAATATAAGAGCATCATAGTGTGTCTGTGGGGTGGAGAGGCTGCTCAGAGCTAAAAAAAAACTGATCTGATAGCAGGTGGATGGGCTGCAGGATTCAAAGCTAAACAAATGTTGAATCTAATAGCAAGTTGTGTTTGTTGAATTGAAACCATATCAGATGTAGTTGCAGGCTGTAGGATTCAGAAAGAAACAATCTGTTGTACCAAATCAAAATGATGAAGATATGGTTTAATCTGACGATGCAGAAATAGTATTTTTTATGTTTTTTATTTTTTTATTTTTACAAAATTAGCATTTGTTTCAGTAATTTCAGGTTCAACAGGTTCAAAACAACACACTTGTAGCAGAGTTTGCAGCACTCTGCTGTGTGTTGCCACAGCACCCCCCGGTTTGTTAAGGCATTGTCTCACTGTGCATTCACTCAGGTTTTTATGTGACTAATGTGATGTGTGGAGATGACTGCTGTGTATCTTATGCAAGTTTCTATTCACTCTGTCACCACATGCTATGTGTACTGATTTAAGCTGTGTCCAAAATCACTGCATCGTTCACCCTTTCACTACTCCTCCTCCTCTGGCACTCAGTAGTTTACTCTTAGTGAGCAGTCAATTGAGATTTATGACACTCATCATCATTTTCCATCATCACTGACAGGTGTAGAGTCACACAAAGGTCATCTTTGCATCTATGAAATGCGACACATTGCACTGTGTGATTGTTAGCAGAAAGTACTTAAATTATTCCACTGTGGGGATTTTTGAGGGCTCTATATAGTGCATCACACTTTTCACACAGTTCGGACACTCAAGTAAAATGGCGGAGGGTAAATATAGCGCACTATATAATAAATAGGAAGTGATTTTGGAGACAGGCGTAGATTTAGTTTAATAGAAGCTGAACAAAAGGTAGAACTGGCAGAACAAATAGCAGGTTATGATGTGATGACAGGGCAGTATTACTCAACAGATGGTGTGTTTGATACACACAAACTGTGCACTATGAGAATTCAATACATACCTGGACGTCACCACACCTGGTGTCCATATCACTGCTCCTCAAAGAAGGAAAATGCACCTGGAGGAGAGAGTGAGGGAGAAATGGGGAGGGGGGGCATAGCATTAAGAAAAAGCACTTGTCAGGTAGCCCATTAGAGTACCATTACAATACCAATCTCTGCTCCCCATCTTTCCCTCTCAGTGTGTGTGTGTGTGTGTGTGTGTGTGTGTGTGTAATTCTCTTTGTGTGCCTCTAGTCACCAGCGGGGAGATGAGATCATTACCTGTGACTGCGAGGCTAATGTCACACAGCCTCAAAACACACATAGATACACACATAAGCACACGCACACACACAGGGCCACACACACGCGCACACACACACACACACACACACAGACTAAAGAGGCTAATGTGACTCTGCCTCAGTAACAAAACTACGGTGACCGCAGGGCTTGTCTCCATTCGGATAAGGCAGCCTGTTTTACAACCTCCTTCCAACACCGGCAGACGAGAGAAACAAGAGGATAGAGAGAAGAGGGAGAAATGACAGGAGGATGAATAGAAGGGCATCTAATTGGAGACATGGTGGGAACGAACAGCCATCTCTCTCTTTCTGGTGGCAAAAAAGCCGAGCTGCACTGTACAGAGAAAAAGGTACAGGTGCAGACATAATGTATGGCTCAGAATAAGCTAATCAGCAGTGGTGGGACTGTGAATGACAGATAAGGGGAGATGTAGAGTGGGATGATGGGAGGGGTGGAAATGGGACAGAAGGTGGGGCTGACTGGCCTGGCCTCTAATTAACTTCTCCATCAGTCCTATGGCTCTTACTCCATATTACTACTACAACATGACACTGTCTGCGGTGTGTGTGTAGAGGCAGGAACATGCTTCTCTGTCACTTAAGGGAACATAGATTTGGTGTCATTTGGAGAAGTTGTGGTGGCTGTTTTATACTTGTATGGATTTTAAAGTTAACGTGTTCAGTTAAGTTCCAGTGTTTCATTTCTAACTTGTCTCCCAAAGGGAAGCTGGATCAACCAATCAGCTTGTTTTTCGACCCACTGGGCCACAAGCAACACATTGTGGAGGTACAGTTTGCGAGTCAGCTCCACTGCCAGCCTCTGCAAACACAAGACCCTTCTCTACGTAAATCTGCAGAGACGTTTACGTGTTTCTTCACAGAAGTATAATTACCACATAAGCTTGCAAAGGGAGGCAGCAAAGTGTGTGTTTGTGTGTGTGTGTGTGTGTGGGGGGGGTGTTTTAGTGTAATATCATGGAGTCTCCATTGCTTTGTGAATCTGGTGAATTATTGTAACACACACCATTAATACACCATGACCCCACAGCAGGCTTATTAAAGATTCCAATTATGAACAATAATACCATTTCAAGGGTTGTATTATCATGTGATATGGAATCTGCGTCTCCTCTCTCTCTCCCTGTCACTATATACGCTTTTCCTTTATGCCGCATGTTTCCAGAGGGGAGAGTTCAATGTACATACTGCAAATGCTATGTAGTTACTCATAGCTGTGTTTCATAAATGAAAATAAATAATTCTCGTTCCATACAGCATGAAAATAAAGCTAGAGGTGCACTCTGTGTTTATTCTTGTGCTGCTTGGATGCACAACAACAAACTGTGTCAGCCCACATTTCACCCCCCCACATTGAACTACATATGGTAATGCTGTGGCTGTCTCTCTCTTCCTAGTCCTCCCCTCCTCCAGTCATCTCCTGTTCCGTCTCTTTAATTGTCTCTTTCAATCTAATTTTGTTTTCAATTTCAATTACTTAAGCATCACATTAGCATTACTGGTAAGTACAAATAGCATTAACAATGCAATTTACAAAATGTGTGATTTCAACCCCTCTTTTTCACACTGCTCTCTCTCTCTCTCGCCCTCTCTCTCACCTCCCAAACAGGCACACCCACTATGTGTCCCTCTCATAATCATGTTGCAATCATGTGAAAAAGCGTAGGAATATTAAATATTAACTGCACATTCATTCTAGGCAAGCAGACTATGAAATGAATTAATCATGGCGTACAAGGCTGTCTAGATTCTTATCCTTTATCCTTATCTGCCTTCATGTGCTGTGAGGATGCTTCCCAGGAAATTAACAGTGGCAAATGAGAGAGACCAGTGTGTGTTCTGTATGTATGTATATATATACAATATATATGTGTGTGTGAGAGTGTAATTATCTGCCCATTTGAAGCATGTCACTAAATGCCACATGATACCACTCACTCATCCCACAAACGTTTCTATGACAGAAAATACATTTATTTAAAGGAGCACTCCACCATTTTTTTTAATGTCACAGGCAATTTAGTAGTCATGGGTGGTACTGCTGAGTCAATGAAAAACAGTTGTATGCTGTCTTCTGTGGTTCGGGAAGGAGCTTTCTAACACCTGATGATGTTTAGTGAAGTCAGCAGGGTTATCTTGGAGACTACCCATTTATAACAGAAAGCATCTGACACAAACTGTGGCTGTGGAGTTTGAAAGATGTGAGTGTTTACCAGGCAAGGATGGTCTGACAAAAGATGCTACAGAGTTGCATTATGGGAAGTGTAGGACTGCATTTTAAGAGCTTCATGAAGTTCATTGTCTCAAAATATATTACTCATGGCAATGGCAACAAACATTTATCCAAAATGCCAAAAAAGCATATTGAAGAGCAAGAGGAGAGGAGAGGAGAGGAGACTCAATGAGCCTCATTCTGGCCACACTTTAGGGCCAACACTACTTTGCTTTAGGAATGATTCTCTCTTAACCATCTTTCTCTTTCTCTCTCTCTCTCTCCTCATCTCTCTGCCACCTCTATCTCTCCATCTCTCACGCTTGATGGCCCCCCTGCATGCTCCTAATAACCCATGATGAGTCCTCTACACTTGAGCACCCTCCCATCAGACACCCGCTGAGACTCACACACACACACACACACACACACACACACACACACACACACACACACACACACACTACCCCTCTGTGTCGGACATAGAAGGGTGTGGACGATGACAGCCATCAGCAGGGCAATTAATGGGCCCGTCCCCTGGTTACAATACAACAGAGAGGAGAAGCAGGAAAACAACATTAGCCAATATGGCTGGATCCTAACAGTATAATTAGCCTAGCATGCTGCTCCCCACTTGGGCCAGAAAACCCAAAAGCACAGCCAGACGTGGTGAAGGACGCGGACCAGGGAGAGATGAAGTGGAGAGAGAAGTGGAATATGAGGGAGTACAAGAAAACACACTCACAATTCAAAGATAAGATAAGGATAAACAACAGCTCTGTAGTAATAACCAGCATAAATCTGGCTCTGTTTTACGCTAAAAGAGGGAGAGATCAGGAATGGAGGGAGTACCAGAGCCAAGCATAGAGAGAGTGATGGAGGTAAGACAGAGAACTGAGAGGGAGGCATACAGGAGAGGTGGACGAAAGGAGGGAGAGGAGAGTGGTGTAGACACAGGACCATGCTCGTAGCATACTGATGCTGCTGTAAGACATGCAGTCAGCGTGGCCTCGGCTACGCAACCAAGCATGTGCTGCAGAGGGCTGGGCTGCCTCATAATAGTGTGTGTGCACTTTCATGTACGCATGTATTGTTGATTATGATGTTGTGTGAAAATAATATTGGGACACATGGGATTATAGAAGAATGTGCACTTTATGTGAGGGCATGTGTGTTTCTGAGTTTGTAGGTGGGTGCGCACATGTGTGTAAATGTCTGTCTGTCTGTCTGTGTGTGCGCCGTGTGCTACAGTGGGTGGTGGGTTGTTCATTATGCTGTGTGTGTCTCCCCCTGCAAAGCCTCTGTTATCACAACACAGAGCCCCGGCAGCTACTGCGCTAGCTCTGTTACCATACCTTAGTCCCATGGGAGCTTCCTATAGCATATTCTGCTCCTCAAGGACAGTATACGGGAGCGCCACCAGAAACACAGACCACCATCACCCATCACAAGCAGCTCAACTCATGAACTTCTGCTGATCGACGTGAAAGAATGTAAAGAAAGTAAGTCTTTGTATTTGTTTATATTTTTCCTTAATGTTAGGTAGTAACAATGTTATGTTCCATTTTGCCCTATTATAATACCTTTTTACATACTTTGTATTACATGGAAAGAGAGCAGGAAAGATTGCAAAAAACATAAAGGAAGAAAGGGAAGAAGACAGAAAAAGAAAGTCTTGCTGTTAACAGAGAGCGGTAGTAGCGGGACAAAAAAGAAAAAAAGGAAGTGAATCATATTGTTCAAGTGTCTGTCATTTTTTACGTCAGCATCAATTTGAGTTACATTGAAATTTTCAGCAAAACAACAGGAATTCACTCAGATATTATTATAACTGCTCCCTACTGTAAAGTATAGCCAGAAGGCTGTCTGTATAATCTCACCATTCTCTTCCCGCTCTATTTGACTCTGTCCAGGAGACAACAGGAGGCTTGCTCTTCCTTTGTGTCTCACTCAATCCCTCATCTTCACCCGTCTCTCAGAAAGTGATCCAGAAATGGATTTCATTCATTAGCAGAGATGAGAACAGCTTGCAGGGGGTACAAAAGTGCCTTTTTCTGCGTTTCCAAAAGTGTGCCACATTGTGAAAAATGGGAGGGAAATAAAAAAGAGAAGTGAAAACGCTCAGCAATGTTCTCCTCCATCTTTAATGAAAGAGAATGAGAGGAGCTGTCGCTTTCTGTCTCCCACTGCTCCACCACAACCTGATTACTGTCTGATGATGATGGCACTACTTCCTGACATCTAATTGAAATAATTGTGTGTAATCACTTTAAAAGACTGGCAGGAGACATGCGAGCGATGAGAAGTAGTTAAGAAAGGCAACAGCATTTTAATTGAATCTTCATAGAAGCATCTGATTCCATCAAACAAGTCTAAAACCACCAGGAGACAGGCAGAGACACAGCGGTGGCACAGTTCAATTGAGAGATGAATAGTGGGGTAATGGGTTTAGGGGCTGTGAAAGAGAGCAGGGTTTAGGTGGATATGCTTCAGCCATTCTCTCATACTCGCACACTTTATCCCACATAATCTGTAAGAAATCTTCAGAGTACCACACTGTATCCAGGTTGACTTTCCCAGAAACTGATCTTTAATACAGTATTTCCCATAAACAACCCAAGCGAGGATTTTGTACCATTATTGCTGATTCTCTAAAAACCACCTTTTCTGGCTCGGCAGCCCCAAAGCCGACGGCTTGTGATCACAAGGCAAAGACACCTTACGGGTTTTGTTGGGATGGATTTTTGACTAAAATGCTCAGCCTGGACCTCCGTGCACAGCCGTTGCTGTTTCGTGGGCCTGTGCACCACGGGGCCACTCTGTGGGTTTCTGAAGGCCCATATCACACAGAGAGCCCAGGCTGGGGAGAGCCTGTCCACAGCCATTTCCCTACTCTTTAATCTCAGCGGCCGACTGGAAAGAGCAGCGCTGCACATTCCATTAATGTAAAGTGGGGCTTGAAGGCCCGTAATTTATTGGCTCTGCAGGCTCGCCTCCCCTCATCTCACTCATACTGGCTCCCGGCCACCAAATACTCCCCCTGATACCCGCCGACATGCAGCACCCCGCGCTCAGCGTTTTACGCTATTTCGCTCTCTTTCTCCCTTTACCTCTCCCTCCCTCTATACTCCTCTCTCTCTTTACCTCTCTTTGCTTCTCCCTCCATCTACTCTCTCTTCATACCTTTTGCCTCGATATCTCTCTCAGTAGTTCTCTTGCTTTACCTATCATGCATACATTCAGAGATTCCCTCTGCAGAATCTATCTCCAGTCAGAATTATCACAGTATTTCATCCCAGTTGCTCCCAAAGCTTCTGCTATGAAAGGAGCCATGGATGAGGTGAGGATCCCGGCTCCTTAAGCCTCTGCATCACTGATTTAACGGACAGTTTAATTACTACCAAAATGACACACTTCCAGAGCCACAGAGATAACTGCAGGAGAACAGAAAAACCCCTGCTGAGAGAGACAGAAAAAGAGGGACACAAAAATCTTGTTCTCTTTGTTGATCCTCCTCTGAATCTGCCCCCCCTCCACTCCTTCCCTCAGTCATGATCTGTGCTACTAGCAAGCGTGCCCTCCTGACCATTAAGCTGCCAGGATGCCAGACAGTACCAGGCTCTGCCAGCAGAGAGACTGATAGGCCAGGATGGGGGACAAGCAGGTAAGAGGCACATTGAGAGAGAGCCAAAGAAAGAGAAACAGAGAAAGATGAAAGCTAGTGTTTCTTGCTTGTAAGCTTTTTGTTTGCTCAGTTATTTAGATTAACAATTTAATGTGAGTCAGGCCATATGTTCAGTCTTTCAGGTTTTTGTTTTGACACCAAAGTCAAAACAACAACTCTTCACAATACACAGGAGTTAGTCCCTCCAAGAAAGACTCTGGTACACACTGAAAAGGAGCACATTTTTGTACTGAAATGTAAATTTTTCACATATGTACCATAACAGGAACACAATGGGTCACAGATGCCTACCTTATGATCCACCATAAAGGTGCCAATGTAGTTTCTAGTAGTTTAAGGTAAGCCTGAACTGTGGACAGCACATGACCTTGGCATCCTTGTGGTTCAGGGGGAAATGCACTCTCTCACCACCACATAGACATGGGTTAAACACAGAGCAGTGCTGCCTCTGGCTTGGCTGAGCTCTCTATCAAACATCTATGGGTGGGAAGCTCTTAAAGGATCATACTGTTGTTGTTGTTGTTGCAGCACTACTACCTTGTAGCAGTGTCCTACTGGTTCAACCCTCCCCAGACCTGCAGCATTACAGAAAAAGAGCTACACCAAAATATGTTATTTTGAAGGAACAGAGCCCACCAACCAAAATCCCAGCAGGAAAACACAGTTTTCCTCAACCTCTGACTCCAGTCAGTAAAACTCCTCTCTGAGACAGCCAGTCCAAATGCTGAGACAAACAGCCTCTACTGGTAAAATAGTGACAAACGTTATGTCTTAAGAGACAGAAAATCTAATCTATAAGCTTTAGATGATGCAAGCTGACTGACCAGCATGTGAGCTCAGGATAAAGTCTACACTACACAAGCAGGCAGCATGATGTCAACAGCCAATACATCATTTCTCTGTAATGAACTTTATGTTGCACGACCTCCCTCACATGTCTAGGCAGACCTGCTGTATAACCCCTGTATCAGGAGCAAAGGACCCTGGAGTTACATCGACTATACACTAATGTAAAGTCACTGTTTTATGTGTTGCGTTGTGTGAGTGCAAAATGTCTCCGGCGTGTATTGTAGTACTTTAGAATTAAGATTTAATTTGGGAAATGTACAATCTAATTAAAGAGCCAACTTTTATGTATGAAGAAAATCAATATATTGATACCAAGTTAAAGAATCTCTGCGGGCTATTTAATGAAAGCATTTAGTAAAGCTATTAGTAGAATTATGTTTGATTTGTTTCATTAGTTTGATTATTTCATTTATACCAGTGGCTATAGTAATTTGATCATAGTTAGGTTTACCCATGTCATGTTTGGTATCATTTTACTGGCCTAAATTCAAACTTTCCAAATCTGTAATCAGCAGTGTTATGTTATACCTCCACTGCTCGTCATAGGTCCCCTCCTGGAATCCGGTCCTTCAGTCCACACATGCTATTGACCAGCACATCCACCAAATCACAGTTACTGAACAACTACTAGCTGCAATTTTATTTATCCAATTCTGTTTCCCATTGAACGCTCACCACAAGAGTATTTGGTCAATAATCCTTAATCCAAAACTCTCCTATCTTTTTTTTATCCATACAAAGTCTAATTTATGCTCCATTTATCAATGTCTTGTGTTTTTGTTGTTTAGTTTAAAATAAATGTGCCCTGTTTGCTTAATCACATTTTGGTTATTAAACTTAACATCTGTGCTACACTGCTCTATATTAAGACTAATTGTGATTGGGTTTATTGGAATAAATAAATATTTCTGATCACTAAACAACAATAACAATAGAAACACACAATAATAGTATCTCTCTTATCTTGCCACTGAGGCTTTTCCCCCCATTTGTTACTCTAATAAATCATTAAATCAGTAGATTGGTCAATCATATTGGAGTTATGTCTAATAAATTTCATATTCCCCAACAAATCACACCGATTTCAGCTAAATTCCTATAATTGTTCCACTAAATGCCTTGTGAGTTTTTATGAGAAAAAACAACAATATTGCAATAAAACTAAGAGTGAATATTTAAAAGTTCAGTTACACATACAGATGAAATTGTGTGTGTGTGTGTGTGTGTGTGTGTGTGTGTGTGTGTGTGTGTGTGTGTGTGTGTCTGCGTGTGTGTGTGTGTGTGTGTATGTGTGCGTGCGTGCGTGCGTGCATGTGTGTGTGTGTAGTGTGGAATTGAATTATAGAAGGAGAACAGCCGAACTGGGACTTGTTAGAGTTGGTAAAGAGCTTTTAAAGCCACAATAACAAGAGGAGGTAGGTAGGGAAGGAACAAGCATTCAGTCTAAAAGGATAAAACAAATTAGCTGCGTACTGTAAGTTAATGGTATCTAATTACAGCAACAGTGAATTAAACATCTGCATTTCCTCACATTTCCATTGTTCAAATGCATGTGAAAAATTATCTCCTATCTGTCTCTTAACACCACAATTTGTAGACTCACTATGTGATAGTTAAATGAAAACAAAACTGAATACAGAATTAGTGAGACTATCAAGTAAGCAAGCAGAGCAATATTTATGAGCTGATTAAACTGTGTACGCGGTCAGAGAGGAACCGTGAGAGGGGCGCAATTGGCCAGTGGGCTGCCTCTTACTTATTCATGCTAGGGGCTAGACGTCTCTCTCTATAAATTATTTAGACCTTTTCTTTGTGTCTCTGTGTGTGAGAGTGTGTGTGTGTGTGTGTTTGAGAGCAGTGTGTGAGTGAATTATTAAGGTTATGTGTATACAGCCACAGTAGGGAACCTCTTTAGAGGGGTCACTGGCCATGCTGTTGAAATAACATTATTATATTGCCACTCTGTGCTCTATGTGCACGTGTGTGTGTGTGTGTGTGTGTGTGTGTGTGTGTGTGTGTGTGTAAATCCATCAGTGAGAGGGGTTTTCCATTTAGTGGATGGATCCTTGGGGACCTGTTGTAGACAAAAAGGCCAAACTGATACTGAGATAAAGACTACATGATGCTGAGATGGAAGGGGGGAACGAAGAAAAGAAAAGGAAAGAAAAGCATTTGCGTTCATTTCCTTACATGCATCTGACACACTACTCCCTTTGCTTTATTTCCACCTCAGAGGGGAATGAGTGCATGAGGGAAATGCATGTCTTTTCATTATGAGTGTATTGTCAGGACTGACTGTAGGGGTCCTGAGCGAGGTGCCTGTGCATTTTGATGGGTTAACATGTGAAATAGCTATGCTAATTGCGTTTCTGAACGCATGTTAGCACACTATGAGCTATTTCACAGCAAACAGCCATGGCCTAAGCTGTGAATAATGACCACTTCAGCTTCTGCAAGGATATGTAAGCACTGGGCCGCTGATAGACAGGGTTAGTGGGCGGTTTAGAGAGAGGGGAGCAAAGAGTGATAAACAGAGTGGAGAGGCGATGGAGAGAGAGAAAAAGAGGAGGATGAGGAAGGATGGATAGAAGGTACGACAGCTTTCTGCATAACTACTCACATCTGTCTCACCACTCTCAATCCCTGAGTAATATTCATCTGACAGAGACAGAGAGATAGGAACAGCCCTTACTCAAAATACATGTCTTGTGGCTGCATTACATCATGGATGATTGAGTCTACTGTCTGCTGAAGAATCTCTGTCTCTTCTGCAACAGATTTCTCCCTGTTACTTTTTAACGGTGGTACAAAAGAGTCTAAAGAAGCCCTCGCTCTTTGATTCTGAGCTACTCACACATTCAGTAAAGCTGACGTGTAACAGTGTTTCAGATAGTTGAAGTTTTTCTCCCATTAAGCTCCTTTAGTTTCATTTTAAAGCTGCATTCGAACTGACAACAGCACTGTGTCCAAACAACACAGTCTCCACATTTATTACAATGATACCATTTGCGTTGTTGCAGCAGACAGCGAGACCTCCAGCAAACAAAACCAAAAACAACAAAGGGCAACCAGGCAGAAAAGTTGATCCTTGCACAACTTCTGCCAAAGTGCAATCTGGCATCTAACAACGCAGTGCACTGGCCAATCAAATCCATAAAACCGCACATACCAGGTAGAATACCTTGTAGCATGTACAATGTAGCACTGTGCTGATGAGAAAATGATTGCTGCCATGATAACTTTCCAGATACACCACTGTGTAGTCATGTTATCTGATGTTTTGGTTATTCTCACTGTAGACATGCAACATGAAAAAATACTGTATTAATCACAATGGCAACATTAATCATATCCACAAAAATAAATGGCATGTACAAGTGGGAGGGATTCAGTTTAACATCTTCTGACTATGGGAGGTGGAGATGTTGTAATTTCAGACAGGATATGGTGCATTTGATTGCCAAAAGAAACGTAAATGCATTAGAGCAGCAGTACTTTGGGTTCAGCATTAATACAATTTTTCTGTTGAGGAAAGATTTTGTTTAAGCCTGCTGTGGTAGAATTTGCAGAAATGTACAACGGAAAACTACTGAATCATCTGCTGTGTCTCTGTTGTAGAGCTTGAAGAGGCCTTGTAACTTTTAGCTTGATTACAGTGTACTGACCAACTTACTATAAAGATAAGAAGACACTGAATGTCTCACTGTCCTAAGATAAAACTACACAAAACTGGTTCTGGCTGGCATTTGTTTTGTAAAGAGGGGAAACAAAATACCCAAGACAGACTGTATACACCTCTCCTCCTGACCTTGCTCCCCTTATTGTTTGGTATGTCTAGACCTTCACACCAACATCAGAAGGTTCACATACTGCATGCCTTGAGTGAGCCTACGCCTTCATAAGGTAAAATAAAATACATTAATCTACGACATACTTATCTCAAGCAAGAATCTGTATAACTGCAAGCTGGCTTTCATACTACACCAGCAAAAACTTAAGCAATGGCATTATGGCATGATTTGAAAAATGGTCAGTACTAATATACAGTAAACAGCATACACAGTAAAGTTAATGGGAAAAAATATTCTAAACCACCATTATGGTCCTTTGGTAGCAGGTTTGGGGTAAGGACCCATGTGTAAAGTGCAGTACGGTTTATCGTTTGGGGGGGTGCCTGCTGTGTTAGTGGGAGAAGGGGGGAAAGGATGGATGGAGGAAATGCAGAGCGGGTGGCCTTTGAACCCCTCCTCTGGGACTATGGTGGGCTCTGCAGAACATTCTTTCCTCCTCATCTCGCTGCTACACGGTCTCCATGGTGATCATCACGGATGGATGGTAGTTGCACCCTTCGCTCCTGCGTCACCTTAGCACAGGTATTCTTCTGTCACAGGCTGGTCTCCTTTACATATCTCCCCCTGATTCACCACAAGCTCCCCAGAGAAGATCTCATCTTAATGAGGAACATATACTGGGACCCCTAAAACAACCTCCTACACCCCCTTCCATCCCTCCTGCTATACTCATCCATTTTCATTTTTCAACTTCTTCTGCCTCCACCTCCCCCACGTCTGTCCCTGGATCAGCTACTCTCCTGGTGCTTTCCCCGTTTGTTCCTATTTCCTCTGTTTTCTCTCAGCATTCTGGCCAGGGAGTGATATGAGAGAAATGGGAAACATGTCTGTGCAGATGCTGCCTTCATGTTAATAGAGTAGCCAGGACTCCTCATGGGCACAGACAGGTGGATTCACCCAAAGGTGGGAGCAGGAATAACATATTCTGCAGGAGACATGATTTGTCTCTCACTATTTTAAAGCAAACACTTGATATGTAGACCCACTGCCAAAGAGCTATTAGGGAAAGCTGTGTCACTGCACTTACAAACACTTAGACAGTGTAAACAGGCTAATGTTAATGAAAAGGGGCAGACTGACTTCTTACGGCTACCATTTAGCCTAGCATTTAGCCTCGCGCTGAGGTAACAGCCGCTGTCATGGGAATGCTAATGAAGCTAAGGAAAACAAAGCTTGGTTAATGAGAGCTCTGAGATAAGAGAGCAGAGGCTAGGACACACATGTACACACACACACACACATGTACACACACACACACACACACACACACGCATGCTGTGACAGGCTCTTCTCCATCGACACTAATTAGACAGGAAGGACTATATGTGGAGGAAGAGCTAACTAACCGTCCACATCAATACTGCATCGTGCGAGCCTGTCTTGGCCATTGGCCTCAAAGACATGGAGGGGGGAGGGGATGGAGAGCAGAAGGAGGAGAGAGACGAATTAGAGAGTGGGCAAGACATGGAGGACAGAGAGAAATGAATCTGCAGGAATGAAGATAATTTCACACCAACGCCTGTCTGGGTGTGATCCACACAGGATGCATGTGGTATGAGATCCAATCCACATATTACAGTATAGGAAGTGATGAACAGCCACCTGGAGTGAGCACTGTTGTCACCTCTTTGCATACATCCACCAGCTGTACTCACATATAGTATGTACTCACACATGGCTACACTGGAATTCATTCACATGCATGCACAGACACACAGACACACATGCATAAGAAACATAAGAAATTTGGTGGGTGTAAGCAATGCAAGTAAGTAATGCCGCTCCGATTACATTTCCTATCAACATAATGAGGAAACCCACACAAAATGCTCATACTGAATGTATCTGCAAAATGTTCACTGTTAATGTGTTTAATTTGCTTTCACTACAATATATACTCCTGAGAACTAAAGCATGATTAAAGTTTTTATGGTTGCCAAGGCAACTCAAAGCAAAGTTAAAGAAAGGTATTGGTCTTGCTTGAGTTCACAACCACGCTAGAAGCTCTGTGAAGCTGATTACAATTCATCCTGAGGGGGAACATGAATGTCTGTACCAGATTTTCATGGAATCCATCCAATAGTTTTAGAGACATTTCACTCAAAACCACAAATGTCAACCTCATTGTGGCGCTAAAAGGAAAGTCAAGGGTTCATCAAAGTCATTAGGATACATCATTGGAAAACCTAAATGTCTGCCCGAAATTGTGCGCAAATTCCTTTGAGAAGATGTTGAGATGTTTCACTGGATACGTGGAAACTTTGACCTGCCGGTGGTGCTAGAGAAAAAGTCATCATTGCCATCCCTGCCAGTCCTTCCCTAAACTTAACCAAGTGTTTTAATGGCCTAAACCCAACAACACATGGTTTGCGGGACTCGAACCCCTGACTTCATCCCTACAACTTCTGTGCCACAAAAGGATGTTGCATTGGTCATGTCAATGAATGTTATCCTGGCAGCAATTATATTTCCTATAAAATGTATTTGGCAAAGCAGAGTAGTAGTATATAAAAACATTTATACAGGGTTGATGTGAGTGATGGTAAAAGCCACATGCAGCACCACCAGAAGTTGACCAGTGTTTGGTTTTAGCGAAGTTAAAGCCTCATCCTCCAGACATCGTCTCCCTGCCCCCACCAGACACTCTCTCCCCTCCATCTCCCTCCCGTCTCTCCGCCTCCGACACTCCGGGAATACTAACCACTGGGCTTTTCCCCTCCCTGGGCTTGACCTGATATTGCTGCCACTCCTCTTCCACAAGCCTGAGGCAATGGCTGAACTTAAACTAGGTTAGGGATGGGAATGGAAAAAGGTGCAGTAACAGCATGTAGAGAAGGGTTAGCTTAACAACCATCCAGCAAAGGTTCGGGGAGTGACTACTACTCCTCTCTCTCTCATCTGAATCTTTCTCTCTCGCTATCCATCTATCACATCTCTGTCTTCCATTTTCTTCCCCTCACTTCCAATCCCTCCCCCTCTCTTGCAATCTATGGTCCTCTTTATCTGTCTCTCCCTCTCTGTATCTCCCCCCCCTTTTGCACTCTCTCACATTCTCCATTTCTCACTCTCTTGTACAATCAATCAGTTCTGAATTACTCATTTACTCTGTCTCTCAGTGCTGCATATTCTCTCCGCCGCCGAGGACTCCGTTAATTTTCTCCCCTCCCTCGCTCTCTCTTTCTCTATACTCTGCTTGATAGAATCAGATGCTATTTGTCTATTAAGGGGCCACAGGGATATTTAATAAAGGGCCTCTAATAACTGTGTGTGGTTGCATGTGTGTGTGCAGGAGTGTGCATTTCCGACCAGGCGGGTGAATATCCTTCCATTCTGCACCTTGATGAGGAAATTAACATGTCCGATGCGGTGGCTGATGAAAAGTCATCTCGACGCCAATGGTGAATGTCGCAGTTAATTTTCTATTTAGCTACAGTAACCCTAACCAACTCTAATTGATTAGGTGATCAAAAGTAATTGGTATTAGGCCGCAGCTATGGATTCATTTGTCTTTTATGAATACTAATTGACCCCAGACTGCCCCTGTGCCCACACTTCCCCCGTTCTCCGGTGCTCTTCCTTTCCTCTGCAACACTTACTGGACCTGCAAGTCATTGTACAATCTTCCCATACCCTCACTCTTCTCTGCGTGTGTGTGTGTGTGTGTTTGGGGGGGGGGGGTTGTACACCGTGTCAGTGTGTTTTCTTCCGCTTGTGTACGTGTGATTAAGTATTCGTCTCTCAGCTGCCTTGCCCCCCAGCCTTGGGGAGAAAACCAAACATATCTTATTGACATCCATTATGTGTGTGACTTTGTGTGCGTGTGTGTAAACCAGTATGTCCATTTGTGAAGGAAATTGGAGCAGGGAAAACTGCAGGTCTTTGGGAATGAATGTGGGATGAATCTAAATAATCTAAACAAGCATAATTTCCTCAACCCATGTCTGACATTTATGAGGCCTGGTAAAAAATAGAATGAAAGAAAATGTGTCTCCCCCTCTGCACCTCATACTGAGCCTCTGGCACTGAGGTTCAAATTCAATCTCTCTCTGACACACACACGCGCACATACAGATAAACATATAACTACAAGCCAAACATATGCACAAAAACAGAGACAAAAACCAAAAACACATGCTTGCACATAGAAATACACGCACGCACACACACACTCATGTTCACACACACACACATGCAGACACCCAGATTTCACCTCAATACATCTTGAGGCAGTAAACAGTAGTGACTGTTACTCTAGCATGATGTCAAAGCAAGATATCGAAGCTGATCAGAAAGAGATATTGATTGAGAATGATTTGAGACTGATTTTAATTGATTGCTTTTGCTGCTTCTCCACCAATGAGCTATGATCAGACTGGCGGGATTCTCCAAAGAATATTTTTCTTAACAGCGAGGCCGTGTTACCCGACACACACAGATAAAAACACCAGCACACCCACAAGACTAAACTGAAGCCGTATCACTGCTTACTTCCTTTCTCTGGCAATGCCGTTATGGCAGAAACACAAAAATGCAAGTATGTATACACACACACACACACACGCACGCACGCGCGCACACACACACACACACACACACACACTCAAGCAGCCCTGCAGAGGCTGAGGCTATAAGGCTGTCATGGCAACCACTCTGCAAACGTGTGATTGGTCAAGGGAACGACATGCAGGGAAATGTTTGCTGAGAGGAGGTATGTAAATTCGCTGCACATAACAGGAACATGCAGTTCAAACACACAGACACCACGGGGCACACACACAAACAGAGTCCAGCAGTATTCTAAGTTTTCTCATGAGGCAGAAAAGACACCTTCAAAATCGGTGTATCCTAAATAACGAGTAAACAGACAAATATATACTGACAAGTCAGGCCAAAAATTAATTAGTTAATGCAGCAGTATTGGAAGTGACAAGTGACAAGTTGCTTTAGATGATCTTCAGAAAAACATGCCCAGACATTTAATTAAAAATATGCAAATGTGCTCACAGTTTGGAGGCTATCAAATTCAACTTAACAGAAAAAAAAATCTTTTCTGACTACATTTCAATTACAGTCTCTCTGTGCATTTTTCACCAGCTCCACTGAAACAGAGGGGGGAGGTTTCTTCCAGTGGTCTGAAATTAGACATCAACACAAGGTTCGTCTTTGACTAAATGACAATTGTTCTGGCTCCAGCAGCACACAGACGAGATTAAATATCAACATTATTATTTATGATTAAAACGCTCCAACCACTCATGGAGCTTGATGAAAGACCTAATGGGAAAATGATTACTGAGATAAATATTAGTTTTTATAACAGTTGTCACAATCACAACTTTTGTTTTTCTTTTGTCGTCTCCCTCTGATTTTTTAAATACAAAATGCTCTTCATCACGTGTGCATTCTTAGATTTCTGTAATTATTTATACGTGCAAGGTTGCACAGGGATATGCTGCATGTTTTTCTGCCACACCAAAAGGGCAGTGTGATCATATCTCAGGCCCATTGCCCCACAGCGTGTCCCCTGTGCCCAATTAGAGAAGAGAGAAAATCAAACCAGTCAGGGCTTGGAAAATGATCGATCACGCTGACCCCCATGTGTAATATATATGTAACATGTCAGGCTATAAGCTGGGCTAATACATCAGACAACACATTTGTTGACCCCAACATACTCCAACAATCCCACGGTGACTGGAACATTTGGGCTGTGGATAGTTTAGCAGGCTGGAAATGACAAAACTGTCACTGTATCATGTAACAACAGTCAGCTTTTTATTGATGATCAGTCTCATTTTTCCCTTTTTTTGGACATGAGCATTTATTCAAAGTGGACTTTGCTCTATGTGGTTCAGTTTACACTAGTGGGATAAGGTTAAGATCTATGCAAATCAGCTGTAGTCATTCGAGATCCGCATAGAAAAGGTATAGCACTCTGAATCCCCCTGCATTACCCTAATTAATCATTCATACTTCACATCTACATATTCAAATTACCTGAGCTTAAGCCACAGCAAGTGGGGGAGGAGGTGGAAGAAGTGATGGAAGGATAAGTTGCAGGAAAGAGGAGAAGAATGCAGGCGTGAAAACAAAAGAAGAGTGGGCCCCTGCTTATAAAATGTAAAAATAGTTTTGTTCCAGAGTCTTGGATTCATCTTGGGGCCCTTGATGCGTCCAAACAGCGTTGCAGCTAGCAGTTAGCCTGTGACCGTGTGCCGTCTGTATTAGCACTTGGGTCTCCTGGTTACTCAGAAGAAGCCGTGTGCTGTCAGAGCCACAGCACCACAGTCTTTATGGTCACGGCTGACAGACTCCAACCTCTGCCCTATTAGTGAACATACTGGGAGCCTCTGCGCTCTCTTCTTTCTGTCTCTGTGTGCCTCTTCTGAGAGCCTTGATTAGGGCTTCAGGGAACCAGAAGACAGAGCATGGTGACAGACAGAGAGAGAAAAAATAAAAAGACAAAGAGAGAAGGGGAAGAATGAGAGGCAATATCAGAGGGAGAAAGAATCAAGATATTCAAAATATTTCAAAAAAGCATACAAGTATAAATAGGTATGGGAGGTTTATATATAGCTTCTATATATTCTATGTATTCTATATATAAGATAATTGCAACGGAGACATGAGGGAAGTATTAAATTGTAAGACAGAGGACAGAAGGAAGAAAGACAGAAGTGTGACAGAAGGTGAAGTGCAGGTGGAGATGAGCAAGTACATGAGAGGCATGTGGTGAGAGGCAATGTGGCGCGTAGTGAGGGCTGTGTTAACCTGTGTGTTATTGATGCTGTGTACCAACCCCCCCCCGTGTTATCGCCTACTGGTAGCCCCTGGGCTCAGCACAAACAAGATAATCTATGCACCCTGGAGGATCTGTAAGGGGTCATTGAGTCGGGGTTGGGGTGGGTCGAGCAGAGCTACATTTGGCCGGCAATGTGTGCACAAGCCCTGCATGTGTCTCTTGAAACTTACTCTTGCAACTAATGATTATTTTCATTATCAATCTTTATTTGATTAACCGATTAACCATTTTGTTCCTACAATCTTGAAAATAGTAAAAAGTGCCAATCACAATTTCTCTTAGCGCACGATGATGTCTTCAGATTGCTTGTTTTATCCAACCAAATATACAACATTTTAAATGATATAACTTAGTGGCTGCAACCAGCGAGCAAAATGGCAGTTTTGCTTTGTAAATTATTCAAATGATTAATAAATTATAAAAATTGTTGGTGAATAATTTTCTGTGTTTCAGCACTACCTTACATGTCAGTGTTTGTTTCAGACACATGAAAACACCAGTCATGAAAGCACAAGAATAAGGGTAAAGGCGTTATGGCTGCAGAGGACACATACACATCCACAGAGCAGATGACCCACGCACACACTGATGTTCCAGCCTTAAGATAGCAAAGGTTAGCTGGAAACTGGGTGGAGGGGCTAGTGAAGGCTCAGAGCTGCAGGTAGGGGATGTCTTGAATGGGAGTGGGGGTAGGAGAGCCAGGCTTGGCTGATGACTGGGTGGGTTGGCTAGCTGATGAGCAGAGAGGCTGGCTGTCAGTGCGAGCCTGTAATTGAGGGTGGGTGTGAGCTTCCCCCATGGATTCCCTACATTCTCTGACAGCTGCAGCACAGTACAGGCTGTTCACACCGAGCCGTAGTAATCATCATCTGCTCCTGCAGACTGGACTCCTGTACATCTCTCTATTAGCTGGTTCACACAGATGAAATATGGTGCATGCACAGGTAAGACTATCAGAGTAAGAGAAATAAATGTGTAATTCAAAACTAACAAAGCTATAATGTAAAATTCAGGATTTAATACAAAGGCAAGGAGTGGCTGTTTGATGTAAGTTGAATTTGCCTGCAAGAGTAACATTGACTACTTTCTCTAAGTAGCTGACCTATACGACTCTCAAGAAAGACACACAGAGAGACATTTATTTCCAAAAGCCGTTTTGTTACGGGATGAAAAAAATCCTTCATTTTCTATTTCGATCCATAGCTGAGTGGTGTGTTTGGTAAAGTGTAGCTCCCCCAGGGAGTCTGGGCCTGTGATCCGGCAGTGCTGCAGGTTGAAAGGGAACTCACATCTGCCAGTGCCTCAAATCCACCGCATCAATAAACCAGACTTAAATGTATTTCAGTTTACCATTTGCTCACTTCGCGCTGGCATTTCAGAACTCTTTACAGGCGTCTCTTTCTCTCTGTCCCTGTTTCTCTCCCTCCCTCTGCCGTGTTTTCTTTACTGACAAGGATGTAGCATTTTATAAACCTGCCATTCTCTCGCTTTTATTCTCTCCCACTCTCTGCCCTCTCTAAAAGCGCGGGGATTTGTGGCTAACCCCTGCTGTATTAGTTTCTGTTGACTTTGGGTGATCAGCACACTTTGTCTGGCCGATGGAAAAGCCGTGTTGTGTCCTGGCTGTCCCCTAACCTACACACACACACACACACACACAAACACGCAGTGCCATTCCATGTAACTCTTGACACAGTCGCCCACAGATGTGGCCTGCCTGTAAAGCAATGGTCACAATGGATCCACAGTTTTCAGCGTGAGGCGAAGGAGCAGCAGTGGGGTCAGGTTTGGACAGAACCAGAGACATGCTCCACTGGACCACACAGACGAGCTGCTGTCGCTCTAATTGGCTGCAGAGCAGGAACGAAAGCCCAATACACTACACTCATATTAGCCTCAGCTTTAAGGACAATAGGAGCTGAAGGACCACAACAGCAAAGCAGACAAGAATTAATGATAGCCATTATGGCTGCCAGCAACCACAAACCGTTCATTTCAAACCAGGTTTTTACAAGACGGGTAATTAAGGGCCAAGTACGCCAGGCTGCATCTTCTGGCATGTAATATTTCCGCTTTTAGTGTAACACATCTGACAGTGAGTTTCAACTTTTAGATCTCAGCCCCCACCTCTAATCTGTCTTGACTATAGCTTTGGGCTATTTGGCAAAAACATTTATGTTCGTTTGGTTTAATGCCTTCAATTAGCCCACATCACGCTGCTCTCAGTCTGACCTGTTTAATGCATCCTGACACCAGCAATCCTCTAACAAGCATCTGAGTGTGCGCAGACATGGGCTAAGCAATCCCTCCGTGCTTCTCTACTCCAACAGGGTAATTCAAAGACTCATATTTTGGTGAGGATATAAAAAGGAGTGAAAGAGCCCAGGAGAGGAAAGAGACAGAGAAAGGAGAAAGTGTTTTTATGCTGAGAGTGAAAGAACTTTAAGTAGTGTGTGTAAAGAGGTGATGTTAATTGCCACCGATTCCTCTCCCTCGCTCAGCTTCTCCTTCATGTGTACGGCGTCTGGCAAACCAATTTCCACAGGCAGCATCAAGGAATTTCTGTGTGCAATCAGATAATACACAGCAGAGCCAGAAAGACTGAGCTCTGAGTCAAGATAATGGCTGGATTTAAGGAAAATCTCATCACATGCTTTCTTCTTCTCACCTGCAAGCAAATCAGAGATACAAACAGGCAGATGAACAATGAAGAAATCCATGTCTGCTTGTGTGCATGCATATATTTATGCATAATATGTAAAAGAATGAAACATGAAAAGAGGAGACACATCCAGAGGGAGACACGGGGAGGGGAGTCTCAGCATTCAGAGAGGAGGAGAAGCAAAGAAATCCTGGAGATGTGATTTTGACAAGTGCGCGACATTCACCCACTCTGACAGCCAACTTGGTGAGAATGACGCTGGTGGGAGAGCAGGAATGAATAAACTCCATCTGAAATGGTGATGAGCCCTGACCTTTCAGGATGAGAGGAGGAGGATGTAGAGACAGGACTCACACTGCTGTGGGGGTAGCTGAGGGACACAGACGCAGAAGAAAGATGGGTGCCATTATATGCATTTGTGTCTGTGCATGTGTGTGTTTGTGTGTGTGTGTGTGTCCATGCACTAGGACACACATACCCACCCATTGAGTTACAGGATGTCCATGTTGTCAGCCGAAACCTACAGAACCTTCAAAATATGACATGGATCCAGTGTGATAGAGGCAGAGTAGGTGCAGAGGGATATTTAACCCTGCTCAGGGCTCCTGTGTTGGGCTAAAAAGGCCAGACCTTGCACCCCTTGTGTCTCCTCTTTCAAGACCATTGCAATGCAAACAGAAACACAGATGAACAAAACTGTGCATATGTTTGCATTTGCACAAAAGAGACACAAAATTAAAACCGACTGATGGTGAGATTTTATGAAGCATTCCTCTTGATTCAGGTAAAAACCTGTACAGCTCCCTGGTTGCCTATCTCTTTCCATCTGTCTCTCACTCTGTCGCTCTCCTTCTCCTTCTCTGTCTCCTCCTCTGTCTCCTCCTCTGTCTCCTCCTCTGTCTCCTCTGGCTGGGAGAGACATAACAGCTAGTGACAGAAGTTAAGTGATTCTCAAACCTGCCGTTCGCACAAAAAGCCGGCAGCAAAACACTGTCTTACACATGCATACTCATACATGCACCCACACACACATACACACACACACACTCAGAGAAACACACACATCAGATTAGGAGACTGCGAGACAGTTTGTATTGCTCAACCCGCCTGCATGTATACATATACAAATGTTTATATTGTTTGCATATCCATCCATTCTAGTTTGCTATGGCTCCCGGCAACATCTCTTCGGAAAATTCCTTTGCACCCCTGCTGATGGAAATGAGCTAGTAGCTAAATCTGGTACAACACATCTCCTCTCCTTTTATGAGATGTGGTCCATAACAAATGAATGTGCTAAACTACACTTTTATGCATCCTATGCTGACTGTATTGTCTCTCTCCGTCTTCCTCTGCTTCCTGCTCTGCTCCTGTCTACACTCTCTTCTCCATCCAGGAGTGAGGTGTAGGAGTAAAGGTCTAGACTAGCCAGCAAGAATCCATATCAACAGAAGTTAAAACCACTTTGTCAGCAGCAGTAGATGTCATACTTCGACATATTAGTATACTCACACACACACACACACTCACAGCCATGCACATACACACGCCAGCCTGCTCTGGCTGACTGCAGGAGGCGAGGAAGTAGTAGAGATGGGCATATTGTTTCTTTAAAGATGCCGATTTTGTGTTGACTGAGCAGCTCTGCCAGCGTGATCAAAGCCACGTGAATAACTAGCTGAAGAGTATCTGACGGCCCCCACTCGTGCACATCACAGACCGGAGAAGCCGATCAAGGGAATTAACAACTAAGGGAGTAGGACTTTGTGAAATGAGATGCTCTGCAAACAAAGCAGAAAGTCTGCAAACATACATGTATGCCGAGTGAGCAAATAAATGTGCAATACAGATGAATATGATACAGAATGCTGACAACAAAGTCCTATAAACTAAAAGCTTTCTATCTGTGTCTATTCACTCCACTTTACATCCACTGTGCTAATTAATACACAAGCAGGAGCATTTGAAACCATTAATCATGCATTTAGGAGGCCAGTCTGAGCATTAACAAGGTTATTTGCCTAATAGATAAAGAGTGTGTAGTAAAGAAGTGAGGTCTGTAGCACTGGTAAGAGCCTTGTTGCTCCTTAGCAAAACCACTGACCTTCCTGATCCTCAGCTCACAACACTTAGAGAATAAATTACCAAAGTCACAGATAAGCACATACACACATGAAAACACACACAGAGAAACACACACTAGAGTATGACAAGCCAGTGACCCTTAAAGTCATGATGAAACAGTATTTTGAGCATACATATTTCTTCTTGAACGGCATATTAGGCCAAAAGTGGCAATATGTGACAATCAGGGAGCGGAGAACAGTTTCATTTGGTTGCTTACAAGTTTGCAGAGTCATTCACTGACACAAGATACTGGTTTTTATTTTTTTACTGTCTAAGAAGTAAAAAGTATTTCATTTTAATATACAAAATCCTATACTTGGAACTACGGAGATTTAGCAATTTTCTCATTTGCTCATCTGGAAACCAAGTGAGGAAGAAACAAACAGACTATTGAGCAGCGGATAGGAAGTGCTCCTCATTAATGTGTTATTAAAAAGCAGGCTTTAAAGTTATTGTGCAAGGTTGTTGAATTTTAATGACCCCTCGCTGTGCTCCAGATAGCAATGTGGTTGTGAACATAGATACAGGAGGAGAGGAGTAGTAAGAAGTGAATGGAAAGAGAGATAAGGAGGGAGACAAATGGAATAAGGAAGAGAAGGAGTAGAAGAAAGAGAGGAATGGAAAAAGTCAGATGCGAGAACAGAGAAGAAGAAGAAGGAGTTGGAGAGGGCGTGATCCAAATTAGTCTTTTAGTGGCGGGATGATGAGATAAAAAGAGGAATGATGACATAGCTGTAAAGATCTGAAGGGACGACTGAGCAGGAGGAGGAGAGCTAGACCGGGATGCTTTAGATGGAAGAGGGGAGGAAGAGGGTGGCAGGTTAAAGGGGCCAGTCTCTTTCTATCTGTCTATGTGTCTGCCTACAGTATCCCTATCCTCTGTACCAGTTCTCCGTCTGTCTGCGTCTCTCTCTGCCTTCCAGTATGTCAGACAGCAGACAAACAGTCGCTGCCTGTAAGCTGTCACTGACATGTGTCACATTCTGACGCCACATCCCTGTTGTGATCTTATTGTCTGAATGACAGCTTGTTCTCTCTGACGTCAGCAGGACGCACGCACACACACACACACACAAACAGGGTAAACACCACAGCGAGTGTGTGTGTGTGTGTGTGTGTGTGTGTGTGTGTGTATGTGCTTATGCATATATGAGGTTGAGCACTGTGCAGCCTTGAGCAGTCTACTCAGCATCGTGGAGCTCAACAAGGAACCCAAGGTAACTCCTCCATCACTGCAAGCTGTGCTGAGTAAGAGTGTCACAACAAGCGTGTGATCCAACCACAGCTGCTGCCAATGATAAAAATAAATATGAAGGTTTAAAGCTGCAAAAATCAATATTTTCATATTAGGATCAAATGACTGTGTGTAATGTGAAAGGTGACGCTCTTAGTGATGAATCCACAGAGAATTATCTGCTCAGCTTTACAGAGCGTTGTCGCATCCTCTCGCTAATTGTTTTGGTTTTTCCGGTCACAAACTCCGCTCTCATCAATGTAATTTCCAGAAGTAGTAAGCAGTTGTTTTGGGGCAAAAAGCTCCTGATAAACCCACTGTACGCTTCCTGCCTAGCACCAAATGGCAAATACAAAGTTAGCAACTAGCTTTAGCAGCTAAAGAGCCTCATATTTTTCATAGGAGTTGGTTGAGACCAAACCAGAATAAAAAGGGGGAGTGAAAACTGAACTTACAGCCAAGTGGCCAGATGACACCAAATGTTGCTCTGTGTTTGCTGGATATGTAAATGTTAACATGTTCACCGTAGCAACTACACAAAGTACAAAGTGCTAATGTCGTGGTTACAGCTAATTAAAGAGTCCACAAAATCACTTAGTGCAGTTTTAAATAAAGGACAGGGCTCATAGAAAAATATATCATCAAAATTCTTACAATTGCAGTGCTTACTTCTGTCAACTGGCATTTCAGATTTTGACTTTCTACATCACCAACATTACAATCAGTGGGAAGAGGTGCAATGATCAGAGCTGTGGTTCCCTTAAAAAAAAAATCAGATAAAGAAGAAAAGAGAAAGAAAAAACATAAAGGCTTACATTCAATTTTAATACCACCCCTGGACAGAAAGACACATGCACAAACACACAAAATAAAATACTTGCATAAATGACAAGTAGCAAACATTTGGCCTCTCGACTTCCTGAATGGCAGTAATTGTGTTTTGGAGCTGAGTAACTGACAGGGTTTGAGTGGCAGAAATGAGAGCGGTGGAAAAGGTCGTTTAGCTCATTATGACTAGCAGGTAGTGGCGGTTAGGATGCAGCAGCCGTGATTGGACCATTGAGTCCCGGCCTTCTTGATTCCTCTATTGTTTCTGATGTAGGGCTGGGATGCACTGAGGGATTTTGACAGCTTCATGCGCCACTTATGTACACATGTGCACACATGTGCGCACACACACACACACACACACACACACACACACACACACACATACACACAGAACATGTGTGTTGGCTCCCCCCGGATGTCGTGAGTCAGTGTTTCAGAAGCCTCATTGCCGTTTGACGCCCACTTCTCCGGCTAAACGGGTTTGTTTTTCAAATGTCAGATCATGGTGGGAGAGTGAGGCGGCCCTCCGACGAGGCTATGATTGTTTTCCCAGAAAAATGGAATGAAGGCAAAGAAAGAGGGAGAGGGAGAGAGCGAGCGGAGATGATGACTGCTTTCCATTATTAGTCTGGTTCATTCTACCGACAGAGGAAATAGTGAGGCTTTCTCGTTCTGCTGATCGATCCCTCCGTTCTGGGAAGATGGCCAGCACAATACACTCTCTATCTCTCCATCTATCTATCTCTCTATTTTCTCCCTCTCTTTTTTATCTGTCCGTCTGTCATTTGGTTTCTATTATGTTTTCTCAGATAATTGCTTTTCACTGTAGATAATTCTTGAAGTGAAGTCCTTCGCCAATGAGCAAATTGTCATAAAAAGTTCTTACATTACAGTCCCAGTAAAATGGAATCCAGAGCTCAGTTCATGGCATGTGATAAAAGCAAAATACGAGTGGGAGTTTTGCAAGTTGAAGGGTGAGGGTGTGTGTCATCTTGATGGTGGTGCTCGCCCATAGCCCAAAGGCAGCGACTGATTATACACGCTTTAAGGTCACAGCAATAAAAGCTAAAGAAGCACTGATGAAATATGATTTCAGTCAAACACATTTATTACTCTACTTGCTGTAACTTACTAGGAGCACTGGCATTTAATTGAAATTGCTAAGCATGGGGATCTCAACAACAGCACATCTCCCTGTATAGACAAAGCGAAAAAAAAAAAACTTCAATATATAGTGGACTGGAAACAAGCCATCAGCTCTCACCAATAAATTAAAACATTGCACTGCTGGGCTCATAATGAGACATTAAAATTCACAAGACATTTAAGGAGTAAAAAAACTGCAGCAAGGTTTTACTAAGGCGCTTTTGTTTTCATCCTGTATGTTCATTAAAGTATTTTATAGAGTAAATAGGTACATTATTTAACAGCTGAGAAAAGGTTGGTGGTCACTAAATATGTCCTGAAAAGGATTAACTACTGTATATACACTGTTTAAATAAAGTGACTCACAGCACTGATACTGGCACTGCATCTTCAAATGTGCTCATAAAAAAGGAACAGCTTCTGTGGAAAACAAATATGCGCTAAGGATTTTTTTAAGGTGGTTGAAACAAAACCAAGTAAAGCATAAAGGCTAGGTGAGGTGGAAGGAAGGAAGGAAAACTGATTTCACTAGAGCTCCTCACTGCACACTAAACATTTACCTTACCCCCAAATACTGCAGCACGGTACGTTGATTTGATTAGACATTAGGAGATTAGAAAATGTGCCGTTCTAATACAATCCAACAGGAAAGAAATTTAAAAGAATTCATTAGTCAACTGAAAGAAAATGAATACTAACAATTTTGATAAACAGTTAACCTCTTAAGACATTTATCAAGCAAACATTTTCGCCAAACATTTGCTGGTGTAATCTTCTCAAATATGAGGATTTGTTCGCTTTCTGTTATTTTTAAGTGAATATTTTGGGTTTTGGACTGTTGGTCGCATAAAAAAGCACTTTGAAGATTTTACCTTGAGTTGTTGTAAACTGTGATTGGACTTTTTTATATTCTAGACATTTTATACAGTAAATATGTTGAAAAAACAGTGAACAGATTGCTAGCTGCAGTCCTGTTAATGCACTAGTGGATGTACAGTGTGACATAAATATATTGATCGTGTACTGCTGTGTTTGCATCTAATAGTGAGGTATTCTGTCTGCTGAGGAGACTGTCTAAAGAATTCATGAGACAAAGCTCAGAGCAGAAGGGCCATCCCTCAATGTCAGAGATTCATCATCTCAACACACACACACACACACACACACACACAGAGTGAGCTACTTCTAACTTCATAATGCAGACTGACAAAGCCAAATCACAGTCATGCAGTGAGTGGAAACTTAGAGAGAATCAGAGACCCAGGAGAATCCTCAGTACAACACAAAACCCGTCACACACACAATCACCTCCTCCCACAAATCGGTGAGGAAGTGTGTGTGTGTCAGTACGCCCTTCCCATGTGGTCAGCGCAACAGAGACCACATTGTCACTGACGGAGCTCCCTGTGATATGGAGGTGTTGACAGGTAGCACTCCTGCGGGATATGTGCGACCACAAACTAGTACGGCATGCGCGAACACACACACACACACGCACACACAAACGCATGCAGGACGTGACGTGACAGACTGAGAATCTCAGCGACAATGTGGGATCCTCAGCACATCAATAATGCAGCGCCTCTGACAACTGGAGGAATCAAACTCCCCGCACCTCCATCCTTCTTTCTCCCTCTCTCTCATTCTCTCTCTATCTCTTCCCACGTCGCCATCTATCGCTCTCTATCCCCCCATCCATCTCTGCTCACTTCGTTACAGTCTCCTCTGCTACAGCATGAAGATGGAGCGTGAATTAGAAAGCAGGCAACAGGAACAGCAAGGCCGCTGTTGTTCAGACAACTTTGCTGGATAGTATCGAGAGTGACAGAATAACACATTTGGCCATATGGGATGAAAACACATCTAAACAACATAAATGGATAGGGGTGCTGCCGCTTACATGTCACAACTGTGTGTGTGTGTATGTGTGTGTGTGTGTGCGTGTGTGTGCGTGTGTGTGCGTGTGTGTGCGTGTGTGTGTGTATCTGTGTCTACAGTAAATGCATATTCGTTTGGGCCTTTAGCTGCAGGCGTATAGTTCAGTCGTTTAGCTAGCTTGTCATATCAGCTACATAAACAGTAACGTGCAAACACACATACACAGCGAAATGTCATAACCAAAGAGCAGCGTCTCGTGGTGGCACAGCAGCCATCTGTAGCCATGACAGATGAGAGCTGCTGGAGACACTGGAGTGTGTACATACAGTACAGACACGCAGAGAACAGAGCCGGAGGCCTGCTGAGTTTGGATGTCACCGCAATGGCTGTCACCAACTGCCATGCCATTGTATTGCCACATAAATCTGTATTGTCTGGTGCCCTGTGTGTGCGCACTCGTGCGTGTGTGCGTCCCTCCTTGTCTGTCCCTCGCTTTTGCTCTGCCTGTTTCGCAAGCCCTTCACTGTCCCTTTGCACTGCCATTTTTGTCAGTTAAAGGATTATTCAACATTGGTCTTGTTTTTGTAGTCGCTGTGTTGGCCATCATTCCTGCTGGCCAGCTAAAAAGACAACTGACAGGGCAAGAAACACAAGCAGCTGGACGATCAGACAGGTTGTACACAAACTCTCAGGTCAGCCAGATTTATTTGGGAGCAAAAACAAATGGTTAAATTATGATTTGAACTGTAAACATTAATCACAGTTTATAGACCAACTTCCTGGCTCAACTTTGACATACCAAACTTCATGTAGGAGCGCATACACAGTTTTTAAATGCATTAAGGGATTATTGCCAATATTTCAGGTGCGCTCACTTTCAGTTTTACCTCCAAATGAGGTGGTTTTGATAATCTGGTTAAATCAAAGGCTCTTTCAAACTCTGTTTGATCGTCTGACTGCAGCGATGATGCAGTGTTCCCACATCTCAGCAATAACTTGTACAATGGATGAAGTACAATGTCATCATAACTGACAAAAATCTAAAACTGCAAAAATAAGACCCAAGTTGTAATAAACTGGAATGTTCCTTTAAAATGGAGGTTAATAATATGTTTCTGCAGAAAGGCCACTGAGACAAATTCCTGTGCATTCATTGTACTTGGCGATTCTGTCTTTTACTTTCTCCCTCCCTCATTCCACACTTCCTTCCTAATGGCTGAGACATAGTCAACCACGTGACTGGTCACAAATGCTAATGATGCATGGCTAACACAAGACTCTCTCCCTCTTTCTCTGAACAGTTCATTCACTGCTATACCTGCGATCTAAATGGATCTGACAAGCACGCACACATGCGCGCACGCACGCACGTCACAGACATCAACTCATCCATATAATGCTGACAGTCAGTATTGCTCTGCAGAGAGATATTACTTAGCTGTATTGCATTGCTTGCACTTGCAGCAGAGAAAAGCATATTACTCACAAATGCCATTTAGCTGTGAGACTGTGGCTGGCTGCTCCACACAAGCTGTGTGGAAATAGTTTCCCTCTCAGCCCTCGTCCTGTGACCAACTGCTTCAGTGCACCACATGGCACTCACAACAGTGCTGTTTTGGCACTTCAGTCATAGTGACACAAACTCTTTTTAAAAGGTTTAATTCTGTATGGCCACTATTTTGAGCAATGGTATTTTCCTTGGTGCTATTACAAATGAGCACAAAACCATGGACAGACGAGTTTTATAAGAATTTCTCTCCTGCTGTGATGGCAGTGGTGTGTGTCATGGGGGTTGGGTTGTCTGGGGAATCTGGGGTGGGTGGATGGGGGTTTTATAAATTCCCTTACATTCAAACACACACGCACACTTTCCCTCGCCTTTGAAGGGAAGCGTCACGCGTGATACCACAATCTCCTCATGAAACGGGAAACCAGAAAAGAGGATTGGCGCATGGAGGGAGGAAAGAGACACCCTATTTTCCCCCCTCCATCCCTTCTTTCTCTCTTCCTTTTCCCCCCCATGTGCTGGCAGGATGGGCCAACAGAGGAAGAGACTGTTTGCCATATCCCCTGGAAGTGCCACTATCTGTCTCTCTCCCTTTTTCTTCTGTGTCACACTTTCTCTCCCTCTATCTCTCCTCTCTCTCTGCCCACCCTTCATGCTGCCACTGGAGTCCCGTCGTCCTCTTTATCTCCTCTAGTCCTTGTGTTTTCCCTCTCCATCCCGTCTTCTCTGTATTCTGTTAACCTTCCATTAGCCAGTCTAATGTCAGGCCTTCCTGGCTGCCTCCTGCACGGCTCCCGGCTCTGCGCTTTCCAGGCACTATGACAATGTTTTCCTCAAGCCCCATTAGTGCCTCCTCACACCACTAACAGCCATGCAGCACACAGAAGGATGAGAGGGGGAGGAATGAAGAGGAGTATTACAGAGGAGAGGGGAGAGAGAAGGAGAGAGTGGGGGTTGTATTGGGTGAGACTGGGGAGAGTGGACCGGGCAGAGTGGCTGGCCAAGTGAGAGAAAGGGTGGAGAGGGGATTAAGGGAGACTGAAGGGGGGCAAAAGGGGAAATGATAAAAAGAGAAGCATGGGGCAATGCTAGCAGGGGAGGGGAGGGGGAGGAGGATAGATTGGGAGAAAGGGTTGAGGGGTGGGTGGGATGTGAGGGGGCTGGGAAAAGTGGGCCCTTCCAATACGCCTGTTTAGCAAACATAATTTGCATAGAACCGTTGCGGATGGAGTTCTGTGTCACAGTTATTTGCATACATTTGCATAAAATTAATCCCCTTCCCAATTGCCGCAGCGATTGTTTCTGATGCAGAAAATAAGTCAACAGAATGAACTGATGCATCCAAACAAAGCAAACATATTGACACAGACGCACGCTGGAAGAGGGCACGGGATGAGTTTGGGCTACTGTGTGTGTGAACGTGTCTGTCAGTGTGTGTGTGAAGCCATCTGCAATCATTTGAGGTCATCTACTGCTTGTTTAACAAAACAGAGGCCTTCCTCTTGGTAAGCTATGATCACTAACACCACCCACTTGTCTTCCTCCATTTTATCTTGATCTTTTCCTCTTCATAAACACACACACACACACAAACACATGAATACAGTCCAAAAAGTTGTCAAAGTGCTTCACATTTGCACTACTGATAGTCTGCCCATGTATCGTGTTCAAAGGCACCTCAACAGCACAGTGATAGTGGCAGGTAGATAAAACCTTTAGGCCTCCACTTTTGTGCCCATGGGAAGCTAGCACTATGTTGAACTTTAACAGACTATTAGTTACAATGAAAAGTTACATGAATGTGAACATGTAGTATACTCGTGGTATCAACAGATTAGCGCATTTTCTTTTCGGTCATTGTTGTCATTTTCAAAAAGAGTGAAATAATTCAGGTCCAATGCACCACAGAGTGTACAACTGAAACTGGGTGTTGAAGAGATAAATATATTGGTTTGTAACTCATATAGCATGACAACACCATAATATGCAACCAGGATCTGCAAGCTCCTTGAACACGTACCTGTTACGTGTTTCAAGATCAAAACCAAGATCACAGAAGCACATCTAAGGACAAATGCTTCTCCATGCAAATGAATTCCAGGAGGCTCAGTGTGAGGAAAAAGGAAAATAACAACGACATGACTGATTCCTTCACTAATCATTTTATCCTGCGATCAATTAAAACTACAGAGCATGAAATAATGCAGATCCTGCTCTCAGGCCGAGTGGGTATTGATCAAACACATTTGGATGGTTTTGTGTCCATGCTCGTGTATGTGTGTGTGTGTGTGTGTGTGTGTGTGTGTGTGTTTGCACGTGTGAAAGCACAAAAACAGAAAGAGTGAGAGTGTGTTTGTGGTTGTGTTTCTGAGTGTGTGAGCCCATCTGTGTGTGTGGCCATTGATCAAAGGCAGAGCCCCAGTTTGCCGGTGAGGAGAGGAGCCAATTGATCAGAAATGGCTGTAATTGGAATCTAAATAAGACCTGCAGCATTGATCCCATCTCAGTTCTCAGCTCCTGGCTTCTGCAAATGCGTGTTTGCTCAAGGCCAGCCAGCCCACCTCCTCTAAACCTCCACCTCCAGCACACGGCTTTTTTGCATCAATAATTACTAAAGTTGAACCCTCACATCTAAACTGTGAGTAACTTGGATGATTGACTAAGCATCCTACATTTTATAATACACTGCCTGCAATTTCCCTCTTCACTGCACCACCTACTCAATGAAATGCAGTAATTAGCCAAAGTAGCGGAGAGTGATTGCAAATGCCAAGACTCAAACAATAGAGCAAATCAAGGTGGTGGTAAATACAATGTGCAGAGTTACTGGTGCCTGGTCCGCAGGCACAAAAATGGCTGCTTGAAAGCATACACACTCACACCTACACACAAACACAGACACACACACACAGACATTCCCCTACAAACAACCTCCGCCAGCAAGATAAGGGCTAAATTATGGGATCTGTGAGTTGCCTGGTGAGAGCAGCGTCATGAAGACAGAATGCAGCAAGTAGCAAATGGCCTTTACACTGCTTGTGTGTGTTTGTTACTGTGTGTGTTTAAATGGTCATTCATGCATAACCACAGGCCCAGAGAGAATAAGAAGTCATAGTTTTACCTCTGTCGTGCATTTAAAATGCATTATTCTGTCATACCCATTACTATCATATAAACAGATATGGAGAAGAGATATGCATTTAGACATAATAAGATACATATAAAACAAACATGTCCTTCAGAGTGCTTATGCATTCACACCTATTTACCAGTACATGTCATTTAAAATCCCATTAGCATTGCAAACACATCAACACAGGAACAATCGTGGAAGCATACACAGTGCATACAGTGCAGTGCTGTCACACAAAATAACTGTACACGAACACACAAATAACAGACATGTTACACCTGTTACCAAAAATGAGATGTAATGATAGACTAGGAGTGATCACAAGGAATAAGAACTTAGGTGGTAAGTAAAAAGTAAATAAACACATTGCCAAAAATCAGTTAATCAGTCAGTTAAGTCATGAGAGAAGAGCTTTTATGGAGATTCCTGCAAAGCTATTGCTTTTATTCTAAATATTGTTTTGACCTTAGTTTCTCCTCTGCATGACCACTGCCTTTCCTAATTGTAGTGCTGTTACTGCAATAAACTATAATTAGTAATTTAGCACCAAATTTGCATATGCAATGCAATGCATAGCCAATGAGGGAGTGACAAAAGTGGGGGCGTGGGAGACGGGGTGGTGCGAGGCTGCGGTGGTTCCCATGTCAATGTTGTGTGGGAAATCGAACATACTGTACCATGTGTGAGTTGGACTGACAGAAGTCACAGCTGATTCCCATTACAGTATTACGGTTTAATGCCACAATCTCTCCACATACAAAGCATGACCTTTAATACTCCTGCAAAACAGCAGAACATGGAGCTTTCTCATAATGATGGATGGTGTCTCGATTAAAAAAGCTTGTTTGCAAGTGTGTATTAGGAGGGTGTGTGTTTTTTATTAGCCGGTGTGCATCAGTATGTGTGGAGCTGTATCTCTATGTGTAAAGTGCACACATGCATGGTATTGTTTTTCTTGTGTCCTTATGCATTCAGATATGTTTCCTCATGTATATGCATATGTTGATGAGTGTATATGTATGCCTACATGTGCAGATCAGTGTGTGTGTGTGTGTGTGTGTGTGTGTGACTGTCTGCCTGTTCCTCAGCAGGAGAGCTGCTTGAGTCTTAACGAGGCTGTTAATTAGTCTTCTTCAGAATGTACATCTAATGAGTGTGTCTTTTACAGCAGAGAAACACGTGCACACTCACACACACACACACACACACACACATTTGCATACACATACAAGTACAGACAAGAGAAAATGCAGATAGACAACAGCGTATAGATATGGTACACATCTGGCAAACATCTCTTTTCTTTTCAGAGGAGAGTGTGTTTATATGTAGGGAGATGGTGCATGCGTGCGTGCGTGCGTGCGTGCGTACACTGTATGTAGAGTATGTGCTGTATTGACTGTGTTGGAAAATGTGGACCAGCAGGAAAGATGTTGCTGGAGGCATTTCTCAGTGTGATGTGAACTAACATTCGCGTGGATGGAGAGAGAGACGAGCTGGAAGTGAAGACAGTTCTGAGCCTTCTGCCATCTCTGCTCTCCACCATCTGCTTACACACACACTCAGTACTCACACCTACTGCTGCTGTCAGATTCAAGATTTGTACTGCTGAAATGTAAGTTTTTGGGAGGAACTGAGTAACATCCAGTCAGATATTCCAATTGATGCCAGGGCATTTTGAAACTACACAGCGGGTTTGTAATGGGTCCCTGTGGGCCCTTCGGTCATAAAAAACAACAGCGCTCAGAAAAGCACAATTCAATTCCAGTCAGAAGCAATAAAACATCAAAACTGGAAGTATGAGGTTTCTGTCTGACAGCAGCACCATGATGCAATGCTGCTACATTCAGTATTGTCCTGTGGACTGAGCCAAATCAATCAGAATCCCTCATATCTAGAGCCGGCGTCAGATCAACTAATGCTCCATTCCTCACAGACACACCAGCTTGGATCTGTAGCTCTGCCTTTAAGTATTCAGGCAGAAGACCAAACGTGCACTAATATTTATTTAATGCCGTCTGTGTGTTTGACAGACATTTCCCAAGTGTAAGTACATAAGGCAATCATCAAACATTGAAATCATGTTGAACCATGATTGATTGTTTTCTAATGTTTGGATCTGGCAAAAATTCACGCTGACAACATCAGAAAGAGGGAGGGAGAAAGAAACGCAGGCACACACTGCGAGAGAATGAGTGTCTGAGCGAGAAAGAAAATAAAACTTAGACAAACAGTCACAAAGCCACAAAAGAAAAAACAGTGTGAAACAACAAATTTTCATCTCCTGAGTTCTGCCACAAACTGTCTACTCGACATAAAAGCAGGACTGACTTCTCATAATGTCTTAGATACAATCATGTGTCCCAAACAGCACATTTATTACCCAGTATTGCAGCAGAAAACTTGAGCAGAGACAGTAAATTCCAGCTCTCAAATCTCCTGTGAGTTCAGCACCAAGGACAGCTCCTCTGCTGCTGCTCGCTAAGAACGTTTCCACTTTCTGAGGATTTGTAGAGGCCAGATAGGCTCATGTATAAACTTGAGAGTCCAGACAATATGGGACTTTGTGAAATGAATTACATTTTCCAGCATGACTAGCTCCGACTTAATGCCAGTAAATGTAGCATGCAGGTCTTTTTCAGTCCAGAAATGAGAAATCTAGTATTACTGTAGGACTCTTGTGGGTGTACTGAAAACACACTGTTACTGTTGTCTACTACCATAAAATCCCACAAGAAGAATTGAGAGCCATACTCGATCTTAAACCATAATTTATGGAAAAAAGGAGTCAAGAGAGGCCATATAGTAGTTCTCAAGGCTCTGTTTGTGCCATTCACCCATACTACCACATAAACAGAGCTTGTTCAGTATCAGTCACAGCGTTCAAGAGTGGTGATAGAGATACAGATAAGAAGGTACTAACCTCTTACAGCTGATCCAGCGGAGAGCGGGGAAGAGAAGAAGAAATATTCAGTGTGACAAAACATTGAAGTGATGTTTAACTGTTGTCATCTTGTGTCATGTAGCCTTTCATTCTCGATTAACCTTTGATTATTTGTTTAGTCTATAAATTGTCAGAAAACTGTAAAAAAAAAATGCCCATCACAATTTCCCAGAGGCCAAAATAATGTCTTCAATTAGCTCCTTTTGTCTGACAGACAGTCCTAAACCCAAAATGATTCAATTTACAGTGAAATAAACCAGAAAAAAAATAGCATCCCATTTTAGAAGCTGCAAACATTTGGCAATTTCACTTGATAAATGACATTAATGATTGATATGTTATCCAAACTGTTACTGTTCTGTCAATTGACTAATTGTTTCAGCAGTAGTGTCATCCATCCACACCCACATATACAGTATTTCACACACAAAGGCTCACACACACAGACATTAGCGAGGTCACCCACAGAGGAGAGTCTGATAAAAATGTTCTCAAAAAATGGATGAATGCCAGAACTGCAGCAGAGGTACATCATTCCCTGGCCTTCGCCATGAATCACCCTCTTTACACACACACACACACACACACACACACACACACACACACACACTCTTTCACGTGTACATACTCATATATGTTCACATACTTGGAAAAGCCCAAATACACACTCACACACACCCAGAAGCTCTCCCCCGCTCTTCCACTTCGCTGAAACTGTAGAAGTGTGCCCTTTCCGCATGGCGCACTGCCAGCCACTCACAGCACATTACCGGTGTGTGACCCCTGCATGTGCTGAAAAAGGAAGCATTTAACCTCCTACCCTTTTCTGCTGATGCTCTCTCATAGAACCTCATCCTATGTTGAATATGAACCATCAACAATCAACACACCACTTTGGCATTGTGTCTATGGAAATTGCTGCATTTGAGTGTGCGTGTGCAATGTTGACGCACATGCGTTCTGAACTCGATATTCTATATATATATATATATTTCTTTCAAGTGTCTCTTTCTATTCCCATCTGTAAGCTGCAATGGATTCATTCATGCTGTGGCGTTCTATCACATCAATCTACAAGACTGACATTTAATCCCAAGCCTGGGCAGGTAGAGAAACACACACATGCACAAAACAAGCAGACGTACACAAACACACATCAGCTGCTCGCATACACATACAGAAACACAAATCAAAACCCGAGCATAAACCTGTGGACTCTGTCGATCTCGCAGAGCGATGAGAGGATGTGAACTGAACTACTAGAGGAAGACAAGCTGAGACGGTGAAAAATAAAGCTATGAAAAAAGACAGAGGGAAAGGCTTGGAGAAAAAATGTTTCCTGCATCAATCTATTGGTCGAGACGTTGACAGAATGGCTCAGAGATACAGGTGGTCAAGGAGAACAAGGAGCTGATGTATAGACGTCTGTGTTCTGTTTCTCATCGCCAGAGTTTCACTGGACACTTCAGCCTGCAGCCCTCTTATTGCACCTGGCATCACCTCTCCCCTTCTCACCATGTGACCAAATCAATCCCACCTGCTCTCCCCTTTTCTTTTTGTTCTTTTAGCCGTTTTTCTCATTTCACATCTCTTCTCGTGTCTCGGTCTCTAATGCTCATTGAGGAAGTCATTGCAATGCCCTCATTACCAGTGGTGTCATTTTCTCCACAAGTACTTAGCTTTTTCCTCCAATGATGATGACTTCTTTTAATAAGGTCATGCTGAGAAATCCATGTGCCTGTGTGTGTGTGTATGTGTGTGTGTGTGGATGTGCATGCACGCTGTATCAGAGTAATAAATGGCAATATTCTTACTATCATCATCAGATGCATCGCCAACTGTCTTGTCACAGAGGGAGGAATAAAGCATCAAATGAAAAAGGAGTAAAAGAGCAGGGAAAAGAATACACGAAAAGCTGTTAAAAGTGGAGAGAATGAATGAACAAGAGTACCGAGAGAGGAGAACTATTACTGAAGGGCACAAAACCAGCAGGGCTCTGTAATCAATTTTAATTAGCACTGCGCATCACCTGGAGTCATATATTTTAGACAGCGTTAGAGCAAGGTCTGTCAGAGAGCACGGCCTCTTTCGTCACACACTGCCAACCTTCTCCCTGCTCCAGTCACAGTGTTGCCCCAGTAGCAATCCAGTCACTGTCATTATCAAGTCGTCTGCCAGTGAAGGTCCAATTAATCAAAATCGTTTAAGTTCAGTCCTGTCATACAGATTTCATTTCGACAGCATCACATCAAGCTGCTGTTTAAACTAGCATCTCTGTCTAAACTCTTTCAGCACCCTCTCCTGCTGGACAGCAATGTCACTCCTCATAGTAGCAGCAGATGTTTCACTGCTAATGTTTTAGATTCAGATACAGAGTGTTCGGATACGGAGGCTGGAAAAAATATGTATAAATGTATAATAACTATAATAGTATAAGTGTATAATAATATAAAAATGGTTTCATTAATATGAATATCAAGCTAAACATACTGTCACAGCAACAAAGATACCACCCAGTCTACTAAAAACCATGTCCATTGTCAGGAAAAGTTGTAAAAATAGGAATTTTGAGCACCCCATCAATGGCGAGATTTGGTGGCTCAACACCTTAAACAATGTGATGATCAAAGTAGACACACACAATGATTTATGGCAGCTTCTGTATACCTACAGAGTATACAGCAGCAAAATATGGAAGATGTATTTTGAAGCATCCCTTTTGCACAGTGTGAAACGCTGCCTTCACAGGTTGGTCTAAAGGCAGCTTACCTATCTGAAAAATGCTGCTCTGACTCTTTGACACAGAAAGCCACCAATCAGCTTTTTTCCTCTGTGTGAAAAGGATTCAAGAGGAAAGAAAATAAGACATAGTTACTGCAGTTAAAGCAACAACCATGAGAAAAGTTGAGTACTTACTGGTGGCTGTCAGAGGCACCCAAAAATCCACCACGTGCATCATTGTACCAATGTTTTTTTTCCATTCTTATGTATTGAAAGTTTAGTTAATTGTCTGTCTGTCCTGTGTTTGTCTGGGTTTATCACTGGTGTAAAAAGGTATGGGTTCGAGAGCTATTTCATATCAAGCTAACGTACCATACATATACACAAGTATACATGTACACACTGCTGTAGAGTGTCGCTGACAAACACATGCACACTCCCACTGCAGTGCAATTAAAACACTGATTGACTAAACAGAGAGGTGTGATGGCTCCCTGGTAGAGTGACAGCGACCAGAGTATGGAATCTGTTCCACTGTGAAGAGTGACACATTAGATGATTAGACAGCATGCTCATGACAGCTGCCACAGGTACACACAGGTACGCACAAGCTCACACACACACACACACAGACACAGAGAGAGAGAGAGAGAGAGAGAGAGAGAGAGAGAGAGAGAGAGAGAGAGGGGGAGAGAGAGTAGGTTTGGGACTAGAGCTCCAGCTCAGTTACAGCACAGTGCAATAAAGAGAAGGCTGGCAGCTGCAGTCTGACACACAGCTAACTCCCCCTGAACATACACAATACTAAGTCACTACTAATAAAGGCTCACCACCGAGACACACAGGCATACTACAAAACTCTATAGCAGCTAACATTTCATTAAAGGGCATGTGTGTGTTTGTGTGTGTGTGTGTGTGTGTGTGTGTGAGAATGTGTGAGTGTGTGCATGAGAGAGAGAGAGAGAGAGAGAGAGAGAGAGAGAGAGAGAGAGAGAGAGAGAGAGAGAGAGTAGAGT
>VMKM01001098.1:0-182643 GCA_008360985.2 Macquaria ambigua
TTTTTTTTTTTTTTTTTTTTTTTTTTTTTTTTTTGCAATAACGCAACAAGGTAGAAGAAAATGATTAAACTTAAGTCATCTTGAAGGTGAAAGTTTGTCTACAATATCAGACTAAGTACAAGTGTATACGCATGTGTAATCATTACCAGCTACCACTGGCGTCGTTAGGCCTGGGCGTCCGAGGCTACAGCTCCAAATGTTGAATCCCCGGATCTGGATCTCAAAAGATTGGGCTTCCGGGGCTTTAGGCGGAAATGTTTGACTAGCCCTGAATCTTTATGACAGAGGACAAAGTCTATAATCATCACAAAATGTAACTAATTTAAAAGCTCCTGTGATGGCCGCATCTGCAGCCACACAATTAACATAAGAGTCGGTAACCCCATGCCCGGTCACACATTTAAGTTGGACACATTTTTTTTAACCACATTACACATACAGAAACACAAATGACCACACATAACTCTTTAGTTCATATAACATACTCAAGGTTTATTTAGCATTTGTTAATATTACCTTAGTCTCTTTTGTAGCGCGCACATTTAGTTAACATTGTTAAACATACAAAAGTTAAGTTATTTTGAGTTGTTTTAATTCTCTTTTTTGTTTTACCGGTGCTGGGGGGGGTCCATACTTTTGCTGCTGGAGTCCTCTGGCTAGGATTAGACAAAAGATGGGTCCCAGGAAGCAGTGTCATTAAATACACGAAGTGCCATTTAGGACTATACCAACCACCTGAAGGGGTTATTCATAATAGCCGTTTGTAGATTTAATTTGACTTAGTCCTAGTACTTAAGATTCCTTTGACTTTGTTTAGTAGGATGTTTGTTTCAGTTAAGAGATTGCCAGGTTATTGGTTTCTTTTCAGTTAATTAGTATGTTAAATGTTTTATGTAATCCCCCGTGTGTGGAAACTGGTTTGATCACCCAGTATATATGTTCCCCAGTGTTCTTTGTTTGGTAGGTCAGTTTGAAGTTTGATTTGGTTTGGTTTGACACGTTGTTAAATTCTGTTAATTAATTTCAGCTAGTTCTGTTTAGTTGACCTCTTTGATGGGCCCAGAACTATTGTTTTTGTTTTGTGACTTGGTTAAATAAAGAACATTTTGGGAAGAAAATACCTCTGCGTCCTCGTGCCTTCCTGCCCGGTCCCTTAGAGCCCCCCAGGCTTCAGAGGCAGCTGCAACGCCTCTGAGACACACACGCCACTGTCCCCCTCAAAAGTTATTCCCCACTGTTTGTCATCATACCTCTTTGCCACTCATCATTATGAGCACCATGGCATGGAACATAATGAGCCCGAAGCTCCGTGTGGAGCCCGGATGTGGTGTTTTGTGTTATACTCTGTTGTAGGCAAAGGAGGTATTGGAAATTTATCACAAGTTGCAGGATTTTCCGCCATTGAATCAGGCTTTCACCATCTGAAGGAACGTGCATGAGCATCTGGTCTTGTAGCTCAGCCAATACGAAAGTGCCGTCTCTCTGAAATAACCTGTGATTGGCCAAAGTCTCCTGTCACGAGCTAGATTTTCTGAAGCCTGAAAACAGAGGCAAGAGGGGGGGCTGAAGTAGAGGTCTGCTCTCAGACCACTTGAATTACAATATGCTGGATGGTTATTATGACATTTTTGCCCAATGACACCAAAAAAATACTGCCTACCCAACCTTTAAGTTAATTTCACTGGTTAATCCCAAAGTTTTCATCCACTTAGTGGTCTCCACAACCTAATCCATCTTGCCAAGATGTCATTCACTGCTCTATCTGGTATACCGTGTTCCTCATTCATGCATTGATTGTTCATTGCTGTATTCATTGCATTTATTCTTTCATTTTCAAAGAACTTGATCATGTGGTTCGTGTGTATCAAGTATTACGATCTCTGTACACTGAGTCAAGAACTTAGTAGCAATCTCCAGAGCTGAGACTGAATGATTAATTGTAATTGAAATTAATCGTTTTCTCTTTGTGGTGAATTTAATGTTAAATTCTGTTATTTAGTATAAATACTGATTATTTCTGATAGCAGAGGTTGAGTGCAATCACTCTACTTCATCTTTTGTACCAGTTAATGCGACATCAGCCCCTTGGGGCTTATTAACAATAGCAAGCTCCCTGTTCAATAATAGGCTCCATCCAAGCTGGTTTGCCATAGCTACGCCCATATTTACTTAGCCCCGGCCCCTACACAACAGCAGGCTCCACAAATGAGCTCAGCCACATTTGCTCAACCACACCCCTGTATGATCCCGCCCGGTATGATCACCCCTTAGGATGAGGCAGCTCCAAATGTAAGGCCAGTGGAAAAGGTTAATGGTAAGCTCAGACTGACAATGCTGATGTTTACCACGTTTACCATGCACACCATGTTAGTTTATTGTGTTAGCATGCTCACGATCGCTAATTAGCACTGAACATACTGTAAAGTAAAGCTGAGGCTGATGGGAATGTCATAAGATTTGCATTATTGATGAACTAATTGACTGATTTTCTGATGCCACAGTGTGGTGAGCTTACTCTAGTAGAGTAGTCAACAGATAGAATAAATGTTTTAGGCCTCTCTCCCTTGCCAAGAAAAATAGCCTGAGGGACATTCTGATATAAATGGTTGTATTGACTACTTTAACTTGCCTCATCTTTTCTACATGAATGAACATCCACTATTATTGCTCACCGTATGGATTTCATGTATCCAATTATTTCAGAGATACATAAGTGGCTCCTCTGGCTCAAAAATCAGCAAGTAATTTAAGATTCAATAGAGGCTGTTGTGGATTACTGCAATCACTGACTGCTGAAGTCCTGGGCCTGTTTGCATTTGATGGGACAATCAACCTCTCGGTTCAGATCTGTTTGATTCAGCACCTTCAAAAAATGGTACAAATAAAGTATATGTGGTTTACTGTAGTGATGGGCAGACGATACCGAAGCTTGTGTCACTCCTGTGAAACGCACTGTTTGGATCCGTGACCACGTGACTGATGACGTCCGAAGCTTCAAACGCCACTGGTGCTTCACAAAACATTTTATTGGTTTGACAGCTTTGAATGTTTTGGCCCTAAACTATGCTATATATGATGCCTCAGTGACAACTCTGCGTTGTTGGGTTAAGAGAAGAGGAGATGAATTGTGTGATACAGCGGGTACTACTAAAAAACAACATTCAAAAGTTTGGGAAAATTTAAATCTGATACCACCAAATAAGGTAGCCTACTATTGACTACATCTGACAACTTAAGTGCCATTGATAACGTTATTATATCAGTATATGATAATATGGGTTGTGTTTTAAGAATATAATTATCTTAAGGTTCTGTGTTTTCTGTGCAAGCAAGAGCATCTTCGTGCCAGACATGATAATCATGCACGCCAATGAGCCTGTCAACGCTGGAGATACTGACAGTTATTATTCTTTAATAATAAAAATGATGAGTTATTTTTATTATCCACACAAAACCAAACATATCAATGAGCTTCTTTATTATAGTGTCCAGAACTTTAGGTTAGTTGGGGTACCCTATATGTAGGCAGTGGTGTCCCCACTGTAATGGTCTTTGAAGCCACTTTGCAGATAAGTTAGTTTGGTCTTTTATTTGGGTTTTGTTTGCAGAGTTAGACGTTATTTAGGCTGAGTTTTGTTTTATTGATTTCATTTATTTTGGCACAACCACTTTGTCCTGTCCCCCCCACATTTAGAGAACCTTTGTTTATGTAAATGCCAAATTGTCACTGTTAAGTTCACCACTACTTTGGCTCTGTTTCCTCATTGTGGTTGTCGTGTTACTGACTCCACTTTTTCTAGTCCACCTTAGGGCCGTAACACTTTTGGGGGCTTGTCTGGCATACTTTTTCCCCTGGACTGTAAGACAACCATGATTAATGAGACATTGTAGGTTGATTGTATGGAACCAGTAAAATGGTTTTCCATTTGCAAGACTTTATTAAAAAACCTAGTTTTGAAAAAGCTGATGCATGCCGTAAGGATGACATTGAGGATTGCTGCACTCTGTACCATTTCTGTACAAAGGCATGATGTCTTTATCTTTGAGGGCTGTTTCTCTAACTGGAAATCAAAAAGCCAGTAAACAAACTGCGAGACACAGGAGGTTCTCAATCTATTATCCGAGAGGGCATCTTACCTCTGTCAACAAGATCATCTTGCCTTCAAGTGCCATTGGTCAAGGTGTTGAAATGGGCTTGGTGTCCCGTCTTTGCTCGTCAGCAGCAGTTCGTCCTGCCTTGGACATCAAACGTGTCGATTTAATTTTGAGTAATGACATTGCGGGGGGCAAGGTTATGCCAGTCCCTGAGGTGGTGATCTGGACTCTGAGACTGTACATAAATACACAATGTTCAGAGGAATGGAGGTTAATAGGGGTCCACAGCTCATTGTTGCCCCAGGGCCTCGTACGGTGTTTATGTGGCCGTTTAAATGATTAGACTTCAGTGGACCTTCCACTTATTACTTGGGTTGTCTAACCTCTAACTTTAGCCTAACACTTGAACACATAATATAAACCTCACTGTAATCATAATCCAGTTATCCCAATCACTGATTTGGAAGAGACAATGAAGGTGAACTGGACTGTCTATCCAGTGAAGTGTAGTATCACGGCACAGGTAGTACTGGTAAAATGATTTGTTTTTAGGCCTAGGGGATTTCATTATCACTAAGCCTTATTGCTGTACCAGCTACTAACACGCATGTTTTTTGGGGAAAAATAATCTTAAATGTATTTTTTGATTTACAGGTGACAATATGTAATTATAACTTTCTCCTAAAAAACAGGCCAGAACACGATAATGAACATGGTCATTTTTTAAAATCATACACTTGACCAACACACCTCGATCAACAGATTCTTTTAATAAATAATATAATATAATAACCAAAAACAGACCAAAAAATGATTTGTGTACATCTGAACAATATATTTATCTTTTTTATCATTACAGGACCAATTGAACCAATGAAGTAGGCAGCAGCACATTATACAAAGCCAGATGATGCAATGTAATTAGCAGAGCAGGTGGCCAGTTGATTCAAACACCAACAAGTCCAGACTACAAGGTGATTGGTTGAAGAGAGGGGTTTGGAGGGATAGGGGGAGTGTAGGGTCATAACTGTGGCATACTAGTCCATGAACCCACCGTACCTCTTCTGTAGCTCGCTGCCGTTCTCCCAAGCCCGTTTCAATACCCCCCCACTCTTGCTGCTGTCCACCAGCCACTCAGGCCTGCCCACGCGCCTCATGAACCCTCCATAGCGCTTCTTAAGCCCGCGACCTAACACCGCCTCCAGCAGGTCGCCCTGCACCACCCCTCCTTCAGCCCGACGCATGAAGCCTCCATACCTCTTCACCGCCTCGCCTCCCTGACCATCCCCCTCACCACCGTGCTCAGCCGCTGCATTGAGAATCTTTAGGATCTCCAGGCGGACGTTTTCTTCCTCGTCCCGGTTTCCAGGATCCTCTGGAGAGGAGGAGCGGCGAGACATGAAACCACCGTAGCGCTTCATAAAGCCGCCGTACTTCTTGGCCAGCTGGTGTTCCGGTGATGTTGCGTCCTCATCGTCAGCCGTTACGGCGCTCACTGCTTCCTGTTCCTGCTGTTGACGGGGGTCAGCATCCAGAGGAATGTGGTTTTCCTCCTCCAATAGGAAGTCCTGGCACAGGCGGAGCTTCTGGCTGTCCAACCCACCCTCGCACTCAAGTGAGCATGTCTGGAACAATCAAAATTATCATTATGACTTTTCATAATCAATCTTATCAATACAATGTTTGCCAATTACAACATGCTGTCATGTTTCCATTGAAATATCAGTACCTGAATCACTATCAGGGTTTAATCAGGGTAAGAATCCTTTCATTTTCTACATTAAATAACCCTTCAAACTTTACAGATTAAGTAATCCTTCAGGGGTTTAACCGCTGTGTGAATTAAAGGAACTCTACGTAAGGGCCCCATTGCTCAGACTGCAGGAAAGTCAGATTTGTTTCTCAAATCAGATCTTTAAGACAGACTGTCCACTGTTGTGATCAGATCGGATTTGTGTGTCCAGATATCACCAACCTCCAATGCTGGAGACACAGCTTTCCAACACAGAAGCATGAGAAATGGAGATCCATCATCTCGCCCTCCAAACAATTGCGCTGTCAAGTCGCAGTGCAGAACTCCTCCATCGCAGCAGACAAACTCAGCGGGAGGAGGCTGCTATACAGCCGCTCTGATGCACTTCCGTCACTCTGAATTTGACGTTGTTGTGTGTCGCGTCACGAGTGACACAAAAAACACTTTGAAATCCGATTTGAACGTCCAGACTGAGACGCATCTGTAGCAATCCAATTGGAATCGCATTTCAAACCACCTCCAAATGTGTCTTGGATCTGATTTGCAAAAATCGCATTTTTGTGGTTTTTTGCTGTCCAGACGTTCTAAAATCAATCTGGATACAATCTGGATATGCTAAAAAATGGATTTGGGCTGGCAGTGTGAACAAAGCCTTAGTTATGTGAAGGGCTACAAGCAGAAATTAAAGGAATAGGTTTTAGAAACAACATTTTAGAAAATACACTTATTTGCTTTCTTTCTGAGAATGAGATGAGAAGATAATTGTCAATCTTGTGTGTGCGTATTGAGTACGGAGCTGGAGTCAGGACATATTTTGTATAAAGGTGGACATTACGAATCACTTTGGTCATTCAAATTATTTTGTTCAGTATAATTTGAAGATTCGTTATCACAGACGATATACTATACATTTTGTTTTTTATCCAAGCTAAGCAATCCTTCAAGCGCACATTAGTATGTACGCCAGTAAGTGATCACGTCACCGTTCAGTCTGTCGCTGGGTCAAACTTTTACCTCCAGCTCAGTACAAAACTAGGCCTGCATAAGAGCAACCTCAACCTCAGTGACTACAAGACTCCATAAGGCTGCATATAGCCAGATATTTATGGAAAGCGTGCATTACGAACGAGGGTGTGGAGCTTTAAACGTTGACATTTAACAGGTAAAAAGGGTCTAATAAAGAGACATTATTGAGTTGCCTTATGGGAAATGTAGGATCCAGTTTTTTAAATCTTGAGCCATATTGGTGACTAAAAGTCGGGATGTGTTACCCAGTTTCATGGAAGTGCAACACTAAGTTCTGGAATATTCCCTTAACGCACATAAGACTGATATCGATCTTCTCATCTCACTCTCGGAAAGAAACCAAAAAAAATTTGCTGGCTTTAAAATGGCTTTAGGAAATTGTGCAGTTTTGATTATTTTCTGACATTTTACAGAACAATTCACTATGAAATGCCACTTTATAAATTTGAGATATTAAATAACTGAGAACATGATGAGAAATTAATGCATTTTGGCTGCATAAAAGTAGTTTATATTAATTTTGTGCTTTGATTAATCGAGAATGATTCTCCCACCAACCTGTCAACTGAACCATGGCAAAATAAAACAAATCTCAATGCTGTTGTTAAAATGTATTGTGGTGGGAGAGTCGTTTGAGTCCAATCCTCCGATAGCATTCAAATATAGAAGAAATTGAAATTCCATCTAGTTTTTTCACTGACAAATGGAGACCAAAAAAAGGCTTAACGATTTTCAATTATGTATTCTATGTGGCTCACTGTTGTTTCATTTTCACACCCTAGTCATATTAAACCATGACAATAAAGCTTGATGAATTGTTAGCGGAATTTAAATGAATGGAGACAGAAACACATAGAGAAAGCTCTGCCATCTATCTTGTGTGCACTGCATTCCAACATTGAGTTCATATAGAGAAATACATAAAAGAGAGAAACAGTTGACGAGGGAGAGACTACAACAGTCAACAGATGGTTTGGGCCGATACCATATCCCTCACTTACTGCCTTAACAACTTCGAAAAACACAATTTCTCATTTAAAACCATCTGTACCAGCCTGTTCCTCACCCATTGACACAGCATTTCATATTCATCTAATGGAAGCCCCCCCTATAAAAGCTGTGTGTCCCCCACCCCGCCACTCACTTATCCCAGTCATAACTGGGACTACTACGCGAGTCCATAACCCAGTGGCAGGAGTATAATCAGACTAAAGGCATCTGCTGGGCCCTGGGGGCTGCATACTGCCAGGATAACATGCTTCCAACATCACATGTGTCATTGGATTTTGCTTATTTGAGCCATTAGAAATTCCTGTTTGATGGCATGCAGGAGGGATTCTTGCTGAGCTTTCAGTGCCGCTGGCTTATGAAGACAGAAATAATGAACAGGAAAATTGAATTGAGGACATATTGGCACCTGAGGGGCAAGGGAGGGTGGAGGGCAGCAGCACTCTCTGCTGGCCATAATATGAAGTACACAACAAGTAATGATTGTGTAAAGAGGGATAAGGGACAGCAGATACCTACTATGGACAGGTTTTCAGATGTCAAGCTTAAAGACAATATTCCATTTAGATTTCTATTGATAGTATATTTTGTCTGGGTCTTTATACTGTCCTTTCCTTCCTATCGGCAATCACAGGTTTCTAAGTGGCATTTTTTAAAGTGTAAAGAATTCAGGGAATTAAATCCACATTCTTGGTGTCAGAGAATTTCAAGGAATTGACAATATATTGAACTAGAAGAGCTCCTTTAATATATTTCTAGATGATGGAAATGCACATAAATGTACATTTTCCACACTCAACAAAATATTTTAATTTTGAGAAAACACTGAAATGTACTTTGTTGGGGATGTATAGAGTGACATTAACATGATTACTCTGGTCTAAAAACTGACCGTGCAGGGATGTGAATGGAAAAGGAGGACAGGAAAGAAAAACTGAGAAAGGGAAAGAGGGCATGGAAAGTAAAGAGCATGAGATGGGTGGAGGAAAGAAGAGCGGAGGAAAGGAAAGGAAAGGGAAAAAGAAAAAAGCCCTCTGAAAACAATAAACTACCAGTTTTGAGTATTAGCTTGAAGCCTACAGAACAATATTACCATGATTACAGTGATTGACAGGCTGAAGGAGGGAAAAGAATGGGAAAATGGGAAAGGAAGACGGGCGAAGAAAGGGAGAGGAGGAATTGAAAGCAGAGAGGGAGCGGAGGAGAGAGGAATAAAGTATGGAGGAAAGGAAAACCCTCAGAAAAAAATCCCTACCAATGAAAGGAGAACAGTGAAATACTGTATACTTGTTGAGGCTTTATTTTTTATTAAGTCTACGGCACAGTATTATCATAATTACAGTCATCTAATAACTGAAGACATAAAAATGAAAATGGGAAAAGAGTGGAGGAGGGGAAATGAAACGGGAAAGGAGTGGAGGAATGTAAAGTACAAAGGGATGGGAGGCATTAAAAAAGAAAAGAAAGGTAATTAAGAAAAACAGACTAGGAGAGGAACTATACAGAAAGCAAAGCATGAAAGGGATGGAGTGAAAAACAAAAATTGAAAGGGGCATATGAAAGGAAACAGTTTAAATTTAAATTATACTAACATGGCTTTGTGAGGAGGAGAAACCAGACTGCTGTGCCTGTTTCCCACACTGGGTTAGTCTCCGTATAAAATTAACTTTACCATAGGAGAGACACCAGACTGTCTCTGTAACCTGATCAATTATTAGTTTGTCCCTAAGTGTGTTATGAATATATATAAACTTCAAAGTAATAATCAAATACAGTGACATTACCAGAGAGGAAAAACTAGACTGCTGTCCCAGTAGACGGTACACACACAGTGCACACTCCTTCCCGCAGTCCGTTCCAACCACCAGCGACACACACGCGCCCAGAACCAACATCCACATGCATGTGCTGTGTGCAGGGGCAGCCATGGACTTAGGAGAGAAAATGACAAAAACTTAAAACTTTGTCAGATACTTAACATTATACTTCACAATAAAAAAAATCATTTAAAAAATCAGATAATAAAATGTTATCTTTATAATGTGAGAACCACTAAAGCCACTACACATATGTAATCTGGCATTCATGCTACTATTTCCACTATTATTTTTATAATTATTACTAGGTCTGCTTCTACCACTACTTCCAACCTATTACCTATTACTACAACTAATAGGCTACTGAATATTAAAATGAAATATTAATAACAGGAAAAAAACAGAAATACATTTTAAAATATGTAAGGCATGCCATGAAAGTTCCCTTAAGTGTCTATGTGTAAAGTGGATGTTGTGCGCAGTGAATTACAGTGATTAAGTTGTAGTGACAGAAGAGTAGGCTAGTTGTAGTAGTAGTAGTAGTAGTAGCAGTAGTAGTAGTAGCAGTTGTAAATGAAAAAGTTATTATCTTACCTCTGTTATTTTAAACGATACTTAAGCCGATCTATGCTTTCCTCGTCCGCGCGTGCCCTCTGGGGTACCGGCGGAGTGGGAAACTGTTGAGTGGCGCGAGCCTGTGCACCCAATATATCTGCGCGCGGTTGGCAGAGCGGTCACGGTTCGGCCAATCAGCAAACACACATACACACACACAGCGCTTTCTGTCCTCTCTCTCTGTCTGTCTGCGCTCTGTCTTCCGTTTTCCGTGACACAAAGTGAAGTACCGGACCACGGCGTTCTGGGTGTCACCGGTTAGAGGAAAAAACAAACGCCCGTTTAACTCTTGTGAACTCCGGTCAAAGTGCTCGGTGTACTGCTGCGGCTGGTGGCTCCGCAGCTTGTTTAAGTAGTTTGTATGGCTTACGTCACCGGGGATAAAGGGGAGGGGGTGGAGGGTACGCGTGATGATGTGACGTGACAGCCGCCCCCCTCTCTTTACCACACGCACACACCTATTTTCTGTCACACATGACTCTATCAAGTCATCTAGTTTATTGCTTCTCATTGACATAGATGAATAAATGGCAGTCTAGCATGCAGGTTCTACGTGGGAATAATATATCTTATGTTTCTAGGCATGTGCTGGTGGGTGTGTGTGTGCGTGTGGCGGGGGTCTTTATCCTTAACAAAGATTGACACACAAGCTTTCTCATGTCGTTGGGCCTGTAGAAACAGCTCTGCAGGGTTGGGGATGATATGACATGTTGCTTTATGGATTGTTCTTTTATTCTTTTATTGTTATTTTATTACTGTGACATGATTGGAATGAGAGGAAGAGGGTTGATAATAGAAAATATTTCATATGGTCAGTAAAGTTCTCATTTTTACAAAGTTTTTGCAAAGTTGTATGTAGGTCTGTGAATTTATTTTCAATAGAAGTCATTATATGGGGTTCATTTTGTCCATTAATAAAAACGCAAAGAAATGTGGGATCGCAAACATCCAACCAAAACTGCAACCCCAAATTATTATCACTCCAAAATAGGTGCTACATAGGAGCTACAATGTGAAATGCAAAGAAATGTGATTTGCATCTAAAATCACAGCTTCAGTGTGACTGATTGCCTGTCCTTTGGTTTGTGTTTCTTGTTTTTGGTTTGCAATTCTCAGTTTTTCTTTGTCTTCATCTTTATTACTGAAGCACGTATCAAAACGATGCGCCATGCCAACTGCAATTATACGGAGGACTTTACACCTAATAAGGGCTAGGTGTAAGATTTAAGTTGTAACTTGTGCCTACATCGGAACTATTTCAGCTGGTGCAACCCTTAAAATGTTAGTATCGCGTAAACTCCAACCTAAGTTAGAAATTACATTCAAACTAGGCTACATTTGAACTTACGCATAGCTGGTGCAACCCATAGCTGGCTCCACCACAACATCCTGGATCAAGCTATTGCACTTGATGGGTGAACCGTGTTCCGTGCTGACAGAACACAAGACTCCGGTAAGATGAGGGCAGACAGACTCTGTGTTTACATCAATGATGCTCAAAGTTGATGGTCAATGCTTCCCAGATGCCGGGTTTTTAATGTTAAGATGTCAACCATATTACCTAGCCAGAGAATTCACCAGTGTTTTTGTTGCTGCTGTTTGCATTCCCACAGATGTAAATTCAAAAAATGCACTGCAGGAACTGTATAAGGTCATCAGTAGTCACATGACAAAGCAACCTGATGGCATTTTTATTGTAGCTGGTGATTTTGATCAAACAGACCTCAGAACTGTTTTACAGTGGCATGCAAATGTTTGGGCACCCCTGGTCAAAATTTCTGTTACTGTGAATACTTAAGTGAGTAGAAGATGAACTGATCTCCAAAAGGCATAAAGTTAAAGATGACACATTTCTTTAACATTTTAAGCAAGATGACTTTTTTATTTTCATCTTTTACAGTTTCAAAATAACAAAAAAGGAAAAGGGCCCGAAGCAAAAGTTTGGGCACCCTGCATGTTCAGTACTTAGTAACACCCCCTTTGGCAAGTATCACAGCTTGTAAATGCTTTCTGTAGCCAGCTAAGAGTCTTTCAATTCTTGTTTGGGGGATTTTCGCCCATTCTTCCTTGCAAAAGGCTTCTAGTTCTGTGAGATTCTTGGGCCGTCTTGCATGCACTGCTCTTTTGAGGTCTATCCACAGATTTTCGATGATGTTTAGGTCAGGGGACTGTGATGGCCATGGCAAAACCTTCAGCTTGCGCCTCTTGAGGTAGTCCATTGTGGATTTTGAGGTGTGTTTAGGATCATTATCCTGTTGTAGAAGCCATCCTCTTTTCATCTTCAGCTTTTTTACAGACGCCGTGATGTTTGCTTCCAGAATTTGCTGGTATTTAATTCATTCATTCTTCCCTCTACCAGTGAAATGTTCCCCGTGCCACTGGCTGCAACACAAGCCCAAAGCATGATCGATCCACCCCCGTGCTTAACAGTTGGAGAGGTGTTCTTTTCATGAAATTCTGCACCCATTTTTCTCCAAACATACCTTTGCTCACTGCGGCCAAAAAGATCTATTTTAACTTCATCAGTCCACAGGACTTGTTTCCAAAATGCATCAGGCTTGTTTAGATGTTCCGTTGCAAACGTCTGACGCTGAATTTTGTGGCGAGGACGCAGGAAGGGTTTTCTTCTGCTGACTCTTCCATGAAGGTCATATTTGTGCAGGTGTTGCTGCACAGTAGAACAGTGCACCACCACTCCAGAGTCTGCTAAATCTTCCTGAAGGTCTTTTGCAGTCAAATGGGAGTTCCGATATGCCTTTCTTGTTGATGATGTGGTGATCACAAAGACAATAAAATCATTCCCCAACCAGAAAGCCTCGATGAAGCAAGAGGTGAGGGCCCTATCCAGAGCCAATAAAGCTGCTTTCAGTCTGGCTCTGGCGGTGCTGTAAGCTCCCTTGTCACCAGACTGAAAGCAGCTTTTTTGACTCTGGATAGGGCCCTCACCTCTTGCTTCATCGAGGCTTTCTGGTTGGGGAATGACAAGCTGGCATCAAGGAAGCAAAGTGAAGACATCAGGAGAGACTGGAGAGAGACCTCAACACCAACAATCATCCAGTGTGAACAACTACAACTTTGCCTGCCTGACTTGGTGGCCTTGAGGTTAAGGCTGCTCAAAGGCAAATAATATCAGAAAGGTGTGAACAAGGGGCTTTTTCATAGAGGCCTAGGCAGTGACTGTGAGGAAATGGCTGAATCAGAATGAATCAGCATTCTACTTTTATTACTTCACATTTCAATGTATTAAACTCAAAAATATCAGGAAAACGTGTGTCCAAATTCATTCAGATATTCAGGAACTATAAGAGCTGAAACTAAACAGGGTGGATGGGAGATATTTGCAGTAAAATATAGGTACTGCAAGTAAAGCACTTGACCTTAAATAGAACATATTGGCAAAACCTGATACCAGCCTGTGATCTATAGTGGATCCCTCATGAGGGCAAAGAGTTCAAACAGCCCAGAGCCCACAGTAAGCTCACTGGTAGCCTCTGTTCCTTCACATTTTCCATCACTTAGTGAAAAGACTATATATATATATATATATATATATATATATAAAATATCACCTAATATCACCATTAGTAAAAGAAATGAGAAGTTAAAAGGTCAAGTGTTGTATCAGAAACTGCAACTGTGGACCTAATGGAAGCAGAGAGAGCACTAGTGAAATGAACCAGCAGAATTCTTCACTTAAGTTAGAGATGGCCTTTGCAACCATCATCACTCAACCAAATGGTACTTTCTTTTCACAGTATTGCACATGATGACTCCTTGAGTCCTTGACTAGTACCTGAGGTTCCTGGTTGCCTCTTAAGTATACCTCAGTACCTGTCACTGCCTGTATAACAACCAAACAATGGCTTTTTTCTGTGGTTGGGAAGATTCTGGAAAAACACAACTTGCATTGCAGTAGATAACATCCCAATGTTGGGAGTTGTGGATCTGTATGCCATCTGAGGAAACCATCCAACTCCGCTAGGCTACAGGAGAGCATCCCTCAAGATTCTCAAGATCTCAAGAGGCATGAAGAAGCTGGAACTCAACATTAAAGGTGGCGTAGGCAGTATTTCTTTGGTGTCATTGGGCAGAAATGCCATATTAACCATGGAGCATATTGTAATTCAAGTGGTCTGAGAGCAGACCTCTACTTCAGTCCCTCCTCTTGGCTCTGTTTTCAGGCTTCAGAAAATCTAGCCCATGACTGGAGACTTTGGCCAATCACAAGTTATTTCAGAGAGACAATGCGTTTGTATTGGTTAAGCTACAAGAGCAGATGTGAGTGCATGTCCCTTCAGATGGTGAAAGCCTGATTCAATGGTGGAAAATCCTGCCGAACCTCCTGCAACTCGTGATAAATTTCCAATACCTCCTTTGCCAACAGCGTTGTATAGTACAAAACAACACGTCTCGGCTCCACACAGAGCTTCAGCCTCATTATGTTCATGCCATGGCACTCATATCAACGTGGCAAAGAGGCATGATGACAAATAGTGGGGAATAACTTTTGAGGGGGGACGGTGTGTGTGTGGTGTACTAGTCTCTCATCCCGCTGCTGGACAGCGTTGCAGCTGCCTCTGAAGCCTGGGGCGCTCTGCTCTGCAGCCGCGAAGCGCTGGAGGGGCGTCTTTGAGAAGACAAGGCACGGGGAGAGGGACCAGGGTCTCGGTGAGGCTCACGCCGTGGAGAGCGAGCCCTATGAGGCATGAGGTTTCACAGGGAAACTGATTCCTTCTGCTGCTGGTCGAAGTTGTGGGTTTGGTGGGAGGGGCTTAGCGGAGTGATATGAGGCAGCAGAGAGAGAGGCAGAAGGTTTTGCATAGGTTGTACAGATTTTGCCTAACCCAGCTTTAATGCTTTCGAACAATATTTTCAGTAGTGCACACCACAGTGGTCTCCAAGGTGCTGATCCTGCAGCTGTCAGCAGTCAGGGAGCTATCCTCTCTCTCCTTTCTACACCAGTGGGATAGTTGCTCCGACGTAATTGGAGATGTGAGGATCTGCTAGCCGGACAAGACAAGGAGGTCTTATCTCGGCAAACCCTTTGGGAATAGATGTCTCTGTAGCATTTTAAGCATAAGATATAATTCTTCTTGGAATATAAACCAAGGTCTCAGAGTCAGAATCTAATACTTGTTGCTGACCAAATTAGTTTGGCTGAAGTTAAAGTTAAAGTTTACTGTTTTTCTCCAACAATGTCTTTATTGATTTTAACAACAACTTAACACAAATACACACACATATATGTATGCACACACCAGTATATGTGCATATCTATACACATACGCACAAGAATACATGACCCACGAACAAAATCTCCATAAAAACAACCGAACGTTTAATCACATCCTCCACCCATATACACAATCCACCCCACTCAATATAAAAAATATAAAATATAATAATAATAATAATAATAATTAAATTAAATAATTGATTAACATAAAAAAGGAAAAACACAACATTTGGTTGAGGATTGTATTAGGGTGAAACACTTCAGTTTCAGTACATCAGTACATCTAAAAACCTCTGGTGGTATTGGACATTGCAGAGGGCTACTTATATATCTCCAGGAGCTTCTATCATATGCGGTAAGTCTGTCCTCTCTTGATAACATATGAAGGGACCCCAAATGTTGTGAAAGAGTGACTCATTACCCCTGATAGCATATGTAATTTATTTCTAAGGGCAGAATCTTGGATAATTCAGAAATCTTTTTACCCACACTTGCCTTGCTGATAGAGCAATAACTCTTTTGGCCAATAACAAACCTATTTCTAAAAATATGTGTTGTCTCCTTCTTATGTTATGATTAGCTGGGTATGAACCTAACAAGAAAAGCTTTGGATCTAGAGGTATTTGTTTGGATAATATGTCATGGATACACTCTCTTTCAGAACATTGTTATTTGATTACACTGCCAAAGAGAGTGGGAAAGTCTGCCTTTTTCCTCTTCACACTTGATACATATGTCAGGTATAGCACCATTGTATTTATTAAGCTTTTCTGGAGTTACATACGTTCACATCAGCCAAAAAGGTTAGTGTTTTTATTGGGAAGTTGTACCAGCACTGAGTAGGGGTGTAACACAAAGCTACTATCTGTATCTCTATTGTCACAAAAATATCTGTATTAGGATTATACCAGAAGTGGATGTGGCAAAAACAATGCAATATTATACCCATGTACCTGAATTAATCAAATAATATAACATGATTTGTATTTGAACCCCACCTTCAAAATAAAGAAACAAGTAGGTCTAAATTGGGTCAAAATAAAACTGTTTAAGGATCTGGGTGAAGATCAATAGTAAAAACAAGAGGTTAGTGGAAAAATCCAAGTCAGAATTGCATTAGGCCATACTGCATGATTTTCTTTATAAACTGGAGGTTTGTATATAATGGGAGGAGGCCCAGACGAAAATAAATGGTTTGAAATGTCTATTTTAAAAAATGAGAAAGCGTATTCATATTCGTTTACAGCCCTAGCCCTGAGGCAGTGTTGTGTATGATATTAGACGTCATGGACTTAGATATCATTGCTACGCTGATGAAACACAAAACCATAGACCTAGACACTGGAGACCACTTCCTGATTCTGTTGCAGGGACCCCCATCCATGCATTTCTTACATCTTGCCTGGATTACTGTAACAGAATCCTAATTGGACTGTAGCCCTGGACAGACTCAAGTATGGTCTCTTTTTCTAAAATCAGTCAATCAAAAATCATACTCAGAAAAGGCAGGTTGGAGATTGGTCTATAGTTAGTGACAACAGAATAATCAGTGTTTATTTCCACACCCACTGAAGTAAAAAATCCACTTTTCCCACAGAGATTTACAGTATCCTGCTGGTCCTTACGTGTACTAACTGCACTTGGGTCCTCACTGCATCTTTACAAATACAGATATATGATGCATGCTATAAATGAAGTGCAACATGAATTATCCGAGCAAAGGTAAAACAGTTTTCAAGAAGGCCCCTAGTTTACATACATCAGGCTGACATTGTAATTAGTACTTGTCCCACAGAGGATCATTATAATACATAGGTGCAGATTTCCCTAACATCATATCGCTTATGTAATATTTAAGTCAAAAGGCATTTGCCACATTTCGACGGAACTACTCTGCATTCTGCTGCAGGTTGGCCCTACCTCCATAACCAACTATCTATACTGTGTTAATGATTCTGATAGCTTTGACACAATTCTACCAGTGATGACAACACATTGTGGTTAAAGCATCTCTTTCCCCCAATGGTAACAATGTTTGATGACATTTCTATCTTCTACTTTCAATAATGTTTATACTAATAACGTTTCTTCCTCCAGACGTTGTGACTGTGGGTTCTGTAAATATGAGTGGTATACCAGGGTTATATGTCAAAACCAAATATTAACAGTCATACACAGATACACTGAGCATGTCATAACCAACCAGCCACTGTGGCCAAATTGAAGGAAATGCAAAAGTGCTTAAGATGCATTTGCACTAATAACCCCTAGTTTTTTGTTTTATTGTAGGAAATGTTTGAGGGCACCACACAGTGCATACATTTTACAATTGGAATTGGGACTCTCAAATGAAATAACAGAAAGTGAATGTAGTGCACTATGCACCTAAAAAGGAATGATTCATACACAGCCTTTGATTGTACATACCAGGTCAGCTAGCAGTGGGGCCTAAGGATGGTGCTTGTCGGTCCAACCGACATTTTAGTTCAGGACAAGATTTCTCAGCTCCTGTGGATATTTATGGTTCCCAGAGAATGAATCCTACTGTTTTTGGTGACTCATAGACCTCTACTACAACCAGCAGTCTAAAAATCTCTCATTGAACAACATGATCCATGACAAAGTATCTCAAAAAATAGGGGGTGATTTAAATCAACATACATTACATCACATTTTCTCGCAGCACTACTAAAGCCCCCTGAGGCAAATTGTGATTTGTGATATTGGCCTTTATAAATAAAATTGACCTGACTTGACTATTACTACTCTGAGAATATCACATTCCATCCAGCCCTTTATATTGTAGACTAAAATGAACATTGCGGCCTAGAGGGACGACTGGAAGGGCTTTAGACTTTTAGTTTGAAGGAAAATGTAATTGCTGCCTGGATTATGTTTTTTCCAGAGAATGAAGTGCTGTGTTCTTGTAACACACAGAAGTTGTAGGCAGGTGGATGAGGTGGATGATGAAAGCACGGGACTTTCACACCAGAGTGAAGCATAAACCTATTCGCATGCGCCTATGTTTAGGCTACAAAACCACTTTGGTCAAGGCAAGGGAAGTAGGGAAAGCAATTTCCACTGGGGATGGGGGGTCCCCCTCACCTTTCAAAATCCAATTTAATAAATAAGTAATCATCAAAGTTTACTACACCATGCACCATACACAAAGTATGGTATATAGTATACATGTCTCGTGCCTCAAGCCACCCTAACCAAAACATCACCCTTCTCTAACCATAACCCGAGTGTTTAACATAACCATTCTAAAGTTTCATCATGCTTTAGTTGCTAAGTGCATGTATGTCTAAACATTTTACAACTTACCAGCATATAAAAGTAATTTCTAGGAGACAGGATTGGTTTTGTGATGTGTATGCTTTATTGGTTGCCACTGGCTGGTTTCATCTGCTCCCTCGCTTTGACCAAACTTTGTAGCAGCAGTAATTGGCAAAAATGGTGCCAGCAGTAAAACCAACATCTGTTCAGAAACCTATGGGTGACAGTAGTTACATCCATGATTCTAACAGTCGGCTCCTAAATGACATACACATCATCAGCATCACCAGTCACGACTCCCTAAATACCATTTTCTATCCCTATGTTCTTTTTAATATGGACACATGGTACTCTACACTGAACACATCCCCATCACACTACATGCTACATGTATGTACCCAGTACATTTACACAAAATCTCAATTAGGTGTATAGATACAGAATGTATGCTTACCCAAAGCACTGCATCATAAACACAAAGTTTTGTAAGATCCCTCACACACACACACACACACACACACACACACACACACACACACACACACACACAGGCAGTGTCATTCCTTGTGTTCACTCTCATACAACCCCTACTCCTCACCTTATCTCCCCCCACACAGATGCTGTTATCATTGGTGCAGGTATAACAAAGACAAGCTTTTTAATTAAGAAAAGGCGTTCTGCTAACATTACCGCAGCGCCTCACTGTTTGTTCCCAGCACTTATTTGTCAGGAACAAGAGCCTCAATAAAGATTAACCTCCAATGCCAGTCATGAGCTGTTTGTGTGTGTGTGTGTGTGTGTGTGTGTGTGTGTGTGTGTGTGTGTGTGTGTGTGTGTGTGTGTGTGTGTGTTCTTTGTCGTGTCATTGACTTGTGTTCCTGTGTTCCTGTGTTCCTGTGTTCCTGACGGCATGTTCCAGTGTTTCCTGTGTTCAGCTCCTTTGGTTTTTTCCGTGAGTTGGTTCTTTTGATTAATAAATCTTTGGACTGATTCCGCCTCCCTGCCTACATTCTGTCTGCATTTGGGTCCTTCTCCCTGCTGCCAAAATGGCAAATCACAACACTTATGGTGAGTATTTTTTAATATTACAATTTTGTAATAGTTTAGTTAGTTTCGTTCTTTGAATACATCCAACCATTATTATCCATCCATTTTCTATATTCGCTTATCCTCATATTCTACAGGTTTGAAAGAGAGGATGGAGAACAATGGTCTATGGCAGGACTTCTCAAAGTCCAGACCAAGGTCCGCATCCGGACCGAATGGCAAGTCAATCCGGACCCAGCCCATACCTCGTGTTATGAAAACAATACGTTATGAAGTGTAACGTTTTCTATTTTGAAATACATACATACAATATTGATCAATAAATTGTTAGTGACGTTGAATATACAGTGTAGCTGGAGATCATTCACAGCGATCCTCCAAATTAATGTGTTTTTAAGGTGGCTTATTTCCCTATCATTGACATCGTTGTCATGGCAATGTTAACTGCTGGAAAGAGTGCTGTGTGTTGTTGCTGCCGAGTTCACGCAGTAATGAGAGAATGAGAGAATTTGCTATCAGCTACTAAATCGCAGATACAGAATGTGTCTCGTTTTCTCTAGTACATGATTTGTACAACTAGTGTAAATGTAAGAATATGTCTGAGTCAGAAATAAGTATGGACTAACTGAGCTGTGTCTGCCTCTGTTTCGTCTTTTTTTCTGCCTCGGTTTCGTTCTGGCCGAATCAAAAGAGAAGTGACATTTATCGGACCTTGAATAAAAAGAAGATGCAGACCTTTTGAGTAATACGTTTGAGAACCCCTGGTCTCTGGTCTACTATGGTAATAGTCTTCTACGTCTTCTTATCATTAGTAATTGGTCCAAAAACAAATATCTGTAATAACAGAACAAAAACTCACAGGTAATCAATGCGATCTGCCATCTTGCTCCTACTGTTTACTTCTGTTGTGCATTGTGCAACGCCGTCCGTTGATGACGCATCCTTGATTACAATGGTTCCACTCAAAACTGGTGGAAACGCGGGCTGGTTCGCTAGAGAGCGCCAAGGTTCCAAGAATCCTGAACAGAACTGGTTCAAGAACCAGAGCTCATTGGAGTGACCAAAAGCATGAGAGACAATGCCATACCTAGCTGCAACACTGAGTTGTTTTTCTAGTTGGTCATATTTATGCAACATCTCACCTGCAGTTGTAGAAGCTATATTTAAATACTTAGATGTAGATGTAGATGATAGATGTTTTTAATAACTGATCATGCACATAAAACATACAGTAATTTCATTGTCAAAATTTTGGCCCCATAGGTTTGAACCTTGCCAAGTACCTCTTGTGGCTGTTTTTTTTTGTTATTATGGGTGATGTACTGTTATCTGCATTGGCAGGAGACAGATAAAAGCCATTTACCAAACAATGCTGTGTTGTGTAGTGTTGTGCGGTGTACTGCAGTTTGGAGGAACAACAGTAAAATTATAGTTTGAGGCACAGGCTGTTCTGTGTTGTTACCAGATAAAGACAACAAACAAGAAATGATACTGACAGCCGGCTGATGAATACTTAATGCTGTCTGCAAATAAATACTTTCTACTGCAGAGACAAACAGGGCTAGACTGCTAGCCACTGCAAGAACAATTTGGAAAATATGCTTATTTGCTTTGTTTCCTAGAGCGAGATAAGAAGATCAATATGTCTGTGTGCTAAGTACCGAGCTGCAGTCAGGACGTGGCCTAGCTTAGCATAAAGACTGGAAGCAGGGAGGAAACAGCTAGCCTGGCTCTGTCCAAAGCTGAAAAAATGGGGCTGTTCTCTGTCATTAGCTTAGTTGCAGTTTAAGGTTTAGGGCAGGTTTAAACCTGAGTTGTCTGGAACAAAATCACAAGGTCTCTTAAACCCAATGTCTGTGTCCTCCTCTGCAACTGGAGTTTAGTCTAGACCCAGTTGCTGAGTCCATCAGAAATCACCTAAAAGCCACTAGAGGCCATCATATCTGAGGTTTAACTAAACCTACTGCAGGCGTGGTTTAAGAGAAGTTTTGTATTACTCTGATCTTCTATGTTTAAGTCAGAATATGGTGTTATAGAAGCAGTGACGAATGTGAGTCAGATATTAAATATACCCACAACGTGCCAAACCTGAAAATAATCAAAGACGAGCAAATTTGACAGTAATTTATTTAGAGCTGTTCAAATCATTCCAGAAATAGATTATAAAAATGGCTGGAACTTTTAACAGTATTTGGTTGCCAGATCTGAAGGGCCTTGGTGCATCACATATCAAACAGAGCCAAACCATGGAGGGCTTTAAAAGAAACTCTAGAGGGAGCCAGTGTAATCAAGGGATGGAGAGACGCCTTGCTGCTGCAGACCATGAGCAGGTAAATAATGAACTGCAATAATCTGCTGCTAGAAATATAAAACAAGATTGAGGATTAAATATTTTTTTTTCCAGGGGTACATCCCACAATTGTTTGAGGTTATTTTTACATTGATATTTTTAAATATTTATGCAAATAATTGCCAACGGTTACTGTCCAAAATGATGTCTGCAGGTCTGCATTTCCTTTTCATTTTTGGTGATTTAACATATAACGTAGTGAAACAAAAAAAAATAAAAATTTGACTTTTATTTTCTCTTACTACTGGTGGACGTTACAAACATAGACCATTATGATGTTGTGTTCCTCTGAAACACCTGTGTTGGGTGGACCTTAATGTAATTTCATCACATATACACAGGTTAGCTGCGGTTCAGCTGAACCTGTGCTCGTTTTGGCAGAGCAATCAGGTCCAGTTTAGCACACAGCTGCGTTTTAAACCCATGCAAGTTCCGGTTTAGCTGGACCCTTTCTGAACTGCAACAAAGCTAGTCAGATGCTAAGTGATGGAGCAACAGCCCCAATGTGTCCTAGCATTGTATCTTGTAGTTTTAACCCTTATATAAACATAAATGTAAAAACGACAATTTGTGGTGTGTAATTTATCGGGCGTTACGTGCTGCAACTATTTCTTGACAAACAACAGCTGGGCACAGTGACCCTGGGCAGTTTCCTTGTTGTAAAGTAAAATTGCCAGGTTTGGTGACATTGGGTAAAAAGTGTGGTGAAATTCGTTCTGACTAAAATTTCTTTTTTTTTTTTTTTAAATTCATCTTCTTTAAGTTTTAGTGAACATAACAGGTAGGTTTAGGTATAGGTAGTTTGTGACATCCAGCTGTATTTCAGAGCCTAAATACATTTAAAGTGGACTGGAACTGTCAGATCTGTGATACAGTCTCATGTCTTACAGGTACAAACAATGAAACTCTCCAGCTCATCAAGCTGAGGTCTGAAAATGACATTGTAGGACATGATTTTTATACCAAAAACGCCTAGGATTGCGTGACCAGTGTAGTGCAGACTTAAACTAGTCAAAACCTAAGGGGATGAAATTGAAAACTCACTGTCAAGTCTGAAATCTGCGTACATGGGTACATGTACAGTTAACACTTCACCCTCCCCACCATTCCAGCCCATTTCAGCTGTAAACATGAAGGTGGATCAACATGGGTAATTTAATTCAACATGGGAGTGTACTGATCTACTGTCGAAGAGTCTACAGCAGGACTTCTCAAAGTCTGGACCAAGGTCCGCATCCGGACCGAACGGCAAGTCAATCTGGATCCAGCCCAAACCTCGTGTTATGAATACAATACGTTTAGCAGCCGCAAAAGCCACGCAATCCTTTTGTGAATTGACCTGATGATGCTAGATTAAAAGTCATGGGTTAGAATTAATTTCACTCGAAACCACATGGTGGCAGTAGAGGAAAAGTCAAGAGATCACTAAACAAAGGAGAATTCATCATCTTGGGACCATGAATGCCTGTACAACATTAGGTGCCAATCCATGATGTAGATGTTGAGATATTTCACAGGATAAGTGAAAACTTTGACCTGCTGGTGGAGCTAGAGTTAAAATCATGGGATCACTAAAGTCATTTCGATTGATCATCATAGAAATCCATTTAACAGTTGAGATATTTCAGTCTGGAACAAAGAGGTGGACCAACCAAACAGACCTACCTTGCTATCCTTGCTTATCCTTATCCCATGCTGCTCGCATGGCTAAAACTGAAAATCTAGCTGCACCCTTGCCCCATCCTCACAGTATAGCAACTTACTGTTATCAACTGACCCAAGTTCCATAGCTGATGATGACCGTGAGATGCACTTGAAAGCTTGAAAGGCTACTAAATGGACCTTTGACCAGATAGTAAATCCAACAAAAAAAACACTCAAATGAGGGAAAAAGGCATTCAAGGCTTGAAGAACAAAACAAGAACTAGACCCAAACATGAGAACAAAGCAAGATTCTAGACATGGTTGATCACTGGTTCTCTGACACGAAAACAAGACAAACTGGCACAGGACAAAGGGAGACAAGGACTATAAATACACAAGGTAATGGGGAACAGGTGGAAACAATCAGAATGGGGGAAGACAATCAGATTGGCGGGAAACACACGGGGGCAGGAAGTCAAAACACTTGAAACGAGAGGGATGCATGAATATCAAAATAAAACAGGAAATGACGAGACAACGTGAACACAAGATAACTAACTAAATGAATTAACTTAACAAACATTGGGGGACATAACAGCAGGTCTTATAGGCATGGTGTGTAGCCTAAAATGCTGTTTAATGTAAAGACATTATCACACACATCACCGCTGGATCATTACATGTAATCATCATGTACAATCATCTTTGACTCTAAAAATACCAGCATCATTCAGGGAATTATGTTCGACATCTGTAGCTAGGAGAAAATTATCCTAGACTCTGAGAAAGGTCTCATTTTCCCCCAGCCCTTATTACCCACCATGATTATGTTGTTTCTGATGATGACGGCTAAGCAAGCATCAGCACTACTCTACTGCACATACACACCCTTACAGTATGTACACTGCGTTGTTCAGTGCTCCTTCATCCCACTTCACTCTCTAATTACTCTAACAGAGAGGCCTAGCCTAATGACTGCTGTTTACAATCGATCTGAAAGAGAAACATACTGTATATAGAGAGAGAGGGACAGAAAGAGAGAGAGATAGCAATAATGATGATGAGGAGGATGAGGATGGGTGTAGTGCCACACAGTTTCCCTCATACCTCCCATTATGGGCCGAGGAAATAAGGGAAATTATTCGTGCTTTTGCTCCTGGGGAAAAAAGGGGAAAAAAAGAAGAGCAGTGGGAAGAAAGACGAGGAGGAGGAGAGGTAAGGAGAGAGAGGAATAAGAAAGAGGGATGAAATGGAGCAAAGAAAAAAGGAGAACAATGTAGGATGACGTGGATAGAGAGGGAAGAAAAGAGGAGTTGAGGGGGAGAAGAGATGAGAAAAATGTGGAAGACAGAAGAAAATGTGAAGAAAAGAAGAAAAAGAGTAGAAGAGTAAAGAGAAAATGGTTATAAAAGGAAAAAGGTGTAAAAGAACAAGGAAGGAAAACAGCGGATGTAGGAGCATAAACAGATTCGTTAGATAACAGAAAAGAAAAAAGAAGAGAGAGCAGGAGTTGTGGTGAAGAGAGTGGTGACGAAGGGTTTGAGTCAGTCGGAAGTCTTGACTGGCAACTGAGTTCCAATATGTCTTCTATCCCAGAGGCAGTGCTAGTCGTGACCTGGACTGGCAATACACACAACACATTCATGAATAATGCTGGCTTCCTGCAATGCCAGTGGCCTTTTTACATGTATAAATGTATGACTTATATAAATTTGAGAAAATAACTTCCATATATATATATATATATATATATATTTACAATGATTTCCATAATTCCAGTGATTCAGTGTGACAGCAGTTCCACTCACTCAGTCCTGAAGATTAACCCCGCCCCTTCTCTCACTCAGGTGCCTCACCTGCAAACACTTTTTTGAATATTTGAATTGAAAATTTAATGATGCATTTAGCATAGGGGCTATAAGAAGTTTTAGACTTATTGGAGGACTTGCACAAAGCTCATAAAAGGTATTCAACTTGCTTAGTCCGGGGGCCACTTTTGCAAAATGGCTGGAGGCCAGGGGCCATCAGATATGTTGCAGTGCTACCAGACGTGAACGCTACACTGAAGCTAGCATGTTTTGACTCGTGATGGTGCCTGATATTAGCAACCTTGCATACAGCAATTGTCATTTAGCAAATTAAACACAGTGGTTTGGTATGAGGTGGCAAAATAAAGGCAAATTCATCCGTCCATTTTTCATTGAATTGCCTGTTTTCATTGTCCTCACTCATCTTTGCCAAGGGGCAAATCCAGTCGCAGCAGCCCCCCACAGGCACAGGGAGAAGTTTGCCCTTAGGAATTTCTGCCAGGCAGACAGCCCTGAAGGCAAACTTCTCCCACGTGACCCATGCAGGTCAGAGGTCCATGAACTTTTTGTAGAAATCAAGTGTCTCCGCTTGCACTGCACAGATCGCTGATAGGCTTACATGCAACTTTAACAGCCAAGGGACATTATTGAACATTTACTAATTGGTATAAACAAAAAATCCAGTGTGAATCAATTTAGTTTCATTGTGAAGAAAATGGTCGGCGGGCCACCCGGCACCCATTCACGGGCCAGATTTGGCCCACGGGCCGTAAATTGAATGTCACTAGGGTTTCACAGTCTGTTAAAGAATAACAAGCCCCAAATCTCGATTTTGTTGGACAGTCGAGCAGGTTGACAGCTGCAAATACCTTGGAATCACACTGGATAATAATCTCAGCTTTCAATCACACACCACTGACATCCACAAACGCTGCCAGCAAAGACTCTCTGCCCCCGACCTTCTGTTACTGCTTTACAAAATCTTAGTTCAATTCATAACTCTCTACTGCTCCCCCTTTTTTTTGTCACCATGCTGTCTGTCTCCAACAAGAACAAGCTGCTTCCAATTTCATTGGTCTCCCAAACCCCAACCTCACTTGCATGGCACTATCTATCTATCTATCTATCTATCTATCTATCTATCTATCTATCTATCTATCTATCTATCTATCTATCTATCTATCTATCTATCTATCTATCTATCTATCTATCTATCTATCTGTCTGTCTGTCTTCAAATGTAGTAAGACATATGGTTGAAAAGCAATGGATTCATATTGAAGATGAAAACGTTTATAAATAAACCTAAAAACCTCTTTTCAGACAGATTCAGACAAAGTGTGGAAAAATAAAGAGCATTTTAAATGAATCCATATCAATTAAAAAAATACCACTTTATGGAACAAGCCTTGGACAGCTCTTCAGAACATGCTATTAAGTTGGTCTACATGGAGGGATAGAGGGAGAGAAACAATAAATGATCAAATGGAAAGACACATTTATTCCCTGGACAGATTTGCAAAAACAAATTAGATCTGAGCAATGCAGAATTTTTTGAATGTAGCAGCTCAAGGACAACAGGTGTGTACTTGTGGCTCCAGTAAGCCAAACGTGTGGTTATGTTTTATATTCATTTTAGCATTTTTATTGTTTGGGTAATGTAATGTCGCAAGCACCCTGAGGTATTGTACTTTTTAATCATTATGATATAGTGGGTCTGCCATAACTTTTATTGTAGGGTCAGAAGTTGAAAAGAGATCATTGACTGTCAGCTGGTGCAGAGGTATGTAAGGTATTAATTTAGCATTTCAAATGATCAGCAAATTTGTAACAGTGCTTTCTTGGTTAACAGGCAGAGTGCTGACTGTCTATCCCAAATCCAATTTTGCTACCCTCGTATTCACCTGCGTTTCAAGGCCAAGCACATCATAACAGATCAACAAGGCATGTCCCCTTTCACAGGTTTCTTCAAATATGGCCAGGAAATGCAGCCTCCTTTAACCAGAATTTGGAGGAACCAACAGGTATATCCTTAGCAGTCCTCAGTATTTAACAAGCCATTTAGAGCTGGTCGGTTTTTAATGGTGCTTTCATACATACCTTGTCAACTCCTTAAGTCAGGGAACACTTGCATTCAAGTGGTTGTCCATTCCCAACAAATACATCACATGAACTGGACCAGGCTTTGTTTTGGTCTCTGTGAGGCCATATTGTGGGAGGAAGTGCAGGTTCGGCCTGCTGGCCTTCAATTCTCTGAAGGATCAACCTTTGTCAGCTGTGTTTTTAGAGGAGGTCAGACCCTGTAGGGACAGGGACAGACCCTGTAGAGGCTACGTCCACAGACCACTTACTGACTGACGGGCGGAGTAAAGATTACATATGTGTCTTGGAGAGATGGATGCATCTGACTAGAATGCCTTTCAAACTAGCAATCTGAATCGAGAGCATCTCTAATGCTTCTTGGTTGCATTTACACATGGAGTTTTCAAGCAAAGACGCGTGAAGTGGCTAGGTCTAAATGAGGTAATTGTGCTCAGGTTTTGTGAAGTAAAAGGATCACTTTGATCATCATTCTTCAACTAACCTATCCTATCATTAAAGTGATGTCTAAGATATTATTGGGAAACTCAGACTGGCAAACTTATTGCTTCTGCTAGATTTGATGATAAATAGAATTCATTTCTGTCTTTGCCTTTGTTTTTTGGTCTTTCTTTCTTTCTTCCTGCCTATTTACTGGTCCCTTCATGCTGTATTTCATCACTTCTTCCCATTTTCTCTACCTCTACCTGGTGCCGAGTGTCGGGATGTGATAAAAGTAAGCTTGCCAGGCGGTAAACATAATGTAACAACCTTGGAAGCTTCCATCAGATAGTGGGAGAGCACATTTCCTGAAAGTGCCTCAACAACAATAACAACAAAATAAAGGCCTGCTCCCGCTCTTTGTACCTATATTGTAAGGTATTGTATTTTGTGAAACACCTTGTAACTCTGGTTTTGAAAGGCGCTATAGAAATAAAGTTTATTTATTATTATTATCATTATTGATGAGAGAGTCTGGGAAATAATCATAAAAGAGTTTCTTTCTATCAGACAGAAAGGAGACATTTTGTCCAAACAACACTCGTCAGGGGGTCACTGTCTGAAAAGAGTTCCTATTCTGCCAAATATAAGTCAACTATGTTGTCTGTTGTGTTTGTATGACTGCATGATTAATGCTGATGGCTGTGATTCTGCAAGCCCTATTGAAAACCCACCAGTGTTTTTATTTGATCTTCCCTTTGATTGGCTTGTCAATTTGATTGGACAGACTGAAGCATAATGTAGGTCAGCTGTACCTGTCCTGTCCTGTACCTAAAATCACACATACTGCATTCACACCAACATACACTAACTCCATACTGTATGCATGAGTTTAAAAGAGGAAAAAAACAACACCTAAGACCCACAGAGCATGAATGGACAGAATATATTATACAAACAATGAGGTAAAGTCATTTAGCCATTGCTATTGCTGCCATTGAATATTTGAGTTTTGTTAGTAGAACTTCTAAGAACTGCTAAGGCCAGAAAATAGAGAATTTAGTACTGTAACATCCCATTAGTCTTTGTCTGTGTTTCCTGTTTTATTTTGTAGACTAACCTTTCCTGTCATTTCAGTTCCTGCCCTCGTGTCTCTCCCACACCTGATTGTTCACACCTGCATCCACTCACCTGCCCCTGATTATATTCTCAGGCAACCCCGTTATATTCTCCCCTGTTGTCACTGCTCTGGTGCCAGATTGTCTTTGTTCTCTCTAGTGTATTCATTGCTTTCCAGCATTTCTTGTGTTAGTTTCCTTGGTGTTTTTGGACTTTGCCTTGTTCCCTGGTTTTTCTTTTTTTTTTTTGTAGAGACTGCATGCAGCATTATTGACACTAGAAGTGTTTTAGATCTTCCATAGTGATCAGATTGCTCAGACTGCCAACTTAGTATATCACTTTCATCATAACCATCGAAGACTAATCCATTTAAGACTAGTCTACTACTACACTGCTCTATAAGTTCTCTGATTAGATTTTCATTAGATTTACCCTGCGCTATCGCTGTCTAATCAACACATGAAAATCATCAGTAAAGTATTAAATACTAGAACTGAAACTGTCACTCCTTCTATAATACATACTGATCAAACGGGTTTTATCAAAGGCAACAGACACGCATGCAATAACACACGTACGCTATTCAACATAATTCATCAAGTAATTCAGAACAATGAGGAAACTTTGTTAGATGCAGAGAAAGCTTTTGATCGAGTCAATTAGACATTTTTGATCACCACTCAACAAAAATTTGAGTTCAGAGAGTCATTTACCAAATAGATAAAAACACTGTACAACTCACCAAGGGCCACATTCACATTTACTGGGTTAATATCATCAAATTTCACACTGCACAGCGGGACGAGACAAGGATGCCCACTTTCTCCTTCCCTTTTTGCCATCTACATTGAACCCCTTGCTGCAGCTGTCCGCCAGAACAATCACATAAAAGGTGTCCAATCCACCAGAGTAAACCATGAAATAAGTTTATACACAGATGATATACTACTTTACTTACAGAATCCACAAATTTCAACCCACTTATCAAAACAATTGAAGACGACACAAACAGATGGAAAAATCTCATTAATTGGAAGAATTGTAGTCACAAAGATGACAATACTAACCAAAATAAATTAGACTACCTTTTTTTCAATGATTCCAGTACACTCACCCCCAGCAAGATTCGACTCTCTAGAAAACAATAACATTTTACTGGGAAAACAAAAAAACTGCAATTAAAGTGATCACATTACAGTCTAGATGCACCAAACTTCTACAACTACTTCCTGGCCAATCAATTGCAAATTCTACCTGAATGGATCCATCCCACGAACAATGCTGTCCCTGGCTAGAAACTTTAAAATGTGAAAAATGCGTCTGCACTAGGAATCCCTGTGTGGAAGTACTGCAGGAAATATGCTTTTAATGGTAACACTTATTGCATTACATCAGACAATGAATTAGATGAAAATTCTAACTTTTTTAGATGGCTTTGATTAACTTACACAATAAGACTCAAAAATGTTAATTATAGCTAAACCGCTATGATAAACAATTATACTTCTAACACTGTTTGACCACAACATCAGAGTCACTCATTCAGTCATTCAACCGACCAACGGTGTAACTTCATCACTCACTCAGTTAGGGACAGACTTGCGTTTATAGGGCTGGCACTGCTTTTCTGTCCCCATTACAAAATGGGAGAAAGATTGATCCATATCATTTGACAAAGACTTCTGACCACCAACTCATTCAGTGCAAGGTAAACCATTGAATACACCTCACACTCAAAAAAAATGCACAAAATGGAACTCTCCAAAGTCACTGCTCACTCTGCCCCCCTAACACCTTAGATGATTGCATCCATGCAATCTGGCACTGCCCACCTGTACAACACTGTTGGAAGGAAATCACTGTCCTTCATATTGGACTGCCGGATTCCACTCTCCCAATCACTCTGCTTATTAGGTGACTTATCACCAGTCACATTCCCCAACCACAGCATAAAAGTAGTACTCATTGCCCTAACTGTTTCCAAGAAGACCATCCTCCTAAACTGGAAAAGCAGGAAAAAATTAAACATCTCACTATGGATAGACCTCTTTAGAGAACACTTACCAATGGAGAAACTGTCAGCATCCATTAATCATAAAACACATCAGTTTTTTCTACTGATTTGCATTTGGCGATGTGCTTGCACAATTGAAATAGGGCCATGTGTCTCTGATCACTACAACTCGCCGTTATCTTCTCCCCACTGACCTCTCCTCCTCTGTTCTCTTATCTCCCCCTCTCCTGAGTCCTTCTCTCTTCTACCTTCTGAAACTGCTACCACTTTTCTTTCTACTTTGTCCTCTTCTGGACCTTTTCCATGCCCTCGCTGTGAAGTGAAAGCATATTCTGAGAGGACCTTCTCAATTTCCAGTGTCTTTTATCTCAAATTCCAGTGTCCTCTATCTGCTTTCTCTTCACTTCTTTTCAACACTAAATCTGCTTTCTTCCATTTCAAACTCCATACCTCTGACTCAACCTTCTCCCTCTTTCCAGAGGATTTTGCTGGCCTCTTTGAGCAGAAGATTAGCAGGATTTAATTGTCTGATTGTCTTTACTGATTTCAGTCATTCAATTCATGTACAACAACCAAATCTCTAAGAGAGTTATTACATTTTGTCACTGAGTAGGGGTTTCCCTGGCATTCCCTAGCACCTTGGTGGTCCACAAGATGATGTCATGAGGGTTTTGAGGTGACATGGCAGTCGTGTGAGAATCACATTAAGAAAAAGTATAGAAAAGTATATTTATATTGATGTAGAACAGGCTATGTCAGTATGTCTACTGACTGACTACTGACTACTGACCAGATTGACACACATGAATCCTAATCATTTTAGTGACCTTCTGACCTGTCGTCAAGTACCATCACCAGGTCAGATCTTCTCCTCGACCAGCGCTGGTCCATGACACCTTATCCTGAAAAATAATGCCTATTTTGTTTTTGCTGTGGATGCTCATGGTCTTTAGAAGATTAATTCTAATGCTTTGGGTTACCTCCTGACCTTTCCTTCATCTCCATGATTAGGCCAAAATGCCAACATACAAGAAATATAAATATCTAATAGCAAAGATAGCTGTGGTCCAACTGCTATGCAAAAATCAATGGAAACTGTGTCACGTTGTAATGCAGTATGTATGTACTTACTATATTACTATATTATTTTTTCATGATTAAATTAACTGGACAACTCAATCACACATACAGTATCTTACTGTTATAGCTGCAGCTTTGAGTGGACATGTCTCATCAAGCTGTTTGTAATTCATCTTTCTTTCTCTCTCCCCTCCTCAAAAGCACATCCACACGTACAATGTACACATCATATGGTACAGGTCTTGTTAAGCCATTTTTATTGGCTTGGAGTGTTTAATCGATACCTCTGTTACCTGCACCACTATGACATGGCGAAGCATCGTCCCCTTAAAAATAACAACACTTTTAGATCAAGTTTCCTGTCAGACATGCTAGGTGGTAACGAGCCTTGGTGCTCTCTGAGGAAACTTTCATTATATAATATTATAATTTCATTATATAAGATAAAGTGCTTATATAACAAATGTAGACTGTTTTTTGACAGCTTCTGCTTATTATGAGCTTACTACCTAAATTATAATCTCTTAAAATGACAGCAAAAGTTAATTAAAACCCTAAATCTAGTACACACACACACACACACACACACACACACACACACACACACACACACACACAGTTTATCATGAGATTAACACACACATTGACATACAGACATGGTTGATTAGGTAGAAGACAGTAATAATGGGTCAGTGCCATGTGACCTCAGTGAAACCTGCAATCTCATTCATACGCACAAACACACTCACACACACAGACTGGTGAGAAGGGCCACAGGGGGTGAGAACCAAGCTAAAGCAGGTGCAGGAGCTTTTGATATCACATCTGTGTGTGTGTGTGTGTGTGTGTGTGTGTGTGTGTGTGACACATGTTTGCACTTTCATTAGCTTTATTTCAAAGAGAGAAAATGATAGCATTTGAACCTCTTCCCATTCATGCTGTCGTAATCAGCATGAAATAGAAACAGGACTATTTTCTCTTCACAATACGCTATGAAGCACAATGACTATAGCAAAACACACTCCTTTGCTAAATTATAGTAGTAATTTAGATGGAAACAATTACTGAGAAAACATTATATCTTAAATGTTCAGAGAGAGTCTCTTCTCTAGCAACAGGCTGATAGGAAAATGTATGTATTAAGAAAACTTCATACTGTGTTCCAAGATGGTGCCCTATTCAATCCAATGTAATTTGCTCATTGGGCGCATATGATGAAAAGGTTATTCAGGTTTCCCCAGGCTTCCACGTTTTTGGGCCTATAGAGTTGTGAAGTAGGGGGGATGCTGGTTTCAGAAGTGTTTTCCCCATTCTGTATTCCTGTTTCACTTTTCTTTCAACCAGCAGCTTTTGTGTGCATTAATCCTGCTAAGTGCAGCACACACGTAGTAGTAGTAGTAGTAGTATTTTCAGTAGTAGTATTTTTATTCAGTCATCATACATAATACAGTAAGTATAAACAATATAAACAGTATAAACAAAAACAACAGTCTATGTATTAATAAATGACTGAACAGGCTCAGGCAGAAGCAAAATGCTTATATATGCCTAACCTACATTCCTATCTCTTTAAGCTACCCCCCAAAAAGGAAAATAAAAGGAAAAGAATCATTCACCCTTGTAACCCTCATAAATAGCTTTGTAAACCATTCTTTTAAAAAGAAGATTCTTTTAATCCCTTTTTTAGCTTTTTGTACTGTAAACTTACAAACACTTCTCAAATCATATTTGCTCTCCCGTATGGAAAAGAACTTTTGTACACAATCTGGGAGTGACTTTGATTTAGCTTTGAACATTATTTGCATTATTTTATAATATACCAAATCCTTAAATTTCATAACATGGGAATTTATAAACAGTGGATTTGTGTGATCATAATAAGCAGCCTTATTAAGAATATGTATGGCTCATTTTTGTAGGGAAATTATTGAATTTAATTGTTTTAAAAGTCGACCTCCACAATTCCACACAGTATGACATGTAAGGAAGTATGAGTGAGCAATAAACTATATACAAGGTCTTATAATTTAATATATCCCTAGATTTATACAGAATTGCTATTGATTTTGAAATTTTTCCTTTGACATAATCAATATGTTGTTTCCATGTTAGTTTATGATCAATCACAACCCCTAGGAATTATGTCTCAAAAACTCTTTCAATTTCAACATCACAGAGTTTTTATTTAATATCACCATCAATTTCTTTTTGATTTCCAAAAACCATAAATTTAGTTTTCTTAATATTAAGAGACAATTTATTAACATCAAACCAGGTTTTGAGGATTTCCAGCTCCCTTTCAATAGCATACAATAGTTCCTTTAAATTTTTCCCAGAGCAAAATAAATTTGTATCGTCTGCAAAAATGACAAACTTTAACAAATCAGTAACATTGCAAATATCATTAAGATAAAGTATTGGATCAATCACAGATCCCTGGGGTACTCCACAGGTGACCTTCCTAAATCCTGCCACAGTATCATTAATTTGCATACATTGCTGTCTATCTTCTAAGTAGCTTTTCAGTCAAGAGTAAGCCATACCTCTTATCCCATACTTCTCCAATTCTGTCAATAATTTACTGTGATCTATTGTATCAAAAGCCTTCTGTAGGTCAATATAAATACCAATAAAACACTCATCATTTTCAACTGCCTTTATTTCTTCTACAATCTCCATTACTGCATAGGTGGTAGTTCTATTTTTCCTAAATCCATACTGGTGTTCACTAAATAATTTATATTTATCAATGTAAAGATCCAATTGTTTCACAAATAATTTCTCTAGAATTTTTGAAAATTGAGGAAGTAGGGATACCGGTCTATAGTTGTCCATATGGTGCTTATCTCCATTTTTGAATATTGGAATTACCTTTGCTAATTTCATATTGTTAGGAAAAACACATCTCTGAAAAGACTGATTACATATATAGGTTAGAGGTCTTACAATAGAATCAATTATTTCTTTAATTATTACCATGTCAATAGAATTTATATCAGTTGATCTTTTGTTTTTGAATTTTCTTACAATTTCAATTATATCAGTTTCATTTACCCCACAAAAGAAGATATAACTGATATTTCTATTAAGCACATTATTACACAAATCTTTTTTGTCATCAGGTACAACAATCTTTTTGGCCAAAGTAGTGCCAACGCTCACAAAATAATCATTGAAATCATCAACACTGCTTTTTAAATTGTCCACTGTAGCATCAGAGCTATTCAAAAAATAACTTGGAAATGAAGATTTATAACAACTATTTTTAATAATATGATGATTACTTTCCAAGTCCTTTGGATGTTATTTTCTACTGTCCTCTAATATTTTATTGTAGTTTTCCTTTTTCTGTAATCTCATAATGGAAATCAGTTTATTCTTATACAACTTATATTTTTCTTCAGTTTCACTAGTTCTCAATTGTAAAAATTTCTTATAAAGTAGATTTTTCTTTTTGCATGCCCTTTGCAGATCTTTAGTCATCCATGGCTTTCCTTTATATTTATCTTTCACCCACACTCTAAGAATGTAAACAAAAAAGCATCGTAAGCCTGATTAGGATCATCCACATACACCTCATCCCACTTATAATTTGTAAGGTCTATTTTTAAGGTGTCAATCCTTTCTGGTGTCCTTATTCTTACTAATTTACATAAAGACTCACTTACACCAACTGAACATTTAACATTCAAATTAAGTAAGATCACAAAAATAGGAAGATGATCACTTATATTGCTTAAAAGCAAACCACTTGTTGCTTGATCATGAACATTAGTGAAAATGTTATCAATAAGTGCGGCACTTATTGATAGGTTTGTTAATAAGAGGCCAAAGACCAAAACTAAACATTGCATTACAAAAGCCTGTTGTTAGTTTATGTTCATTCCATTTTAACAAATCAATATTTAAGTCACCACACACAAAGAATGATTTCTTATCACATACTTTACCAAAAATATCAGCGGTGGTATTCATAAATTGATCAATGCAAGAACCAGGTGTTCTGTATATACAACTCAAAATTATACTTTTAAATTTAGTAGAATGAATTTGAATTGTCAAACTTTCCATGATATCTTCAACAATTATACTATCAATTACCTCACATTGAAAATCTTTCTGTACATAAAATGCAACGCCACCACCCCTTTTATTTATCCGGTTTACACTAAAAAAGTTATATCCTTCTAACACAAAATCAGCACCCTTTTCATTTGTTAACCAAGTCTCATTTATAGCAATGACTTGAAATGTGTGTTTTAATGATTTTAAATAGTCTTTGATTTGATCAAGATTTGTATAGAGGCTTCTGCTATTAAAATGTATAATTGAAAACCCTCCAAGTTGAGGCTATTAAACTGATTCTCAGTATAATATTCATAATTTGATCTGTAATCATAATAAAATTTTGCCTCAGGATCGATATTATTTTCAAAACTAAATGGTTTATATTCAGTCACATTTAGAAAACTTAGATTTAACTCCTCACATTTTTTCTTGTTACAGCTATTTTCAACTAAAGAAAGATCATTACACTCAGTTTCTTCAATAGGAAAACAAAAATCTTCATCTGTCATATTATAAAGTTAAAAAAATAAGTGATTTAGAACTAAGATTTACAGAAATTTGCAGAAAATTCCACTGCAAGCTACATTCTGACTCTGTGTCAGGTTATGCTTCCCAACATGACTTGACCAAAACAGAACCAAAAAACACTGCAAATTCTTCTGTCCCATGATGGCTGTTGTGTCGCTCCATGCCAGGCACACCTCCCAGCATGCTGCAACCTGTCCCAGACTATAAACATTGTCACTTATATTGATCCAGATCTCTCAGATTTCGCACCACAACCACCTTGGCTTGCTCTGGTGGTCCATTTAGCCTTATAAACACTTTTCCATTGCTTGTCTATGTTGCTTGAATTTTGTTTTGCTTTCTGAGGAGGCTTTCAGCATTTTTCTTCGTCAAGTGCTCATTGACATACAATCCAGTACCCTTGAGTTTTTTAGACTGTCTCAACACTTCAACCTTATGCTTTCGATTAGCAAAGTGGACAACAATCGTGGGCTTAGTTTTATTATCCTTGCGTGGGAGTGTGTGACAGGCTAAGATTTGTTGTTTCTCTAGGTGAATGTTCTTACTTCTCAGGAATTGAACAACTTGTTGCTCTAGAGAGTGCAGCTCCTCAGGTAGTGCGTTCCCGGATCTCCTCCATTAGACCCATGAGGTTAACTTGCTGTTTTACCACTTTGCTGATCTCCTCAGACATAAAACGGAGGGATTTTTTAATCTCTTCTAATTCTTCTGCCAGCTTTTTGGTTGTAACTGTCATCTTTCTTCAAGAAGGTCACAAAAACAAAAAAATAAAAATCTTCTGGGTAGGCTTAATGAAACACTGCTGTGTTGCCAGTCACCATGCTCCCAGGACATTAACAATTTCCTTGATAAAAAAAAAACACCAAAATGACAAAAAATCTTCCAAAGGATGAAAGTTAAGCATTACCTTACCCTCCACAATGATTTAATTTCAAATGGATGGCACTATATTTAGGTGATTTTTGGAGGATTGTAGAGAGGCTCTGAGCAGGGAATGCCAGTGGCAGCCATCTTGAAAACAACTCGATGAGGAAGAGTGTGAGAGGCTGGTGGTCTGCAGGGAGCACAGCTTTGATGGCCACCGTTTAGTTGTCCCTGTCAAAGTGGCCATAAACGTTGGTGAAGGAGGCATCGCTGGTTGGGGGTATAGTGTTAGTCAGTTTGTAGTCTGTGATGGCCTCGTCAGGGCTCGGAGTTGATGTTGAAGTGCTCCTCAATCCTTAGCTTGTGGCTGTACTTGGCCCTCTTGATGCACCTCTTCAGGTTAGTCCTGGATGAACTGTAGGCCTGCGTGTCACCTGATCTGAAAGTGCCTTAGACATTGTATTGTGGATAAACCTTAGGTCCTGGTGTTTGTGGTGTGAAAACCCAGACTTTGACTTCTTTTTTAACTGAGGACTTTGCTAAAAATATAACACAGAAAGTGTAAAAAAGAATAATTCCGTTTAAAATTACAGCCCTTTAATAGGATGCTGAAATAAAACTCCAGTCAGATGCAGTGGCTGTACCAACAGATGGAACTTGTGATGAACCCAAACATGGTGTTTTCTCCACAGATACACAGCTGCAGGGAATTCTGCATTTGGATAGTTAAGACAAAATTGTGGGTGTAACCACAGGCAGTCCGTTCTACAGAGGGGGTGCAGTCCCTCACAGCATGTGGACTGCCCTCAGCCTTAATTCCAGCTGTCCACCCACCATCCATACCCACACACTATCCTCGACAATTCTGACATGGTCACAAGACAATATACATGTAAAAGCAAACAGGTCACTGTTGTCACTTTGATGTCATCAAAACATATTATCAGAGCATTGTCCTTTAGTCTGTGGAAGAGTTTCCATTCTGAACTCTCAATCCTGCCCGGAGCCTGTTCTCTGATAGGCCAGTTCCCCTCACAACTCAGGACTGTTGCTATCCTACTCTATCAATGGGACAGAGAGTGAGATAGTGAGACATTTTCTTTTCCATGAAGTACAATAGTCTGTCCTGGCCATGGTCCAGATGCAGCTTTAGTTCTGCCCTGGCAATACATTTAATAAAGATCTTTTTTAATTGTTTAATTTTTTCAATTTATACTTGCAGTAATTCTTATTAACAGCATCCCTATTGGGGATCTGGGACAAATGCTTAATAATTCCAGCAGCTTTCATTAAGGATATGTACGGATGTCAATATATGATTATGTGCAAATATGAATATGTCATTCAGCATCAGCATATGTAGGTTACTAAGTAAGTAGATGGAATAAAAGTGTACATTTTTCATGCTTCCATTCCCACAAGTATGTGTTAATGTCTCACTCTGGCCCACTGCTGCCCAACATTAACAAGACAAAACAAATGTGTTAAGGCAAACCTTAGTGGCTTTTTAAATACTTCACACCTATATTGAAATTGCAATTAAGTTTGACAATAATTAAGTGGAAGAAGAAAGAAAGTGTCCCATTAGGTTTCCAAAAAAGAGCCATGGAGGGATTCTGTGTAAGGACTTGCAGCCTGTTTTTATGTGCTAAACAGTCTGCATATGTCCATAGTTACTAAAGGGCTGCACTGAGGTTTTAGGTAAAATGGAATAAAAGAAGCGCTGCTAAAAATTACATGTTTAGGCTCATGCAATATGGATTTTAAGCCTTTTTTTTAAATATGGGAAGGGTAAATAAAACGTATATTCTGAGCCTGATTTACCACTGTGGCAGAGGAAATCACGGCAGATATTTAATGTCTGGGGAAAGCACTGCCGTTGGCATGTTCAATCACTGTCCAACTGCATTGTCACTGAGCTGGAACCAGCAAAGGAGGATGGAGTGGCCTTGAAGCTATATACTGCTATGGTGCCAAACTGCTGCTGTAGTTTATGCTGGTAACAGATAAGGTTGAGCGATATGTAAAAATTTTCCATCCGGCCATCGTCAGCCCAACAACCAGCGATTGCTGATATATTCACGCAAGCGTAGATGTGGTGCGCGCAGGGTGTGGGAAAGTCCCCACTTCCCTCAAAACCATTTTCAGGGAATGCAATCATGGAAGAGCTTGTTGCAAAAAAGAATACAAAATCTCCTATTTGGGATTATTTTGGTTTTAAACCGGACACAACCAGCAAGCTGAAGGACCTAAATGAAGCAATTTGCCATCTTTGCAAACGTATAGTGCCGGCAAAAGATTCTAACACTACCAATCTGCATGAGTATTTGAGAATACACCATCCTACTGAGCACGCTACACTAACACAGAGAGCAGCGGCCCCCTCAACTGCCACTGGAAAAGCCCCGCTCCACCAGCCCTAAATCCTTGGTGCTTTTGCCAGAACTAGTAAATATGAGAAGGACAGTCCGAGATGGGTGCAATGCACATTGACTGTGTGTAGAGCCAACATTATTAATGCTATCAGAAACCTCGAATGGACATGGCTTAATTGTGTTGGACATAACCTTAATGTGGCAGTGTATAATGCCATTAAGAAAGAGAAAGCAAACACCGACCGAGCCTTTGGTGTATACCGCTCTATCAATGGAGCAGTTGGCAGAAGCAACGGGAACTCCGCAAAGCTAGAGGTGAGAGGAACTTGACCTGCCACTACATTCCCTGATAACGGTAATATAAATAAAATAAGTGTATTTGTTCCACCTAATTGGTCTTACTTAAACATAGATTGTTTCTGATTTTTAGGCCTTTTAGGTTGCCAGGGCCACTGTGTATTGTGTGAAGGTGCCTCTTTGTCACTTTGGTCTGCCAGCAAACAACAGAAACATGCCTAAAAGCTGCTGTGTGGTGGGATGCACTACCAACAGGGTAAAGAACTCGGAACTAAGTTTTTATAAGCTGCCGAACTGAAAAACTGAGCCTTCAAGAAGACAAAAGTGGATCCAGACGTGAGGCATCAGCAGGAAGAATGGGAAAACAGTGGGATCCTGACACTCAGTATGTCTACGTGTGCAGCAAGCATTTTGTCTCTGGTCAGTCAAATATCCACATGTCAGTTTTAGGCTAACTATATTGCTGTTAAGTTAAGCTAAAGCATTTTGACAGTATGCAACTTGTGTAGTGCAGGGGTTTCCAAACTTTTTCAGCTCGAGACCCAAAAGAGAAATTTGGTTTCTCCCCGGGACCCAAAATTACAAAAATACATCATGAATTGCCATAACATCTACATTTATAAACTACTGATAAAGAACACAACAAACCATGAATGCCTTGAATGAGACAGAGAGGTAGATGACAGAGAGGATATTATTATTAAAAATCACCACTCTCACTCATTTGTCCACCATGGAAACTAACACACATACACACTAACAAGGTTAATACAGACGTAAAACACACATTACTGACTCTTCCACTGTCAAAACAATGTTGAATAAATGCTCTTTGCTGCCTAATCCACATTAGGGACAAGCGCGCGAGTCAATTAGTGATGTGTCGATCATGAGCGTATTGCTCATTTGAACTACTCTTTTGATATGAACTAGTAGTAATGAGTCGTCTCAGAGAGTAATTTGTTCATTTTGGCCACGCCTGCGCCTGCGCAACAATAATAATGCATGAGTTTCGTTTTTCTCACGTGACAGCTGACTGGTTTGGGCCGTTCGTTCGTTAGTCTTTCGTTCATTTTTCATGAGTAGCCAGCAACCCCCCCCCCCAAGTTTACTGAACGAAATGAATGAATGAATCGAAAAAAGAGTAGATCATTTTACTGAACGATATTTAAGGAACAAAGTCACTAAAATGAACCGGTTATCACGTCATAGCATTCTTATGCATTTTATTCAATTAAAACGGGCCCGTGACCCCTTTTGGGTCGCGACCCTAAGTTTGTGAAAGACTGGTATAGTGGATTGTGGCTAAATCGCAAAGCTATGCAGTATTATGACTGCAAGTGCCTTAGCTAACTACAGTAACTTAGCTTGAGAAGGGACACTGAGATAGACCAACAATATTGAGTTTGTCCTCTCTGGTAGACATAGGGTCCTAAAATATTCCTTTGAGATACTGAAATCTAATGTTTTTAGCTAGCTACAGGCATTTTGTTAGCATTTAAGCCAGGGCTTCTCAAAGTCTGGACCTCGGTCTGCATCTGGACTGAACGGCAAGTCAATCCGGACCCAGCCTATACCTCGTGTTATGAATACAATATGTTGAAGTGTAACGTTTTCTATTTTGAAATACATACATACAATATTGATCAATAAATTGTTAGTGGTGTAGCTGGAGATCATTCACAGTGATCCTCCAGATGAATGTGGTTTTAATGTGGCTTATTTCCCCATTGCTGACATCGTTGTCATGGCAACGTTAACTGCAGGAAAGAGTGCTGTGTGTTGTTGCTGCCGAGTTCATGCAGTAACATTACACCGGAGAATTTGTCTCATTTTCTCTAGTGCATGATTTCTACAGCTGGTGTAAATGTAGCTGTAAGAATATGTCTGAGTCAGAAATAAATATGGACTAACTGTCTGAGCTGTGTCTGCTTCAGTTTCGTTTTTTTTTCTGCCTCGGTTTCGTTCTGGCCGAATCAAAAGAGATGTGACATTAGGCTTGTTCAAGATGAACTGGGCCTCGCTTGGAAAGTGGACGAGATCAGACGGCAGCAGCAGGGGGTGGTGACAAACAGCAGCAGTCAAGTCAGACAGTTTCCAGCAGCCTTCAAAGAATTTACAGGAAGTCAGAAATATTTACATCCTGTTAGATCTACCTGTAGTCTGCAGATCACAGATAGAAAACAGACAGAAAACGGATAGTTATGGCTGAAATAAACTTTATTATTATTCTTATCAACCACACAAGATGTTTGTTAACAGATGAAACCGTCACTGCACAACATACAGCAACAATCTAGCGTTAAATATTACAATCACACAGAAAATTAGGATTTTCTACAAAACGTGGTGTTTGTGGTCAAAATTAAGAGCCAATCAGCTCTTTGATCAGGCAACAGCCAGACGTTTCCCATCATGCCCTGGGTCTTGCAGTCGGCAGAGAGCAAGTATGGATGTATAATAAACTTCTTATAATACATCCATGAGAGCCCATGGTGGAGAGCAACTGTGGCGCCTGGTTCTAAAAACTGCGGCTGCCTCGATCTCGTGTACGTGTGCATGACGTCAGAGCAAGGATCAAGTTGGACACAAATCTAACCGGCATGCATTGTGCAGTGATCGATTCTGCACAGGCCTGGCTCATCTCCAACAAGTCTAATAATTGCGAGAACGAGTAGCCTACCTGTAAACAGTGTGTGTGTGTGTGTGTGTGTGTGTGGGTGGGGGGTCGTTCCGGACCTCTGACCTCCAGTAGGTGCGGACCTTTGAGTAATAAGTTTGAGAATCCCTGGTTTAAGCCCTTGGTTGCATTTTGTCGCCCTCCGATGGCCGTGGTTTTCAGAGTATGATGCATTGCACTCTGTCTCTATAGCCATAATTTAGCTTACGTGCATCACTACAAATGTTTAGAATCCTTCATCATGGCTATGTAGATCGCCATGAAAGCAAACAAATTTAATGAGTAAAAATATATAAAAAATTTACAAAGTGTCCGTCCTGTGTCTGTGCTGTTAAAATGGCTCCTTGAGTGGCTAGCATTTCACAACATACAGTAAGTGCATGGTTAGTGTGTGCATGCGGTGTCTGCAAAGACAGTGGTAGGAACAACTTGCAGACCAAACACCAACCCTGAAGAGAGGAAGAAGCCAATGATGTGCCCAGGTGGCCCTGAAGGTCAAAACAACATTTCAGAAAACCACTTACTATATGATTATTAGCACCACTGCATTCAAATGAACGTCACTGAGGCTGTGTTCATTTACATCATCATCAGTTGTCATTTTCCCCAATTCTGAACTACATTTTGGACACATGCAGCAGAGTGCTGATGATTTGAGCTCTTTTCTGTCACACCATGCCTGTTACAGTATGTACATGCTGCGGTGTGCTCCAGCTGACATTTCCTGTATATGAATGTATTTTAAACATGCGGTGCTTTGTGTGGCTGTTTTATGTTTAATGTCTGGTTTATGTGTCATGCAGATTTGTGTTGATGCTTGTGGACATGTTGTGTAGGTGTGGGCCTCCTGCTGGAGGCTTTAAGTGGAGTGCAGTCCTCTGCATCTTCTCAACACACTCCTCATTTAGCCATTAGTCATCACAAGCACATTTGCACACGCGCACACACACACACACACACACACACACACACACACACACACACACACACACACTTACATGTTTAAATGCATCTAAATATACACCCATGTGAGTACTCATTTTTATGCATATACTAGTAACGTATGCATACATCAGTGCATGTAAAGACCTACCCACATACACATATATGTCACCAGTATGAAGAATAAAAGCAAAGTTGGACACACTCACAAATAACACACGATTACTTGCATATAAAGATTCATTTCCTCTCTCTTTACTGATTGTATTAAACCAAGCCATTTCCCTCATCACTGCAGAATAATCCAAGCTTTTTGATTGTGTCGAGTTAAAATCAGTATGTACACATATTCTAAAATGAAAAACCAGCAACCTAAACTGTTAGCATTTCTTAAAATCAGGGATTCTAAAGTTGAACCCGTAAGCAAGACCTTCTGTAGGTCCAAAAGACTGCTTGAAGTCATGATAACAAGGTTTCTTCTTTTAAGGTTCTACTGATGAGCTCCGCTTTGTCTCCTCCTATTAACTGTTGAAGTACCTTGGAAAGTCTTCATTTCATAAAGTTCACATCAGAATGACATCAACAAATTACTTAATTTAGCATGTGAAAAGCAAAGGCATCTATCTAATCTGGCAATAGATATTTTATCAACTGTATTATATATAGTATTACATTATACATATAGTATTATTATAATATTGTACAGTATAATATAATAACAATGAGCGTTTAATGATAGAAATAATAACCATAACATTCACCATGACAATGTAAAGATGCTTTGTATGAACTAATGTAACCTGACTAGCATGGGTTAGCTATCAGTCAAGAAATGACTGTAAGCTGACTGAGAAGACACAGAGCGCAGTTATTGGGGAGTGACAAACAGCAAATACGAACCAAACACCTATACACACACACTCAGCTCTGGCAGTGTGTTCCCACTCAGGCCTTAGTAAGGCCACTTTGTTGGTCACGCTCTCTGTCTGTGGATTATTACAGCCGGGTGAGACTCCCAGCGAGATGAAATGAGATAGAGGATTGTATTGATCGCTTTTCATCCGTTCATTCGTTTGATTGTCCATTTGTTCATTCATGCATTACTGTACTTCACATCAGATCTTATAAACCCCTGCCACCATTTTCAAAATTGTAATGATGACCAGCCAAATCAGATTCAGTAGAATGCCTTCTACACACATTCTAAATTCAATGAAATTGAAAGAGTTTTGGATAAAAAGGTTTTCCCCCCAAGAGGCATTGTCACAATCAAGAAAATGTAAACCTGTTAATTTCCATATGAAATACTTTCTGATGTATGATTTATTTGAGGATTTTTCCACATTTTATATTTTGTGCTTTATTACATGGCTGAGATTCTACAAGTGTACAATGGAGGAAATGTATAGGTATTGGGAAAGATGACAAGTGAACTGAGGTCATGAGCTGAAGTCAAACGGATGACGTCTTGAGTACGTGGCACACACATTTAGCCCACTGAGCACTCGCCCTTCTCTCAAGCATTCCTCAATAGGAGGTGAAGTGACAAACACACAAATCCGCTCTGACAGTCACTATTCATCCAGCCCTCCAGCCAGGCAGCCAGGCACAATCAAACCAGCCAGCACATCAACTGGCAGGTAGGGGAGCACTGATGGTAATGTGTGTGAGGTAAAAGTGCGGGGGTTACGTATTGAGTGGGCAAAATACTTGGTTTAAGATGATACATATTAAAGATGAGGAGAATCAAACTTTACAGTATGTTCTTCAGTTGTTTCTTTACTTCAAAATGAAAGAATTGTTTGATTTTCAAACTCAGATGCTTCAGATCAGCTCAGTTATGGCAGCTGGACAGGCTCAGGATGTCACTCCCATGCATCCGTTGTTTATTTCTACATTTGGCAAGCTTTGACATGTACTGCAGTGTGAACTGGTCAAGTGCTCAGATCAGAGCAACAGCACAGAGGAAAAGAGCTGAAATTATGGAAAGGGAAGTGCTGAGGGAAACACTAAATACTGTACAATTGTATGGAAGAGGATTTGAACAAGCTGAGTTGAAAGTGATGCACTCCTGTCCTATGGAAAATGGGGATAGGAGCTCAGTATTTTCAGCTGGAAAGAGTTGGATGAATGGATGGATGGATGGATGGATAACTAAAGGGATAGATGTCACACAGACAGAAAATAGGTTTAATGGCATTTTTGTAAACAGACATAAGTGGTGTCTCAGTGTCATGGTCAGATAATGCATCTCAGGGTCCAGGCACACATCAGGGACCCTTACTGTGCATTCATTAGGAGTGGTGATGAAAATAATAGGTATGTTTAGCTAAACAGAGTGAGACGAGATGAAACAGTGAGATGAAAGATGTAAGAGAATGAGGTAGAAATATATCCACAGGGAAGCACTGCAGTGGATGCCAGAATCTGGTGTCTGGCCTCAAAAAATCTCTTCTTGAAGAATGTTATTCAGTGGTAGAAACAAACTACATTTATTTATTCAAGTACTGTACTTTCATGATGATTGGGCATGTTCAAGGCTCTGATTAGGCTTTTTGGTTGTCAATCAGTAGCCAAGTGTGAAGTGGCCCGGTACTGGAGGTCAGTGCCTGTAAGTCTGAGGCCATAGTACTCTGCCGGAAACTGGTGGTGGATTGCCCCCTTCAGGATAAATTCCTGCCCCAAGTGAAGGAGTTCAAGTATCTTGGGGTGTCGTTCAAGGGTGAGGGTAAGATGAAAAGCAAGATCGGCAGGTGGATTGGTGCAGTGTCAGCAGTAATGTGGGCACTGTACCTGGCTTTCATGGTGAAGAGGGGGCTGAGCCTGAAGGTGGATTTACATTTCAACTTGTGGTCATGAGCTCAGCGTAATTACTAAATGAAGCAGGTGGGATGAGTCAGCACCTCCAAGTCTGATGCCAAGGTATTCTGCTGGAAAATGGTGGATTGCCTCATTTGGGTTGGGAATGAGTTGCTGCCCCAAGTGAAAAAGTTCAAGTATTTCAGGCCTCACTTAGTGAGGGTAGCAAGGAGTGGGAGATTGGTAGGTAAGTTGGTGTGACAGACTGTTGTTGTATTGGACTGTTGTATTGGACTGTTGTGGTGAAGAGAGGCTGAGCCTGAAGGCAAAGCTCTGGGTTTACTAGTCTATTGACATTCTAACCTTTATCTTTAGCCATGAGCTTTAGGTAGTGTCTGAAACAATCTCAATCTGAATTCTGACCCACTGAAATTCTACCGGAACCCAACAAGCATAAAGTCATTTAAAAAAAAAAGACCTGATTCAAGGACAGTCAGACGCAATCCTAAAAGATCAGAGGATAAATATACCAGATTCAAAATGTAATCAACCCAAACAAAGCCAAACAGCTAGAAAACACCACAACTGACTCTTAGAACGCTGCTTTAGGGACTTTTTTAGCTCCTACTTCAGAGTAGGTACTGTCCCAGCACAAGAGGAACCTCGAGTGATGTAAGTGTATGGTGAGTGGTCCAGAAAAAAATGGGCCAAAACACGGACAAGTGTACAGACAGTGAAGTCCAGGCTTTGTTGAGCGACGGGGGAAATGTGTGAAGTGTGATTTTGACTCATCAAAGCGAAATATAAAAATCTTGTGTGTGACGTTGCTACACAGCCGGCTTACGTCACTTCAGCCTTCCTATTGGCGGTGCAAATGCAAACAGATAAAAAGCCCTTGAAGGTATGTAGTTCTCAGGGGAGCTCCCCAGTGGGCAGTTCCTCTCAGGGAGTCCCCAGAACTGTTTGGTCAGAGAACGCCTATTAACACACAGACCTGACACCTGCAGCCATACAACAGGAACCTACGCAATCCGATCTGACTTAATATTATTTGGACTCAGCGGAAGTCGGGTCTAGGGGTGGGTCTTGGCTAAAAGGAACTGCACTTACGAACAAGTACATGAGTAAAAAAAGACTGTAAAATGTAAAAGTATTTTTACACTGTAGTATTGCTACTTTTTCTGCAGTGAAGGATCTGAATTCCTCTTTGAAAATAAGTCTGGTAAGCTGGTGACTAGATTTTACTAACTTGCTGCCAGAGTTGAACATTGCTCCACGCGTAGTAAACTCTGTCCTCTCAGCTGTCCTCACTTTGTCCCTGAGTCATGTCTGAAGACTGACTAGTTTATTTTTCTAATATGCTGCAGGCTGCAGTTGACCACACTTTCTTTAGTAATGACTTCCAGCAAACTAAAGCTAACTGAACTTTGAGACCATCACGGTGAAAATGACCTTTTCTAGATGAGAGGGTGAAAGCAGATTTTCAGCCACACACACACACACACACACACACACACACACACACACACACACACACACACACAGATACACTCTCACATGGTGTTGCCCATACATACACATGCACACACAGACAGTCTACACACAACTACACACACCTGAGGCTGACATTTCAAAGGTTAACTGTCATTCTGACCTCATTAGGTGATCTGTACTCTGATTGGCCAAGTAATTATCTGTCAGCCTAACGAGCTATAACATCAAATGCAGTAACGTAACAGTTCATCATAATGAAAACTTTCACCTTTAGCATTCAGCTTAACTACTCATTACATGTAACCACAAGATCTGATTTTTTTAGAATCACCTGATTGTGGCAAATTGACATGGACTGATTTCAGTCCGACATTTTGTTATATATTTTGCTTTGTTATGAATGCTTGTGTGACTGGACCACTGAAATGATCCCTGCTTTGTTGCAGGTGCGTTCGTTTTATTTCTTAGAGCGTCCAGTACGGGTGGTTACTCTTTAACCGGGTTCATCCACTCCCGTCCTACATGGCTTTATTTTGGAATAGAAACACAGCTACATAATATACCCTGCCCGTACTTTTACTTTTACTGTCGGTGTGCAAGAGGAGAAAACCATGTCACCTTCATGACTCAGGAGCGGTAGTCTAGTGTCCAACATGGCCAAGGGAAGTAAAGAAGTAAAGCGAACGCGCCCACAACGAGGCAGTGATCATTTCATTGGTTAACACTACAGCTGGCATTCTATTGGTTGGGGAATTTTGACAGATTTGTTGCACAAAAAATCAGAGAGCAGAGCAGAAATCTGAGAGCAGATGTTTCATGAGCGCACAGAAGCAGCCTGAGTGCGAGGAGTCCATCACCAAGCTCAAGGCAGAAGTTGCTGTCTCTGGCCAAACATGCCTCTTGGATGGAGTTGTTTCTGTAATTAGAAAGTCACTTAATTTCAATGCAACCTTTCCAACAGTAAGTGCACCTCACTGTGCCATCTGCAGGCTTTGTATAGTTTTTTAAAAGTAAAATTCAAGCACTTTCAAGGTACCCAAACCAAAAATGTCCAGACTCTTGAACCTTTTATCATCACATCTAACAAGTCACTATAAATGCAATTGCGAAAAATGAAGTTTACAGAATTCCTTTATATTGACAGCAGAGCAGAGCGTAATGGAAAAACACCCCCTTTTCATTTTGGAGCCCATGTCTGTCAGTCTAGCTCTGGTCCACTCCACTTAGCGCCTGGTGTGAGATGCCAGGAGACAACAAACAAATATGATGATGTGATCATTTCATTTGAAATATTAAAAGACTTGTGTAGATGATGAAACACCAGATTATGTTGAAAATCAAGCATTTTTCAAGGAATATATTTGAATTCAAGCATGTTCCTAGCCTTGAAAACATAACAATAAAATTAAGCATTTTCCAAACTTTCAAGACTTTGTACGAACCCTGCATCTGGTGATGCTCCCATTTGACGGAAAGCTGGGTTTATGAAAGACCCACATGTTGCAACCTCTTGGCTGTTGTGTTGTCCCTTGGTTTTTTCAATATAGGTCTTTGTCTCTTCCACTTTGAAAAGCAGGGCCCCACCGTGAGTGCATGTCTCTGCAACACCAGATATGCATGTACAGTGGGCTGAGGAAACTTCACCACTGGAGCTGATGATAACCCAAGCCTTCAGAGGAACCTTGGGCGCTGGGAGTGCGTGACCTGTTGCACAACAGAAGTGTAATCAATGACAAATCATGTAACAAATGAATTAGAGATGAGTAACAGCAGGGACCCTGCATACAAACCTAAAGTATCTTATTTTTATGCACACACTGTAGGACTAACCTGTAAAATCATGTCTCCATCCATTTATACTAAACAGATCTGCCCACTGCAAGAAGAAAACCCCACTTTTTTAACAAGGTCCAAGATTATAGCAAATCTTTTTTATATAATAAATATATAATAATGTGACTGATCAAACCTTCTGCCTATGACTCAATAAAATAATCACATGGATGTTTTTGAAAGTTTTGTATTTTGTTTGGATTAATAATTGGATCTCCTTACCATTGCGAGTAACGTTATGACTGTGCTCTCGCAGTTTGCCGGCTTGTGAATGAGCAGATCTTGCACCCAGCCACTGCAGAACTGTTCATGAGCTTCTAGGGATTTGTAACTTTGAAAGTCATTCCAAGTTTATGCACTCAGTCCAAAAACAAGATAGTTTACGATATCCGAGTATGTGAGTGGGCTGCCAAGTTATATGGATCTCTGTGGTTTATCGTGCTTAGTTGTCCAAATACCGTTGCTTGGCACTGGGATTCAATTTCTCCCGGTACTGCCCCTTTTTTTGTCTTTTCCCTTCACTGATCAGATTTGACAGATTTAACAAACTTTAGCCAAAAGGTAAGCAGGTAACGTTAACCACCGTAGCATTGCGCCCACGTCCCATCATGCAACACAGCATGATGTATCTTTACATTCCCTACTCATGTGCACAAGATACAATTCGCTCCAACATTTTGATTATTTTGTGTGCATGAGATAGAGCCACCACAATGGCCTTGTTTACCAGAGTGCTGCCCGGCGGCAGCTCGAAGCTAGGTCCAGGTCCAGTTCGCCGGAGAACAAGGCAAAGCTGTTTGCTGTTTGTGCCCAGCAACAGCTGAAGAGGTCGGTGTGTTTACCGGGGAAACAGTGCTGCCGCTAGCTGTTTCTTTCTTGCCAACAGTTAGATGAGAAGATTGATACCACTCTCAGATCTGTGCTTTAAATAAGCTACAGCTAGCAGCCTCTTAGCTTAGCTTTGCAGCAGCATTAAAATGGCATGTTGTAGTTTTACGGGCGGTTGTGTGTGGGACTTTTTCTTAGCTGGGAACAGTGACTTCCTGTCTTGTCTTGTCATCACCATGATGTTGCCAGGCAACCAGCGAAGACTTCAGGAAGTTACTGCATCTGAAGATTGTTCTTTTTACCCTTCAGTTTTGGTATGGATTAAACAAACAAATGTCCAGCTATGGCTCAATGTGGGGGTGAAAATCACACCTCTGCAGGTTTTACAATGACTGACATTCATGAAACAGAATGTGTATGTACATATATGTATGAGTTTTATGCACACACATATAGTACAAATTTAATTCACAATAGTATTGTATACATATTCCTGTCTTTCTTGTGCTTTCTTTTTCTCCATATTTGTTACAACAAAACCTTTTTCTCCTATCTTTATCCGTATATATACAGTATATTTATATAGTATTCCTCCTCTGACTAACACACACACACACACACACACACACACACATCCTCTTTAAGCTGATTGAATATGCATGAAGAAGACTGTCTGCTCCTCTCCTCTCATTCTCAGAGATCTACAATTATCGAGTCCTTCTGTTCAAAATGACATCTACTTGACAGCCATCAGAGTATTCCTAGTTCAGTGCTGTATATAGTTCCCATTTGAATGAAAAGCTAGTTAAATCATGCATTATCAATGGGGCTTGTGAGCTCTAAAATCACAGACAGTAACAACACAGAGACATTGAAAGTGAAGTGCACATAATGCAGTCATGTTTTAAAGGCAATTCATTTTGTGAGGATTATGTGGATTATCTGCTACAAGTTGTTGTACGTGAAACAGCATTAATTACACATCATTTTCCATCGTTAGCTAGGTGAAAGGCTTAACCAAATGTTGAATTTCAGGGATGCAGCTTTAAACCACTCTTAAAGAAGGGAAAAGATAGCCAATTAATTAATTTAGTCTCAGTCTAAAAGTTGTTAAGGGGTTCTTGACTGGTGTACAGTGACTGTAATACTTCATACACACAAACCACATGATCAAGTTCTTTACAAATGAAAGGTTTATTAAATTACTAGCTACACACACACACAACTAATAACCACTAAACATACAAGTGAGTGAATAAAAGCAACCATGAATAAATGTAGTGAATACAGTGAGAGACAATTAAATGACTGAATGAGGACCACAGGATACCAGATAAGCAGTGAAGGATAGTAAGATGTATTAGTTTGTGGAAACATAGGAGAACACTAAAGCTGGGTTTATGCTTGACGCAGTGTCCCTTGGGGTCCGTGCTCCAAAAATGACATCATTGTTATGGGATGGCTGGGCTTTCCTTAGTTTTGTTTGGGGTGGTGTTTTCTGTCTCTGTCTGTCTTCCCTGTCTACCTGTGTGGAGTGATCTAGGTCAAGGGGCGTGGTCCGGAGATGGTGGCTGCTGCAGCTCAATCGTGACAGCTGTGTCCAATTCACAATCACCTCTGCCAGTACTTAAGCCCTGGTCTCCCTCATCATCGTCGCCAGATTGTACCGTTGTCTTACGTGGACCTGTTCCTGGAGATCTCTGCCTGGCCCGGACCTCCGCTCAGCTCCCTCCTCGCCATTCTCTACGTGCAGGCCAGTGACCACCTGACTCAGTTTCCGCGCTGGTCGTCCCCCACTCCGTCCTGGATATTACCCAGCTTTGGTTTGGTCCCTTCTCCCCGGCACTGGCCTGACGTCGATGTTTCCTGCTTGCCCGCTCTCCCAAACCCAGTCACTGCTCGAACTCAAATTACCTGTTCATTTAATAAATTGTGCCGAACTGTTTAATCCAAGTCTTTTTGTTTGGTCCCTGCGTGCTGGGTCGCCACAACGCCCCTTAACAATCAGCACGTAACTTGCGTCAAGCGCAAAGGCTCTGCAAGTTGTCACAGCGCTTGGTCGTGCATCTCAGAGTTTTTGTAACTAGGCGACGCGCCCTGAGGGTTCCATTTCAACATGGACGCCTTTGAAGCTGGACTGGACGAGCAGGTACGCCTTTACAAGCACCTCTACGACCCTTCCATGAGAGACCACAGGGACAGCCAAATGATTCTGGACTCATGGAGAGAGACCACATTTAAGATAAAAACAGATAAATTCTTCCTCAGCAACAACGAACTGGTTTATGACGATCTTCCGGTAACAATTATTGACTTCTTGCTTATTTACAGAATGTTTTCTTTTGTACATCCTCTGGCGTTTCGAAGAATACTACAACGGATAGCATGTTAAGCATAAACACCTCTGTGCAAGCGCATAGAACACGCAACATCTGCGGAGGCCCACGTCACGGTGTCTCGTGCGAGCATAGACAAGGCTTAAGTGGATGAAAACATTATCGTTAACCAGTGAAATCACCTTAATGCACCATTCAGAAGCTGAGGGGTTGTTGGGTAGCACAAGTGAAATACTTATTAAGCAATTCTGTCACATTTCTACAGTGATGGCAGACCCTACTTATGATATTGTTAATTACTCTTAGTAATCTATAGCATCAACCCCAATGTCACAGGAATGTGCATTTACTTAATGTCTGTCTCCAAACAGACACACGCACCCTGTGTGTGTGTGTGTGAGTGTGTACTTGTACAGCTATCTTTGTGAGAACCAATTTGAGTTTTTTTACCTTGGGAGTGAGGACATTTTTGGAAAGTGAGGACATTTTGGCCAGTCCTCACTTTTGGACAGACCTTCAGAGGGCTGTTTGAGGGTTCAGGTTGGAATTAAGTTTAGGTTAGGGGTAGGTTAGGGTAAGGGTTGGGGTTAGGCATTTAGTTAGGGTTAGGGTAAGGGGCTAGGGAATGCATTATGTCACTGAGTGTGCTCACAAGTATAGAAGTACAGGGTTGTGCATGAGTGTGTGTGTGAGAGAGTCAGAATTGTGGAATGTGTGTGTAAACAGTTCCTATTAGTTCAGTTCAAAATGAGCATGTTGACTTGAGGTTTCATGCTTTACCTATATTGTTAAATTGAGACTTCAGTTCTGCATTGCAAAGTCAGTTTCTTTGTTCCTTGTTTCATGAGGCCACTGTGCTGTGAACTTCCAGAAATCATGAAAGGTTCAGCCATTTCGTGAGAGGTAAAATTATTCATCATCTTCATCATCACACTATATAACCATGTGAGCTGAAGTTTAAAGTTTAATTTCCCTCTGCTGCTCACAGGATCCCATTCAGTCTGAAAGTCATTACATGTCCCATTTACTGACTCCTTCAGCAGTCTGAGGTCAGAGTCCATTGGTGAAATGAGACAGTGTTGCATTTACTTCACAAAAGTGCTTCTTTTTCTGTATTGTCATAACTTCGATACCTGGCAGTAAGTGATGTTTGAATCAAAGCAAACAGTGGGAATAATGTTTGTCATTTGGTATTGATAGCCCTGAATTTTCAGACTGCATTGCATTGCTCATGAAAATGACAACAGTGACTTCAGCCATGCCTGAAATAAATACATTTGATGATGTACATCCTTTGAAACAGATCATTTCGCTACAAGTAGTAAAACAGAGATGCTGATCATTTCTCTGCGACACCGCCCTCCACATTCTGATGGACAGAAGCATGACACACACACACACACACATGTGCTGCCCCTTTGGATCCTTTCATCTTTCAAGATGAAACTTTGATGATCCCTAGAGGGAAAATAGGTCAGCAAATTGCAGCAGCAAAATTGATACATAAAAGGAAAATCTAAGCAAGATTGTAAGAAATAGGGGATACTTAAACACATTGCATCCAGTGATTTCAACATTAGAACTTATTTATAGTATACCCCAGATACACCTAAAACCCATCTTTTGAGAATCAGCAATCCACGCTTCTCCCAAAAAATCCCTCAATACAGTACTCCTGGTAAAACTTTGGGGCTATGAAGAGGTGATAGCATGACATGGAAGCAGTGTATTTAGCTCTGTTGGGGAATGTTTGGAACATACTGAAGACATGGATCAACAGTGGAGGAGTGTGCTGCAGGAGAGGTTTGAAAGGCTTAAAGGGAAACTCCGGTGTTTTTAAACCTGGGCCCTATTTTTATTTTTTTTTTTTTACAAATTTAAGGGCCGAAATGACTAATACTTACCATTAGTTTTGGAATTGGTCCAGTAGATCAGATTAACCAGAAACAGAAGTCTCACTCAAGGAAAAGTCTCACTCTGAAATCTCGTGAGAGGTTGAGTTGTTGCAGGAAGACAAAAGGATCTTACTCCTTAACAAAGGGTCTGTCTCTGTAGGGATGCTTTCCATAATGTTGTCAGACACTTCAAATAACAGTCTGAGCCTGTCAGTGGCAAAAACAAGCACTTTTAGTGGACGGACTTTTCACGGCGCAATTGCCCGCAATGATTATGTTGCAGCCATTGCAGCCTGTTCGCAGATGCAGGAGGAGGAGATCTACTGGACCAATTCCAAAACTAATGGTAAGTATTAGTCATTTAGACCCCAAAATTTGTAAAAAAATAGGGCCCAGGTTTAAAAATACCCGAGTTTCCCTCACTTTGTTTTTTCTTGTGACGTGGGGTCACTGTTGGAATCTGTTGTGAATCGAAGTAGATTACAGTTGCCATCCTCTGAAGATGCAAGCTACAAACCTTTCAGAGCTATCATTCAATTCTGTGCGTTTGATACCTAGATTTCCCTTTAAGTAGAAATGAATGGAAAGAAATTAATAGTTTGCTATATAAAAGAAAAGAACTTATGTGAAATGTATGTGTTATGAAATTAGATCCTTAAACCATCAAGCTTTATGCAAAATGTAATTAATAATGATAATATTTATTTATATAGAACCTTTCATACACAAAATGCAGCTCAAAATGCTTTACAAAAAAAAAAAAGGAAAGAGGACAATTTAAACAACAGTTATATTAACCAGTTGTTGAAATACATTTTAATGGGGGAGGGACGTAAAATAATAAAAATGAAAAGATAAAAAATGTCACAATGTCACAGCACAGGTAGTACTGGTAAAATCATTTGTGAACTGGGCTAACTTTCAGCCATCACTCCCCTCGTTCCCTGTGGTGTCATCCACACTAAATCAGGCCAGCCCCGCTTGGCTCCACTCCACACTCTGGTCCTCTTCTCATCAGTTTCAGTTGGTTTTAACAAACAGAAGCAGACAGAAACTAAAATACTTCAGGGATGAGGGTCATCATTCATTGTCCATCATAATCTCAACAAGAGTTGTGCTCAAAACATAGCAGTGGAGTAACAGATTCTGGGTAAAGCAAGGCTAAAAAGGTGACCTTTTAAACAGCGGCTTAAAATGCTTAATTTTGCATATTCCATTTGGATATTCCGAATGTAGCATTTTCCGATTAAGACGTGGGATATGCTGATATTATTCTGGTTTTATTCGGATCTCAGTTTGGGTTTTTAGCACAGTTTGCGACACACAGCTTCTTGCCTGTTTACGTCAGCTCTGTGCTGTAAACAAACCAACCAGCCAACAGTTACAAGGCTGGTGTAGAGATGCATGCACAAAAGAGAAGCCCACATTTCTTGTGGGAAGGAAAAACACACCTACTTTTAAACATGATGAAAGACTTGGATATCTATGGAGGTACATTTGTGTCTTTTTTATGCAGCAAACCTTTCCACACTGCAATCAAAAAATAGGTTTGAGAGCAAAAGTATTGACACTGCAATCAAAAAATGGTTTATTGCAAATAAAATAAATGTGTGATGAAAATGTGAATTAATGCGAATCCAAAAGTTTTGTTTGCGAATCCAAAAGTTTTGCTTGCTGTTCAGCAATTCAGCAATTCCGTGGGCAGGACCTACGCTGAAAGATGCAAGACACGTTTCTATTGGCCAGTCTCGATTGGAGTGACAGCTTGGTAACATCCACAGTCAGTTAACCTGGACACAGTGAAATTAGTTATTTAACAACAAACAAAATACCAATTCATGTTCCCAACAGCTGGGGTGACTGGTAGTGAATGTTAGATCACTACTCTGCTTCAGATGCTACAGTTATTTCAGTGTCATATGAGACCTGCTGTAATAAAGAAATAAGTGGAAATGATGCTTGTCTGTAACAGTAAAATGTATTGTTTTGTACAACTCAAATAGTTGATTGTTGTTTTGAAACATCAACATACTATTTGCAGTGATAATTAGACTGAACATTATTTGAAACATTAAAACATTGTTTGGACTCTTAATGTCTGAGTGTTAACTACTTGAAGGGTTAGCCGTGTGTAATATAACCAATAATTAACTGGAGTAACTATTTACAATGGACATTTGTTACAAGCTACAGTATGTCAAAACTTGCACCATATTTAATGGCAGTTTGCAAGTTGGTTTTAAAGGACTGGTAATCCCCCAGATGGGCTGTAGGAAGTGTAACTGTGTTGATGCAAGCATTAACTATAGGATAGCATACAGTGTGGCCTGGTATGTGCTCTAGACAGTTGTGGTCAAATAGTATGGTTATTTTGAATTTCTGTCTCTCTGAGACAAGCAAATGCCTGTGTGCCTGCCCAGTCATTCATTGTATCACCATGGGAACAGAGGGTGCCTCTCCTTCAACCTCATCTTCTGGTTGTGTGTCTTTGAAAGAAAAGGTCCAAGATTTTGGACTCCTTCACGTGTTTAGTCGAACCATGTGGGCTCATTTCTGGGGCCAGGTGTGATAGGATGTAATGCGCGTCCACCTAAGAACAAAATAGAAAGACTGATCAGACATCACTCATACACAAGTACTAATGGTGTGTTCCCACCAAAAGCGAATTGAGCGTTTCTGGCGGTGATATTACAAAGTCAATGTAAAGACGTGAATGACGCGACTTCCAATATATTCGCGTGACCTGTGTTGCGAAAGCCAATCATCCTGAATGAGTCACCAGCGGCAAGGTATCTGCAGCATAGAAAACATTTAATTTAACTGAGCTGTAGTGAACACACTGTGGGTGTCTACAAATAATAAACATAAATGAATGTGTGTTTAAGTTACACAGTATGTAGATATATACTACTATATACCTACGTGCTGAGGTGAACGTATTGTCTCATTTCCGGTTGCCGGTGTTTCTTTGTTACTGGTAGCAAATTTTGCTGCTCTAGTTAAACCCAGTTAATTTTGATATTCCGGCTGACATGGCTAGCAACTCCCGGTCCCCCACGTCGTAGTTCTGCTCTGCCGAAGAAAACTTCCTGGACAAAAAGGCACACGGATGTAACTTATTGTCCTTCACTGACCTCTGCGACAGAACGGCTCCCAACCCCAAGTCCGAAGCATCCACTTCGACGATGAACTGCCGGGAAGGGACTGGGAGCGTCAACACGGGAGCAGATGTGAAGCAGTCCTTTAGTCGTTGAAAAGCGGCCTCGACACGGGGGGACCAGGAGAACTGCAACTTGGAAGAGGTTAAGGCATGCAATGGATCAGCAATGGTGCTAAAACCTCTAATGAACTTCCTATAAAAGTTCGCAAACCCCAGAAACCGTTGGACATCCTTCCGCCAGTCCTTAACTGCCTGGACCTTCTCCGGATCCATCCTTATCTCTCCCTCCGAAACCACAAAACCCAGGAATGAGACAGAAGGGACATGAAACTCACATTTTTCTGCCTTTACGAAAAGCTGGTGTGCTAACAGTCTTTGAAGCACCTGCTTCACATGCGACACGTGGGAGTCCACATCAGGAGAAAACACTAGGATATCGTCCAAATACACAAAAACGAATCTATTCAACATGTCCCGCAGGACGTCATTCACCAGTGCCTGGAAAACAGTGGGTGCATTGGTCAAGCCAAACGGCATGACCAGATACTCATAATGGCCACTGGGGGTGTTGAATGCAGTCTTCCATTCATCCCCCTCCCTGATTCTAACCAAATGGTAAGCGTTGCGCAAGTCTAGCTTCATGAACACCTTTGACCCTTGTAACAGTTCAAAACAAGAGGAGATCAAAGGCAGAGGGTACCTGTTCTTAATGGTGATGTCGTTCAGGCCCCTGTAGTCTATGCAAGATCGAAGCGTCTTGTCCTTCTTCCCCACGAAGAAGAAGGACCCGGCGCCTGCTGGAGAGGATGAAGGACGGATGATACCAGCCTCCAAGGCTGTCTACCCTGACGCAGCGTCACCAGAGCCCTCGCTGCCTCACAGCCAGGGGACACAGTCTGAAAAATCTGGGTAAATGTCTTAACAAAAAGCGGCAAAGAATGGCAAACTGCCGACCTCCGGTCCCACTCAGCTGTAGCCCAAGCCTTGGCGCGTCCGGACAGGTAGGAGATAATGTAAGCCACTTTAGCCCTATCTGATAGGAAAGCGGCTGCTTGGAACTCGAAATGCAAATCGCATTGGGACAAAAACGGTCGGCAATCGCCCGACTCACCCGAGAACCTCTCTGGACTGGACAGCCGGATGGGTACTGCAGCTGGAACGGGAGAAGGCTGAACCGCCACCGGAGTCACTGGTTGTGCCGTAGCGCCCTCCGAAGCGGCGTCGAGGGCACCCAATCGTTGAACCTGGTCCACGAGATAGTTCATCTGGGTGGCGAGATCACCTGTGTCTTGTTACTTACCTGTGTCTGTTTCCCTTATTGTCTCCTCCCCTATATATACACACTGGTCCTCTCCCTTTGATCTCTGTGGCATCATTGTCTGCGTTTCCATGTCTGCATTTTCCTGCACTTGGATTTTGATTGCCGATGTTCTTGTGTTTGATGTGTTGGACGTTCTCCTCATGTGTCGCCCCTGTGGATTCCCTGCGTGTCTGTCCCTGAGTTTGTGTGAGTTTTGTATTCTCTGAATAAATCCTTGGACTGCTCCTGTCTACCTGTCTGCATTTTGGGTCCTTCTCCCTGCCACCTGATATGGCTTGTCGTGGCAAGGCCGCCTCGAAGGCCTTTCTTGATACATCCTTCATCTCAGTCGGAGTAGCCCGAACTGTTCTTCCTGGTAAAAAATTCTTTGTCCTTGCGCTTGTAGCGCTGCTCGGACCGAATCCGGGTCTGCGGAGTCCATGTCGTGGCCAGATTGTACTGTCAGGTGCACAGAACGAAGGACCCACAAAGCAGACCAACACACGGGGATAAAGTCCAGAAGCTTTAATCAAAGCGGTTCAGTACACGGGTAATCAGTCCAAACAAGCAGAAGTATCCCAAATCACAAGGCAAAAAACTCAAATCCAAAAACACAGGAAACATGCACAAAGAAAAGACGCTGGAATGCTCACACCAGGATAAGACAATCTGGCACAGAAGGAAGGGAACACACACCTTAAATACACTGAGGGGGAGGGGACAACAAGACACAGGTGAATCACATTAGACAATCACACAGGCGGGAAACTTGACAGGACATGGGGAATGACACAAGAGACTACCAAAATAAAACAGGAAACCACAAGACAAAGACTACTTGACTTGGCGGACCCTGACAGCATTTGAGGAAAGGTTATGCCATAAAATGTCAAAGAAAATACCCAGAGCTTAATTACATACCTTGTCATCATCCCCTACGACAAAGAGATTGCGACACTCATTTGGCTTGCTCTGCATGACCTGGATCAGGTTATACACCTCAAGGCCTTCACGCATCTGTTGCAGCATTGGTGTGTGTTTTGTGGTCACATGAAGTACAACAGCCCTTGAAAAAGAAGAAAAGATATTTCATTTTATGACAGACATTTGAAATTATAATATGAAATTTAAAGTCAGCCGTAACAGTTATGTTTGTATTATATAATGATGACCAATACCACTTTGTGACATACTGTATATGATAGCACTAGTGCTACAGGTATGAATAGGTCATTAATATTTAATTAATTAATTAAATTGCATTTCAAAATCATAGGAACAGGTAGAAACTATAGTTATTTTCAGAAGAAACATATTTGCACGTGCCTTGAATTACAATGGCACATGGAAATGTGTAGCAACATTGTGTAGCACCTGAACTGGCCCTCTTAAAACTGTTTGCTTTTCTACCTGGCCATCTCAGACTCAACAGTTGGTCTCTCCATACTGGTACTCTGACCCTGTTTAGGTTCCTGAGGAATTTCTCTGGTGAGCAAAGACATTAGATGCTGCGCAGCTTCAGTTGCTCTACGCTGCTGGTCATACTGGAATGGGAGTTAAGGTGCATAACATTGTCGTGCAGAGCAAAGCATAAATATTATTAACAATTGATTTGGGTCATGCACTAGCTGTACAATACTACAGGACAATACTGGAAAACAAGTGATATTTTGTGCATAATAATAGCAGCCTACCTGGGCCTGTGTGGTTCTGCCAGGTTGGTTATCCATTCTGCCATGGAGTCAAGGGGAAGTATTATCACTGAGTGGAAAAGGCCATAATACCTCATGTTAGCTATGTATTTAAGCCATTTTCACCACCAGTAACATAAATAATACCGTGCCACTACACTTTAAACTGGCTATAAGCTGATACAATAATACAACACATCACAAATATAAGAAACTCACGTTAGATCATTGAACACAAATAGTCCTGTTAACTAATAGCTACAAGCACAATGTCGTGGGCACCATGTGCGAGTGACTAGCTAATTGAGCTAAGCTAGCAGCTACAGGCTGACAAAATAATATGTATTTGTTTAACCCATTACAACAGCACAGATCGTTAAACAAAAGCAATCTACATGCACCGGCTCAAACATAACATTGTTACTATCCCTAAGATGGAAGTTCTGTGTAAAGAAACATACATGCGTATTGAGTTTCTCTGGTCTTCTTTTCCATGAGTTCAAAACACCCTCTCTCCTTAACTGACTGCGGATGTTGACAAGCTGTCACTCCAATTGAGACTGGCCAATAGAAACGTGCATTTTTCAGCGTAGGTCCCGCCCACAGAATTCAGCTGAACAGCAAGCAAAACTTTTGGATTTGCAAACAAAACTTTTGGACTCGCATTAATACACGTTTTCATCACACTGAGTGGCTGAGTTCACACGGTCGAACAAGGCTGCCACCAGTGGAAAACTTTGAAAAAATCCTATTTTCATGCAAAGAGGCAAAATGGCTCAAGATGCTACACGATCGACCCCTGTCAAACATGGAGTATGCACGGCTGCATGGAAACAAGAATATTAGTGGAATATTCATTTTCATGAGCCAAGTAAACAGCTTAGTAGGAATATTGTCTTTTTCAGAATAAGGGCAAAAACCAGATTATTTTGTGCATGTAAACGTAGTCATTTACAAGAGGACATACATGTAGTATCCCCAAAGTGAGCATGCAGATGTGGGCATGTCATACAAAGCACTTGTAAATGTATTGTTGAGGAAAATTTCCCAGAGGCACAGTCTTGGTTAAAGCTGATTTTTCTCTGTGTGTTGGAGAATAGACAACGTCTGCATGTCAACCCTTCTTTGTAATGAAGAAAAGACGAGTACTTATAGACATCCAACCTAGACAAAAATAGATCAGAGACGGCTCTGTGTCAGCTCTGTATTCAAGATATGCAAATATGTAATGTGTGATACATCAGATACACATGCTTAGTCAAGGTCATGTCCACAGTCAAGGTCTTAGTCACCAGGCTGTCTGCTTATTCAGTATAACTGCTATAGAACCGATTTTAAATAAGGAACCCCTTTTTCTTTCAACTTGAAAAAATGGATTCCCCTAAATTACAACAAATGAATAAATAATGAATTAAAAAATAATGAAATAATGAAGGTCTATTATTAATATTAGTCAGGGAAATCAGAGGAAACCCCTGTCAGGCAAGACAGAAGCAACGCCTGGACATAGTTTTACATTTTTGCCAATTCTGAGCTTATTCTTTCAGTCAGTATCAAAGTTATACATCATATGATGCAGGGGAACCTACCCTTTCTTTCTGGTGCAGTGTAAAGTCACCATCATGCATTACTTTTGTGTGAGCAGACAATATTTGGCATTAAAAAAAACTTTTTTTTTTTTGAATGTGAAAGGTTGTATTTAGGTGTTTGGAACTCCATGTGAAGTTTGGTGCAAATACACCTTTTCCTCAGTGAGTTACGGCCATTTATTGGATGTTGTCCTGGGTGATTTTTTTTCAATAGACAATGTGACAATATATAAATGTTGGTGCTGTCTTTATATGTTGGTCAATATCACCTCTGAGAGTAAATATTTGAATATTTGCAGCAGAAAAGCACTGGTGCAACTAATAACATGTTGTAGTGGCCTGCATAGCATAACAAATCCACTTCCTAGTCGACCTGCTGGCTGACTTACCTGTTGTATTCATGTGAGCATGCTGGTTGGTTTACATAAGGCTGGTAATATACTTGCTCTTTATTGATGAAGCAGCTGTGATGCCGGCAGCATTGTTCACATACTGTCCCATAGTTGCCTGATTTACTGGAGATTTAGCTCCAAGTAAACATAACATGGCGACACTGATGTCTTGTTGCACTTTTGACTGTTTGTTCACCATATCAAATGATGACCTATTATTGTCAGAAGCACAAATGGGGATTTCCCCAATGCAACATGAAAATATCTAAGAACCTTTACACTGGAAAAATTCTCAGGTTCAATCACACATGCTGTTCTCTTTCCTCCTGCTCTCTCTCTCCCGCTCCCCCCCCCCCTTTCAACCCAACTGGTCGAGGCAGAGCCTGGTTCTGCTCGAGGTTTCTACCTGTTAAAAGGGAGTTTTTCCTTGCCACTGTCGCCTAGCGCTTGCTCGTGGTGGGAACTGTTGGGTCTCTGTGAATATAAAGAGTCGGTCTAGACCTGCTCTACTCGAAAAAGTGCCCTGAGATAACTTTGTTATGATATGGCGCTATATAAATAATAAAATAAAACTGAATGCTCGGTCAGATTAATGTTATTTGTGTGGCGTCATTTAGCTTTCATAATCATGAGAGCGCAAATACAAATTAAACGAGCATAGGATCAGGGATTGAGGGCGTAAAAACATAAAACTGAGAGGTTAAAAATAATCTTGTGGCAAATAAAGTTTTTGTCTCGAGTGTGTAAATTGTGACAGAGCGCAGATATGGAAGCTGCAGCGCTGCTCGCTCTCTCTTCAGACTTGCTCGCTCTCTCTGTTTGAAACTTTTCCTCGCTCTCGATATTTTTCCCAACCGGAAATACGTCATGGGTGTAAGACAAGACTTCAGTGGATCCTTGAACAGTCTTCTGTCGATCTTGATTATTTGGAGTATGTTTGCAATCAAGAATACATCTTACTTGATGCAGCATCACGAATTTTTGAGATACCTTCCCCCATAACAGAGAGACTGATACAGCTAGGCAGACTTGTGAGAGCTGCCATAGAAGAGAAACGAGGTTCAATATTGTTCACATTTGAGCAAGGGGAAAGAGGACGCCCAAAGTTAGAGTTCTCTGCTGATTTCCTGACTTATCTTTTTGAAATACCACTACCTGAATGAAAGATCATGGCATTTCATCAAAGACATCATACAGCTCCATGTCTGATCAGGAACTAGACGACAAAATTGCTGCTCTTAAAGCAAGAGCTCCACATGCAGGATACAGACTTATTAAAGGACTGTTACAGTCTGAGGGCCATCGTGTTCAGTGGCACAGGATTAAAGGTTCCATGCACAGAATCGACTCTGCTGGTGTTCTGTCCCGAATGACACACATGGGGAGCACAGTGAGACGAACCTATTCTGTGCGGGGGCCACTGTCACTTGTCCACATCGACACGAATCACAAACTAATAAGGTTTGCATAATATGGCATGTACAGGTCGTACTAGTTGTACGCGCATACTGGTTTGAGTTGAAAGTGCATGTTTTCATATATATATTTTATATTTAAAACAAATTTTTAGTAATTATTTTGAAACATACTCTGTTTTATATTCCTCTGGCATAGTATGGTTTGAAGGATATCTGCAAATGTCATGGTGAACTTTATGTGTCTGTTTATGTGTCTTTTTGTCTAAGGTACAACACTGTGATCTTTGGCAGTGTGGATGGTTACTCAAGAAAGGTAGATATGATGTTGCCATTGGTCAGTCACCTTATGTGTTCTTGGTAGGTTCTCAGGCTGGATAAAATTGCTCACTCTATTGTCTCTAGATCCTGTACCTGAATGCTGCTAATAATAACAGGTCCAACACTGCTCTCCGTCTTTTCCTGAAATCTGTGCAGCAGTTTGGTTGGCCATCAAGGTACGCTTCCTTAATGTTACTTGAGGCTGGTATCCCTTTAGACCTTTTCCTTGAATCAACAGTACAGTCTGCAAAAACAACAGCTAAGCTGAAACAGCTTGCATGTAGGTTAGCTTCCTCACTAACCATTTAATTAAACATAGTTTGCTTTATTGTGTCTTAATGCAGAGTAAGAGGTGATCAAGGAATTGAGAATCTTGGGATAGCACGCTGCATGTTCACTGTGCGAGGGACAGGACGGGCTAGCTTTGTGTCAGGAAAAAGTGTACATAATCAGAGGTATGTTTGATTTGTAATCCATATTGAGAAACTAAGAAATAATGTACTCTTATCAAACTTTAAAACAGTATTTGTAATTTCAGAATTGAGCGTTTGTGGAGAGATGTGTGGATTGCTGTGACCCAGGTCTACTATGACATACTGCATACCCTGGAAGAAGATGGCCTACTTGTGACTACCAATGACATTCACATGTTTTGCACACACTACATCTTCCTACCTCGGCTGAACGATGACCTGGCCAAATTCAGCGATGGGTGGAACAACCACCCACTGCGCACAGAGCAAAACTTGACCCCGAACCAGCTGTGGGTCATGGGCCACATTCAGAACCCCCCCACTGAAGCAGAAAACCTTGAGCAGGTACATTATAGCATCAACATAATAATAGTTTAAATGTGTTAAAAATAAACTCATCAGTATTCATGTGTTTAAAGTTTACAACTTTAAACTCTAATCATAAGTGGCTACACCAGCAACAGAGCCATTGTCTCTTAAGGTTTTGAAACTGAAAGTGTTGTTACAAGTTCAGAACAGCTTGCTATCAGTATCTGCATTTGTGTTGTTGCAGCATCCAGAGGTCGACACCATTGACTGGGAAAATGCAGGGATTCCATACGACTGTTGCTGTGGTGTTGAAGTACCAGACATTCCCAGCCCGTTTAGTCCTGGAGAAATGGAACAGCTACAATCTACCATTAACCCCAGAGGACCATCACAATGCTTTGGCAGAGATATTTATTTGAACATGGTACAGTATGTACATAGATTTCTTGCCAACTGAACGAATAATGACTAACAGTGTCATGGCTGACAAACTGCATCTACATACATGTAAAATAAGTTGTAACATAAGTTGTACTCTTAATCTGCCATTTTCTTATGCTGAAGTTAGAGAGATGTCTCAAATTTAACAGTAATAAAATGTAAACTGTGTAAAATTGAACGCTCAACTGCAGTCATTGTCTTCACTGTTCCACACATTACACTCTGCCAAAGGTATTCCCAAAACACAAAGCTAGAGTTAGCACATGTTTGAACTCACTGTATGAGCTTATGTGTGCCACAGGAAAAGTTATGGTCTTGGTACAAGCGCTAACTATTGGAAAACAAATTTCATGCTCTTCCTCTTGACATGCATGATTGAACTTGATGTGAATTTCAAAGTTGTTTTTCTCACTTGGCAGTACTGGCTTGTGTGCTTGCCCTGTTAACCACTGCAGGACTGATGGAACTGTAAGGGGTTTTGTGTTTTGAACCACTTCTGTGTCCAATTCTTCGCTTTCACCAAAGTGTTCAGGATCAGCATCTAATAAAAGAAAATACTGGGTCATTCCATGTCTAATCAACTGGTACCATTGTCATTTAACAGGTGTGATGGATGTCAGGTGTCTGACACATGAATTATGTGAACTGCTTGCAGACCAAAAATCATGCTTGAGTCTTAATTGGTTATTGAATTACTCAAAATTTAAAGTTACAGCTTTGCAGATCTTGTAGACCTCCTTTAGGTTGTACAGGTAGAAAATATCTTTTGATAAAGAAGGGGACAGAGTGGGAAGGTTTCCCAAAATTGGCTCATTTCACATGGAGTGACAATCCTATATTTTGTTTCCACTTACAAAAAAAATGATTAACTCAAATGTACATGTGTCTTACCATTATCTTCTAGTTCCTGAAGAAAATCTTGGAAGCAGTTGAGAAGACTTTGTTCAAGATTGTGTCTTGAGGTGCCTTGTTCACTGAAGTCAGGTTTACAGCTTGCCATAATGAAGTTTGCATCAGGCTAATAAAGAATATACAGTAAGTGAATCAGAATTTATGCCAAGATGCGTCTAATGCGTTCACCTGAAATAGTTTACCTTGTTATCCTGAAGTGGCACGAACAAGGGCCGACATAGGTCAATGTTGTTCTCCATTACATCCGGATGGTTGTAAAGCTGCAAGCCTTTTCGCATTTGGTCAAGCATGGGCAGAAGTCAGGCCAGGGAATGTAGAATGATGGTTCTGAAGGATAAATATCAACAGTATTTTTGGCAGAAGTGTTCCACTTTCAGTAGTACATAAGCTACAGTATTCATAACATGCTTAAAAGGTTTAACTGTTGGAAAATTCAGTGTGATAATAAAAACCTTGTTATTGGGTCCTTTCTGTCTGTATTTATGAGACCTGTATATCCACAGGAAAGCAGATCATCAGCAAGACTTTGAAGTTCTTTATCAGTGGCTGCTCTTACCTGTAACATATTAAATGATCCACACATACTTTTGAACTCAGTGTTTTGAAGGGACATCTTCCATATGTAAATGCACAATATTCTATGCTCTTAAATTTGTAAGAAAGAGCACAAAATCCTGCTGAAGATCATGTGTACTTTCCACCAAGGAAATATGAGAGCATTTACTAAAGGCATTTAGCGCCTAATGAGAGATACATATACAGTAGTCACCCCCAAAGTTAATACAGTAGATAAAATTCATTTCAACACTGCACATGCTAAACCTTTTCAACTAACTGAATAGTTTCAAGGTCAGTCACATCTTCAGGGGTTACCACCAAACGGTCAAAATCTCCTGTTGCAAGATAGGTGTAGCACCAGTTGCGCATAGAGTCAGGTGCTGGACCACCTTGAGCCAAACTCACAGCAATGATCTCCCCAAAGCTCCTAAGGATAGTTGAAGGACAATTACAACACATATACACTACCAGTCAGAGGTTTGGGTACACTTTCCCATGATAAAGGTACCCAAATGCATAACTTTCTGCCATGGGAATGTGCTGTGTATATGTACAGACATTATACAAACATATGGAAAACACCTGAAGTAGCCATCCTCCAGGGCACTTATTGAGTATATAGGATTCTTTCCTTTGTTGTCATTGCCAGGCTCAAAGTAGCGCAATTCAATTCCACTCATCAGGTCTGCCAAAATAAATAAGTGCACCAAAGTTAAGCACAAGCAGCAAATATCAACAAAATAGATTATTAAAAAGTGATATACGAAAATAATGGAATGGATAGTTATATCTATACCTGCCTCTCCGACAAAACAAACGTTAAGTGAGCTTTTTGGGGTGCTCCTCTTTTGTCTTTTCCATTGTTGAAGAGCACGGTGAAAGAAGTTGGATCGAGTGACACAGACTGAGAATGTCTGAGAGTTGTCCACCTGTCCAGCTAGTTTTTGCAAAATGTCATTGAGACTGAAAAAAAGTATATGCATGTATATAAATATCTAGATTTAATTAAATATATTCACACTTGTCTATTATAATCTGACCTTTGAGGCTCATTGTTGTCAACATCCAAGGTTCTTTTGTCTTCTACAGGTCTGAGAAATATAAAAAATAGAATAGATGAATTAGTGTCACAGTATCTGCACACTCATAGCAATAATGTTCAGTAATGACTAGACATCTGATGATTTTAAACATGGGTAATCCTTGGATGTCTTAATTATATCATAAGAAATGTGTCAATAATGAGAAATTACTTTAATCACAAAAAGTAACAGTAACATGGTTTGAATAATCATATTTTATGCAACAATAACCTGATTTGTTTAAGCATGGGACTGTTTAACTACTCCTACCTCTCACCACATGTGCTGGCATGCACCTCTAGAACATCGAGGGGAAATGGTGCCTGGCATATTGGGCAACAAACATTCTCTGTCTGGAAAAATAAGAATACATATGAGGAAACATAAGTATAGAATAAAATTCTATCAATTAGAAAAGAAAGATTCCATAACAACCCTGACCTTTTTGGATGGTTCTGCATTCAGAACAGGTGGGATAAATTCTACATCTGTGTCACAGCTGAGTTGCTATTTAAAAAAAATCAGTGTCATTACATGAGCAACCAATCAACATTGTGGTTTTGCAAATACAAGGAACAGTTAAGACGCAGTCACTTACTTCTGTGCTGCCTTCATCATGTACACCTTCTTCTGCAGAATCCACAGTTACTGATTCCACACTGTAAGAGAGACTTCCACTGCTACAGGATTTGACATGTACTGCCAGGAGAGCTAATGGCATTTCCTCATTGCACCTACTACAGTAGGCTTTGGGCATTTTATCAAATTCTTTGGAATTGAGTGGCAAAGGTGTCATGTCTATTTCTGCCTGAAGTGGCACTATGTAAAGGACAGATTTGCCCCCATTGCTTGCAGTATGTACAATGGCTCCAGTATAGCCTTCAGACTGTTAGGGGCCTCTGTCCACTCCCACCTGTGAAAATATCAATATAGAAAAATAGTGCTAGCAAAAGACAAAAACTGTTTTAAGTGTGGTTGGTTTCTACATGTTTATGGTTATTTTGCTCTCATTTCTAACAAAATTATTTTGTTTGTTATTATCCCAATTAATGCGTTTCTAAATTACTTTTAATCTTGCCTTTTAATGTATTTTAGATTTTTACTATAAACAGTTTATTCAGTGTGTCATATGATGTTCATTAATGTAACTTGCTTTAGATAAATGTGTCTCCTAAATAACATAAATATAATACAATACCCATTGCTTTGTAAAGTAGCCAGGTGCCATTCAGGCCATGCATTTTTGGGAAGTGAAGACCAAGGATCTCAGAAAACTGTATAAACAGAATTTATTTACAATGTGAGTGTGCACTATATGAATAAGCTCCAGCATTTATACTACTACTAGCACATACTTCAGCATGACTAATGTTGTCGTTGACTGGAAAGCTTCTTTTCCCAAGTCCAGCTTGGATCAATTTGAATTCGTCACTGCCTTTTGGGGTTTTTGTTGTCATGCGAGGCAGAAGGCAAAATGACATCACAACTGCCTTTGGTGCCTTGCGTTTCATGGGGACAAACTTTGATTTTCCTTTCAGCCCCTTCTGAAACACACCTGGAAATGATCTAAAACAATACAAACAACAATTCACACATGCAAATATGCACACTAAAAAAACATTATACTGGACAAAGTGTGCAGTATTTCATCCATTATAACGCACAGGATAAAGCAGAACCTTATCATTTCCTGCTGTACTGAGGGTTGGCATGAGGCCTGTGGGACGGCATGCTGTACCTGTCCCCTGAATTGTATAAAACAATAAAAAATTATATATAATTCAAATATGAATATGCATAATAAATGATACACTGGATAAAACCTGTAATATTTTCCACAAACCTTAGAATTTCCTGCTGTCCTGAGTGCTGGCGTGGGGGCTGTGGGCTGACATGCTGTCCATGTGTCTCATTAACCTGGATACTAGAAGACTGCAGTGTGCTGTTGATTACAGCAGTAAGGTTTTGCGCGGTGTTCACAATTTCTCTCATACTGCTCTGGGACAAATAAAAACAAAGTACATATTTAACATCTCTTCTGACTTGCATGTAGACACTGTTTACTGGAGTTTTTTTGGCTTGAAACAATAGTATGTAGTATTTTAAACAAGTATGTTTTACAACACTACTTTACCAAATAACTGAAATATTCATACTAGCTGCTTGATGCTATTGTTGGTTTCCGTTTGCTGGCTGTTGGTTATTGGTGCTAACGTAGCTAGTAACGTAACTAGTTTTAGACAAACACTAGTGACCTACTTTAAAAGTGCAGCTTTAGCATTAAACCTGGAGCACAAATTTCATATGTCACTGGCATGCATCAGCAAGCATGTCTTCAACTTACATTTCCTCCCGGCTCCATGATGGCCGATGCGCTGACTTCTAGTGGCAGTTTTAAGTAGGCAGGCCTATGCACAGGCCACTTCGATCGGCAATCGTCTTGTCGAGCCTTACACCCATGACGTATTTCCGGTTGGGAAAAATATCGAGAGCGAGGAAAAGTTTCAAACAGAGAGAGCGAGCAAGTCTGAAGAGAGAGCGAGCAGCGCTGCAGCTTCCATATCTGCGCTCTGTCACAATTTACACACTCGAGACAAAAACTTTATTTGCCACAAGATTATTTTTAACCTCTCAGTTTTATGTTTTTACGCCCTCAATCCCTGATCCTGTGCTCGTTTAATTTGTATTTGCGCTCTCATGATTATGAAAGCTAAATGACGCCATATATTTGATCACTTTGGTAAGATATGTGGTGTGTGTATGTGTGTGTGTACTTCCACTTGAGTTGGTGCTAATTTATTGTGTGAAATGTCTCCTTTGAAGTTCCTCTCCTTCAAAATAATGAGACCCTTCAATTGCTGCACACACTCAAACTCACTTTCCTCTCTCTCTCTATCACACACACACACACACACGCACACACACACACCTCCTTCTCAGTTAAAATCCATTTTTCTCTCCTTTATTCTTGGATCCACTTCTTTCTTTTCTCTTCCCATTCTTTTTCTCCCACCTGCCTTTTTGTCATCCCCACACCTCAGTCTTTCAAAGGCTTCATTTCAATGTGCTGCTTCAGGAATGAAGAGGAGAGAACACATTCATCCAAGCAGATTTTCTTCACACACACCCACACACACACACACACATACATGAGAGGGCTACAGTTAGATGGACACATACAGTAAAGATAATGCAAATCACAAAATCAATAAAATAAAAAAATGCAATTCTAACATAATGCTTTTAGGAGAGATCTAAATGAATATAAAGAGCAAGCTTGCCTGATCTCCTCTAGCAGGTCGTTCCCAGATGACTGCAAAGGCCCCCTTCCTCTTTGGTTTATACAGTTTCCAGGTGCTTTGCAGATAAAAAAGATCACATTTTGGAAACATTCCAAAGACGTAGGAAGCAGGATTAGACAACCAAGTTTACCTGGCCATCAGAATGAAGCCTGTTATCCAACGTGACGCTGAGACTTCTGCAATTAGACTTCGTGTTTGAAGACAAAGTGTGAAGAAATTTGACCAACTAAGGAGTCTGAACCTATGATCATAACTTGGACTCTGATTTATTGGAGTTTAACTGAAGGAAACAGTACCTGACATGCCTAACTAATGCTTAAGAGATTCAATTAAAATCAAGAGGTCAACTGTATCAAAGTGGAGATCTCAAAGCAATAGAACAGATGTTTGGCCACTGTCAGCTGCTAAAAGAAGATCATTAAGAACCCTGAGAAGTGTCTACAGTATGCTCATGTAATCAATGAGGCACCAAGTTATTTGAAATGGATGGGTCAGGGGCTGATTGCTTTTTAAGTAATGGTTGAACTCCTGCTGATTTAAAATACTTAACCAGAGGTGAGAGAAGAAGAACGTGTAACTTGCAGCTGAAAGGAAAAATGTTACAGCTACCTTGAGTGGCATGAATTTTGTTTGGTCTAGTAGGTGAAGAGAGAACCACCTATTTCACACAGTAGGGTTTCCAAACAGCTAACACAACATTAAGTATTTATCATCACACAGATTCTCCCTCTACTTTCATTCTGCATTTTACTCCACATCTATTTACTGAAATGTATTTTGCTTTTCATTAATTTCAACTCATTAAAAAAACATAAAAAAACAAAACATCTACAGGCAGCACACAGGCTGCTCATGTTAAGAGCAGCCTGTGTGCCTGCAGTGAGTACACAAACCAGGGAATACGGAATGGAGTTTGGTGGCCCATTAAATCCATTGCTAAGGTTAATGGAAAAAGAAAATATTATTCCAAAATGAAGTGGTGCTTTTAAGTGCTTCTTGCTGTAATAATTAATACATTCTTTGCTGAGAGCTGGGATGCAACAGTTACTTTTAATGTTTGAAGCTGTTGAGATAATTCACAGTGAGTTCCTAAAACTACATGAACACGTTGAATATGCTAATAGAACATGGATTGCATGTGATGAATAACTTTGCGGAGCGCAAACTAGATTGAGGTCTTTTGTGTCTTTTCCTTGTAACTACAGTGGAAATGTGTTTCCCTAACTTGTCTTCTTAGGCAGCACTTTCCTTTCAGGCAACAAGCTATCTGATTGACCATTTTACATTTACCAAAACTCAGCATGTCTAATCTAATATCTAACTTAAACGATTGATTTCTGGAGCTTTCTGGCAGTGCAATGCGGCATGGTAGGAAGCACAATGTGTTAGTCTGTCTTAATACTTTCTGACTTCTCTATCCTGTCTGTGGCTCTCAGCCCCAAGTCCATTGGTTCCCTCTGAGGACATAAAACAATAAAAAATATATAGTTCCACTCAATAATTTACTGAAACATCGGGACACTGTAGTTTTTATCAAACACACGGGAGGAAATAGCGCATTTGTTCGGGACTATTTTCAGTGGCGGATTAATCTACATTTGGTGCTCTAGTGGGTATTTGGGGCAGCAGGATGGTGTATGTGGGACTGAGTCCAAATAAACTACAGTGTGTGTTCATGATAATGAAGGAGATGTCACCCAGTGCATCAGTGTGGCTCATTGATGTGATTTTAATAGTTTCTGGAGAACAATTGAGCTCTATAGCACAGAGGAAGAAGATATATCAGGCTTTGATAATACTTGTTAGTAGGATACATAAATTCTTCATTTGACTCAGGACATTGGATTTGTTGACAACAAAAAAAAGTACAATATCACAAAACATATCCTGTAAACCCACAACCAAAACTCAGGATTGGAACCTGCCATCACTCCCAAGCTGGTAGTGGAATCCAACAGTCAGAACCCCTGCTAAGCCTGAAGCATCTGAAAGAGTCATTGGATATGGTGTGTCCTCTGTCAACTCATTTAAGTGCATATCAAGATGGCTGCCTGGTTGGAGCACACTATTTGGTTTTGCTTCAGTGTTTTGCTACAGTACCCGGGATTGTCTTCAACTGTTGGTGGGGAAACAGAGACTTTTTTTCATCTTTGTTTGTGCTTCACAGAAACGTGGCTTTCTAGGGTGGATTGCGACAACACTCACACAGACAAAACGAAAAGGTGGAGATATCTGTTTTTACACTAACAATGTCTGGTGTAACGAGGTGACAATGCTTCTACAGTGCTGTTCTCCAGATCTGGAATCTCTTTTCATCAACTGTAAACACTTCTTCTCCCAACGAGAGATGGTGTCCTTCATACTGGTCGTGTGTTGACATTCCACTGCAGGACAACATGCGCAGATACGGCGTGGAGCGGACTCCACCTGGACTCCTTAATTATTGTCCTGGATGACTTTAACAAAGGTAACCTAACCATAACCTCCCCACATACAGACAGTTTATTATATGCCCAACCAGAGAGGAGAACATTCTGGATCAGTGTTACACTACAGTCAGCAGTAACACGCCATCCCCTGAACTGCACTAGAACACTCCAGCCACGTCATGGTCCACCTGATCCCTGCATACAGGCAGAAAATAAAACTCTCTAAACCTGTTGTGAGGATGTCAAAGATGTGGTACACTGACTTGCAGCCAACAGCACCTGACACCTGCGCTTCAATTCTCTTCTCTCTCTGTGTGTGTGTGTGTGTGCATGCGTGTGCATGTGTGTGTGTGCTGTCTATGACCACCTCTGAGAGGCCACAGAGCTTCTGATGCTGTTGTTCTGCATTTGTGTTTGGATTTCTCCCCACAGAGTGCATGCAGTACTCAGCCCCTCTAAAGTCCTATAGATAAACTGAGGGGATAAACACTCACTCAAAATGTATCCTGATGGTTTTGTTCTTGTGCCATCTTCAAAGTGAATGTTTTGGCTATTCCTTCAGTTTTTCAGTAGGACTTTCGGGGCTCTGTTATTGACATGAATGATTTCACGCCTGGGCCCGGTAGGCCTGTTCGGTAATTCAGCCATGCTTGTGCTCTCCCACCTCAAAGCCGTCACCAAGATCAAACAGCCCCCATCATCAATACTGGCTATCAATGGGTAAAAGACCTCATGTAACTAACTGCACTAACTAAGCAACATGTGGGCACAACCACAGAAGGCAGATAATAATCCCAAATGTGCTTAACCTAAATCACATTACAAATCACATAAATAATATGAGTAAATATGGTTACAAATATGACATGATCATATATTGGAAATAAAAGATTGTTCATAAACAAAGTAAAAGATTGGTTGACTGATTTTGGCTAAAAATCACCACATTGTAGCAAATGAGAAGACAATGAACAAGTAGTACCATTTCAGCAATCCTGTTAACACAGTATTTGACTATAGACATCTAATATGCTTAACCAATACAAATGATTCAGAGGTCTGTAATATCTTCATCATGATTAATTATCTCTCATGCAGCTGCAGAACTGTCCACACCCTGCATCATTACCATTTGTTTTTCGTGGTCACCACTGGGACACAGTTAATTACCCATCCTAAGATCATATGTGGAGACATTATTGCCACAATTATTATGAGTTTTGTTGGCTATTACCTTTCTTAACCATGAACCATGCAAATACAATGGAGTAGAACAAATTAGATCACCCCATCATCAAACATTTAGTGACATTTATACCAGTGCAAGCTGACATGTAATCAGACCAGAAATGTTTTTATGCTAATAATTTGCAACAGCAAATACTTTTTTGAGAGAATTGGAGTTGGGCCGAGATTACATTTTTTATCAACATAATGAGTAAATGTTGGTAATGAACATTTCAAGTCACAAAATGTTGATACTGAACGCACCTCCAAAATGTTGGAAGTTTAGGGAAAGACCTTGGTGTCAGGCACACAGAGAGGTTGGACCCACAGAGCAGACTCGACTCAAGTAAACAGTTCAGAGCTTTTAATATCCCAAAAGCAAGGTACAAGTTCAAAGAGCGAAGGTATCCGAAGGGTAAGGCAAAGCGAGTAGTCGCAACACAAAAACTGGTCGTACACAAGCAACACGGGGAACACGAGTAACGCGGGATAACAACACACATGAGGCGAAGATTATCTGGCAAAGGGGAGGTAAGTAGACAATGAGACACAGGTGAAACACATTAGGCTGATTAGGGCTGGCGGGAAACTTGACAGGAACAAGAGGATGAGACAAAACACTACCAAAATAAAACAGGAAGTAACTCAAAACACAGACTAACAGAACCGATCATGACACTTGGTCTTGGTTCGACATGCTTACTTGGTTAAAATTTGACCAAAACCATAATATTTTCTTAACCAAAGTGCTTTTGTTGCCTAAACCCAACCACACTGTAACAGTCCTTCAACTATGTACACCCACCCACCACCAGAATATGACACTGGATGTTACCATATACCTTGATGCAAATAAATGTGATCATACCCAGCAGTTGATGATAACTGTTCTCTTAAACAGTGTTTCTGTTAAACATGTTGGGATGTTGTAATGACTGAAGAGATGTCTTCTTTTTGTAAGTGGTGAAGTGTAGGGTGAGGCACATAGTAGCACATAGTAAGTTGATGACTTTACTTTGACAAGATTGCAGCTTTGGATTGGAGGCAACACATCCATTTTGTTTCAGCAGGACAGTCACTTCTTCTGTGCAAGCATCATTGAATCTTTCTTTTTTGGCTGGACCGCAGCAAAGCAGGGGCCAGCCCTATAAATGTGAGTCTGTCCCTGTCACTTACTGAGTGAGTCAGTGAGTGATAAAGTTACACCATTGGTTGGAGTGTTGGATTTTCCCCATTGGCCTTTGCTTTTTCTAATTGAATAGGCATGAACAGTCCTCAATTACATCCTCAGCAGGCTTTTAAGCTTTCTTTATGCTCCCTCAAGACACCGTGGCGCAGGCCTCCGCAGATGGGGCATGACCTACGAGCGCGTACAGAGGCATTAATGCTCAATGTGCTATCCGAAACGCCAGGGGGGCTATAGTGAATTTCCAATAAGTCACTGAGGTGCTGCAATGTCTGCGAACTTCTGACGCGTGTCGTAAGCATCGTCTGTGTAGCTCAGTCCAATTACAATGTCCAGACGTTTACAAGGGCAAATATAGACGGCGCAGGCAGTGCGGTTGCGCTGGGGCCTGTGGGGTGGGGGGGCATGTAGAGAGAGCGCGCCCTCCAAGTCTCAAATACACCTGTGTTCAAAGAAGAACTCACGTTAAATAAAATGTGGTGCCATTTGCTATATATGCCCTCAAACCCATCTCCGTCATGGTTTTCTTTTTTTTTTTTTTTGTAAATAGTCAGTAGCAATCTATAACAAAAATATATGCTATAAACTATATTACTTATTTTCTTTGGTATTTTCGTCATATACATATATGCAATGGTGATAGCTGGGTAATAAGTATGTTGATGTTGTCCAATGAAGTCTCTATTTTATCATGTGACGAGACGATACGATATATGGTAGCTAGTTTAGGTGCAAAATCTGTCAAGACTGACAAGCTGAGAGGCACATCTGCAAGGCGGGCGAACGATCATCATGCCTAAACATAAAAGCGGCAGTAAAAAAAGATGAGAGAGAAAAGAACAGGAGGAGAAGGTAGCAAAGCTCCCTAAATTTGATTCCTTTGGCTTTCTTAGTCGCCAGCCCACGGACACAGCAGTTCGGCTGGCATCAGCACTGACGCTGCCCTCAGTGGTGTGTCAACAACCATGCAGCAGGTAACATTAAGATAGCAAGCTAGGCTATTGTGTTAGTTATAAATTGTTAGGTTTTCCAGACTAAAGTATTGGAGAGTGTGAATGCTGTCTCTAAAATACTCCAAGGCACAAACACAGACATACAGAAGGCAGTGAAATTGCAGGAGAACACCATACAGATCTTGTCTGAGTATCAGCGACAGACAACAGCGAAGATGCTCGCAGACAAATGGGGAGCTCAGGAATCCAGATCCAACGCAGAAAGCTATTTCAGAGTCAACATTTTTAATGCCCATCTGGACATAATAGTTAACCAGCTCTCCCAAAGATTCACTAGTATGTGAGCAACCTCTCACACGTTTGAGCCCTGCAAAACGTCTGTCTGATCACTACATCAGGGACATAGCAATAATGTATCCTGCACAACTCCTGTCATTCAGGGCCTGTTTTAGTCTCCCAGCTTGCCAAGATAACAACACACATGAGGCGAAGATTATCTGGCAAAGGGGAGGGGAGAGACACTGGGTGTGTCGCTGTACCAAACCATGCCTTTCATCAGTGCTTTCAAGAGCATTACACTTTTTTATTTAAGTATTATATGTTGTTGACGAACCACAGGCCCACAGCGGTACTAAAGCACAGTTTAGAAATGTCATAGGTACTTACCACTGGCTCTGGGTGATACATTGTTAGTCTCGTTATGAATAATGATAGGATATTAAGGTGATTTTAGCTGAACTGACAACAAGTGACATTCTGGTGACTGGTGTCTAGGCCCTACACACAGCGTACTGGTAGGCTATATTCATAGATGTCATTAATGCATTGTCGATTTTTATATGTAGGATATATGGCAGAAATAAGGCTGTTTGTTGTGCAGTAAAATCATAATTTGAAGGGTTTATGCAGACTGTGTGTAGCTGGCCAGTATTCGGCACATGGTGTTGTTTTTTGCTAAACATTGCAGCTGTCTTCTGTCTCGTTGAGGGCTATAGGCTTCATTTAATTGTCATCTCTTGCCTTCATATCAAATAGGAGTGCACTCATGTGGTTATTGTACCAAATAATGCTTTTTGTTAAAGTCAGCAGTCATTTCAGCACCACAGTGAAAGAGACAGCTCCTCTGCTCTCAGGCGCTGATGCTTGTTTCACGTTTCAGAGCGCTATCCATGGTTCTGATAGCTTTCTACTTTCCCAATACAATAGCCTAAGTAACTCATTGACTGTAAAATCCAACACATTCTTGGTAAATTATATATACGACTAATGGTGTGTGTGTGTGTGTGCTTCATAACTAGTAACTAGCATCTCCAGCTATAACATCATCTATCACACAGATAGCAAACTTGAGCCACTGATCGCTACCTGCAGACGCCATGTCAAAAAACTGTATGCCTCACCTGGCATGCAACACACCTGGCTGTATTTCCCCTTCCCGTATAAATGCAGTGCCATTCTAACTTCCCCCCCAGTGTACAAAAAGTGTATTACACAACATAAACAAAGACAAATGGATAAATGACTCTTACACACTCTGGACCCTAATTGTTAATGGCAGGTAGACACAGCAAATCTAAACAATATAAACAAAGAGCCATTAAACACATACTGTATGTTGTTAACTAGTATTTATATACAGGCATTCTTTTAAATGATCTAAATGTGTTTTATGGTATTAAGTAGGCAATTGTTGATGATGTAATGAAGCCTTGTTTTGATCAGAAAGAAAATGTATGGTATGTTTCACACATCTAAACTTGAACACAATAGGAGGGTTAAGAATTTTTACAGTTTTCCTCAGTCGCTTTGGTACATTTCTCGAATCATCCTTAACTTATGCAAAACAGTAGGTGCATTTCTCGAAACAATTCGTACAAACAGCATCACACAATGGATTACCTGCAAAATCTCTCAAAAATATTTATATCAATGAACATGTCAGTGCCATTCAATTCAATTCAGTTTTATTTATATAGCGCCATATCATAACATATCAAAGGGCACTTTTTCGTATAGAGCAGGTCTAGACCGACTCTTTATATTTACAGAGACCCAACAGTTCCCACCACGAGCAGCAATAGGCGACAGTGGCAAGGAAAAACTCCCTTTTAACAGGCAGAAACCTCGAGCAGAACCAGGCTCTGGGTGGGCGGTCATCTGCCTCGACCAGTTGGGTTGAAGGGGGGGGGGGGCATACAGCAGCACAATACAGTTCTACATAGGGATGTAAAGTAATAGTTGTGGTAATGGTATTGATGATAACACCTACAGAAATAATACTAAGAGCAATATTATAATAACAATAACAGCAATAGCAGCAGTGGGTGCAGAGCAGGAACACGGGGGCAGCAGGTGGCCGCAACCACAGATCCAGACCCTACAGCTCCGGAGGCAGAAACACCTGCAGAAAGCAACAGAAGGAGAGAGAGAGAGAAAGCACACAACTACGGGAAGAAGTTGAATTAGTAACAAGCATTGATGGATATGAGGGCGTACAGATGGAGAGGAAGAGGAGGAGAGAGGAGCTCAGTGCATCATAGGAAGTCCCCTGGCAGTCTAGGCCTATAGCAGCATAACTAAGGGGTGGCTCAGGGCTCACCTGAGTCAGCCCTACTGTAAGCTTTATCAAAGAGGAAAGTCTTAAGTCACTCTTGTGAGGAGGTTGTCCTGCAGACACAAACTGGGATCTGGTTCCACAGGAGAGGAGCTTGATATTGAAGGCTCTGGCTCCCATTCTACTTTTAGAGACTCTAGGAACCACAAGGAACCCTGCATTCTGGGAGCGCAGTGCTCTAGTGGGGTAATAGGGTACTATGAGCTCTTTAAGATATGATGGTGCCTGACCATTAAGGGCTTTGAAGGTGAGGAGAAGGATTTTAAATTCTATTCTGGATTTTACAGGGAGCCATCAGAATGACTAGTCCTTGAGTCACTGTATACAAACAAGATAGTCAAAATGCTTAGCCATGTTGTCAATATAACTGGCTATGGTTATGGTATTGATGACAATGAGTGAAAATGCACAATGCTGCACTTTTTCTGTATGATATCAGTTTCAACAGTACAAAGGTCACCATAACTGTATGTGGGAGATTGATTGCAAGAGATTGGACAGGATTCATTTGTACTGTAATTTGTTGACAGACCATGCCATACAGAAAAGAAAAAGAAAAAAGACACTCTTTGCACAACGAAAAGAAATACAAAATTAGAAATGTAAACATTAAGAAACAACCCTTAGGCAGAACTGTACATGCGATGTATGGGGGATTACAGTGCAGTCTTTCTACACCTCCTGACGTTCCTGTCTGTCGGGCCACAGATTCTCATTCACATCACAACACATATTTTCCCTTGCAATGCAGTGTGGAACGAATCTTTTGGAATGTCTTATCCATTCTCTGCAGGCGTCTGCTGTGATGTCCTCACATTCTGCATCCATGGCAGCCAGCAGGGTCATCTGAGTATGTGGCTGGTGATCGTAAACATTCCAGCTCCATGCTGAGTAGAACTCAGTGGAGTTGAGGAATGGGGCATAGGGTGAGAGGAATTCCATCAGCATCCTGTAGTGGGTCGCAAACCATTGCCTAATGGTGTTTGAGTGATGGAAACTGACATTACCACAAACTTTTGTAAATCATCTTGAATCAGACCCCTCTCATCATCAGGGATGAGATTCCTGTAGAGGGTGTCTAAGAAGGTGAGGAGATGCTGTGTGGTGTATGGCCCTGTAATGAGAATACGAGTTAACACACCATGCTCTGAAATAGCAGCACACATAGTGATGACCATGGTGCAAATAGTCTCCTCATGTTGAGGTGTGAAAAGAGGCCCGTCCTATGTGGGAGGAATACAGTAATGCAAAACACAAGATTAAGGAAGATTTTAAAAATAAAAATAATAATAATTATATATATATATATATATATATATAGTATGTTATCTGTATAAAGTGTATTTACTGTAAATGGAATTTCATTCAAACCTTTATTTAAGCCTTTATGGTTGCCAATTAAAGGTTCATGAGATGCACCTCTGAGCTATTTTAGAGAACTGGTTGATCATTGGTTGATCTAATGCTTCACACATTCCCCTTCATTAGTGAAAGTCAAGATTCACCTGAGAGCAATTCATCAATTCAGGACACATTTACAAAAAAAGTCTAATAGAAATGTAGAAAATATGCTTGACAGATTATGAGAACTGGTTCAAACATTTTGCCATTTTGACTTATACAATGAACTAATGCCTAGATGTTTTCGGGGGTAAGACTGTATAATATTTTGATCAACATGACATAAGCAATTGATAATGTAGGAAACAGCAGACAATCGTACATAATCATTAGCATGAATGTGTCAAAGCATTTGCAAATTTGTTCAAAAGAAAGAGAAATTGCTTTTAAAGTAAAGTAAGAGTTTTTACTGTTAGGGAAGGCGGTCACAGTCAGGTGGGGATGTGTGAGGAAAAAGTCTCCACATAAGCATAGGAGAGCAGACAGCCAGTCAAACAGCAGGTTGAAGTTAGTTTGATAATCACCAGCTAGACCATAGACTGTATATATAGATGGACAACGTGACAGCTAGCCAAAAGTGAAGCCAAAACATCTTGATCGCCCCTGGTCATAAACCCCGCCCCCTCCATGTTAGAGGATGGGACATAGGCCAAACTGAAAAGTCAAAGTACACGTCAAATAAATTTTTCCCAAAGGTGGTTTCTGTCATTTTAGGTAGTTCTTATCACGCTGATGTTTGTTAAAGTGTTCATTTTTCTAATCAGTTTGGTTTTAATTAGTTATTTGATGCTATAAAAAGGCGGTGTCACATCATGATTGACAACTGTGGGTGCGCTCGCGATTGTTTCAGGTGGGTGTATATGTATATTTGCCTCAAGCAATATCCAAGATATTCAATAGTACCTGCTGGTCATATATGTAGGCTCTGATAATGCCAGACAACCAATATAGTTCATTCCAGTATGCAGAGCTCTGGTTGATGCAGCGAATTGGATTCCTTTTATGTCCATGAGTTTAACCCACATGCCTACAAGGAAGGAAGTAAAATGAATATTGATGCATGGCAGCCTTCACATTAAATACAAGCAAAGGATTGTTTCATGCTTCAGAGATGTAAAGACTTTGCTAATGCCCGGAGTCACACACAATGCAGCATAAGTGGCTTTCTAAATGCTTGCAGACATTAGCTGCTGATTTTGGACTAATGGTGGGTTTTTACCACATGAAAAACCACCACCGCAAGCCACAAGTCATATTGGAACATGTCCTTTAACAGCCTGCAGCTGTGTTGGAGAGAGTAAGAAGAACCAGATAAATCTACCAGCTGTTCTTCTGATTTGTTTCTAAATATGATCAATATTTTATACCCACCTTGGGCTTTTGCAGTGACACAATAATAGCACATCAATAGCTATTAATAGACAGTGAACTGTAAGGTGTGCAGAGGTGTGAAAGTAAGCAGGATTTGAACTCCTCTCTCAAGCTCTTTTTTTTAAAACCTACTTCTGTCCATGTTCTTGCTGTACACTGGGGCACAGCGGTGCTTTGGGCTAAATGCTAACATCTACATGCTAACATACTGACAATGAAAATGCTAACATGCTAATGTTTAGCAGGTAATGTTTACCATGTTCACCATCTTAGTTTATCATATTAGTAAGTTAGTTATGCTTGCCCCTTTTTACGTTTGTTCCATTTTGAGTTCATCCCTGATCTGTTCACACAGTCTGCAATACATTTGGGAACACACGTCCACATTTATGAGGAGGTCATATGACCTGACACCACCAGATCTACCACAGATACAACATGAAAAAGATGATCTTTAGCACAAAGTGACGTATGGCATACTAGAAGCCTGATGTTTCTATGGTGAAAAACTTCAAGAGCTCTTAACTTGATTTCGAGGCTTGAGGTTTCTGCCTGTTAAAAGGAGTTTTTCCTTGCCACTGTCGCCTAGTGCTCGATCATGGTGGGAATTGTTGGGTCTCTGTAAATAATAGTATAAAGAGTATGGTCTAGACCTGCTTTATATGAAAAGTACCCTGCGATAACTTCTGTTATGATTTGGCGCTATATAAGTAAAACTGAATTGAATTGGTTTTTGCATTGTTGGTCTGGAAGCTGATGAACACGGATTAAAATACAACTTTTCACCCAACCATGTAATATATACGTGATGGGTGGTGCCCTTCATAGGCCCTACATGGAGGTTGGTTATCTGTAGTTGAAACAGATTTTCAACTGTATTCTACAGTTCTAATATAAAGAATCAGCTTGTTATACAATAATAAGCCCATGTCATGGAAAACTGGACTGTGCAGTGTAACTAAAACCAAATGAGTCTTTGCTAAAATGCAGGCTCAAGGTGATCACAAGCAGCAGATGTCCCACTGCTGGTGTAGACAGGAAATTAAAAGACAAAACAACAGAGTCAAAGGACTTCCTTGTTGCTGAAACGCATAAAGTCAATTTGTTAACACAGCCATGTCAAAGAGCCAGGTAAGAGTGTTTCTGAACATTAGCCGCTAGCTATGACATTTGATGTATGCTTTGTTATTAATGTATACAGAAATCCTTTGCAAATTGATGGTTTTTAACTCCAGGATGTAGAAACCTTGAGACTCTGTTCCCCTGTGCTGTAAATTATGAGAAAACAAAGAACGCCCTCAGTATGTGTGCCAGGTGAAACAGAACCCAGCTCTGTGTAACTGAATATTCGAGAGGTTAATCATCAAAGCCACATTAATTCTAGTCATCTATTTTAATTAATATTCCTCAGGTTTGTTTATAGAGCTGTGGATAACTGAAAGGTTAATAGACTAGCCATCATCCCCAGTTGGCTCTGGATACTTCAGTGTCCTGATAAAACGCTCTCTGAGTTTGACGTAAATGATAATTTGGAAACCAGAGGGGTTATAAAGCAGGTTCTTGACTGATTGGTAGTATTCCATTAAAACAAAAGCACAAATTATTCAAATATAAACTCTTGTGAGGCTCTCCTCAGGAAATCTAACCCCAGTAAAATAAAGACGATGTTATAAAGTGATTATGATAATTACAACTTTCTGAATCTTTGAGGCAGAAATCAAATCCTCTGCTCTAAATGTATTACTTTTATTGGTTTCAAAACCAAGAGCTATTGATGAAAGAACAAATTGGACAAGTAGAGAGCTAAACTTATTTGTACTGATAATGTTTTGTGTTAACACAGTTTAAATAGACTTTAGTTAGCAAATGCTATATTGTTATATGAAAAATGAGATGACAGGTGACACGACTTGTAAATACTATACAATCTGCCTCTTGGTTCATTTTGATCACTGCAATTTCTCTTCACTGTTTTTAACAGAATGAAAAGTAAGTATGTTTAATTTCTATAGCATATTTCAGTTCAGTAGTTACAAAGTGCTTCACAATTACACATGGAAACATAAAGTAGCACACAACAGTTAAAGGGAGTAAAGATAATATTAAGAATCAAAACAAAATAAAATACAAACTACATCTAACCAAAAATATTTTATTGAAAAGCTTTCTAAAATGTGGCCAAGACTCAGGGGTGGGGGGGGCATCCTTCCTTAAATATTTTTTCTGATGTGCTTGTAGAATATAAACCCATGGCAGTGTTCCTTTTGGCAACTGATTTTGATTTAGTTTTGGTCTTAGTCTTTTGATGAGAATGCTTTAGTTTTAGTCAAATTGTAGTGAGTGTAGTGTAGTCTCTTTTTATCATAAATTTTTTTTTTTTTTTTTAAAGTTTTAAGTTACATAACATTACGTACGTGACTTACGCCAATCCATGACCTTTTCCTAAACCTAACCAAGTACTTTTGTTGCCTAAACCTAAAGGGTTTAAAGGGCGTCTGTATGAGACGCCAAGTGGGGATGAGAACGTGTTGACCATTCATTGGGCCCTCGTGATGGAAGAATCTGTATTCACTCAGTTCTTTTTCACTCAAGTTTTTCCTATAATTTGTCACCTGTTTGTATGCATATATTTACTTTTAATGAAGTTTTATAACTAGGTTCGGGAACAAAGACCACGCCTTGAACACATCCCATTTCCGCACAAAAGTATTTAAGCACACCTTATCCGTTCACTTTCCCTTTGACTCAGTTTTCACATCCCTCCCCCCCAAACCCCTTTTTCTTTTCTCTCTCTTTCATTTCAATACAGGAACCACCGGGGGCTCTAACAAGATCGAATAATCCGAGAGACGGCTCCCCCACTCAGAGTCTCGACCCCCACCCCTATCCCTTCTGTCGCCACCAACAACATCAGTCCATCATCATACTCCTCCATCCATCCGTCCACAACCTTGATTCCTCCCCTCATCCCTCACCCTCTTTCCCTCCATCCCTCAACCCTCATCCCTTCATGCCTCCCTCCAGACCCTTAGTCCATCCCTCCTTCGTCATCTTTGCTCTCTTCCATCCGTAATATGCAATAAACCACTCTAAATCTGTATCTTTGTTGGCGTGGTCTTTGTTAGTGAACATATACTTACATATATACTTGGCTAAATTTAAGGCTCAAATCCCTCTCAGTAGGAATCAGTGTTACACCAGTATTCTCTCCATTCCAAAAGAATATCTGATGTTGTGAATGTGTAAATGTCTAGTCCTTGAATATAACACAACCCACACTGTTTCTCTCCCAACTAAAATTTCCCTTCGTCATCAACCCAATCCCAGTCCTGTCCTGCTCCAGTCTAACCTTTTATCTCACTCTCACCTCCTATACACTGGATTCAGACGGCTTACTTACAAAACAGTTTTTTGTCCTACGCCCTACGTGACGTGTGTGACGTGTGTGTCTCTCTCACAAGGAAACACACCACACAGCCTGTCAGAGCACAGAGAAATTGACAGAATGGCGGAGTTCAGACTCTTGTAAAGGCATACAAAAGGACAATGTAAAGTCTTTTTCCATGCTGAGAGCTTGATGTTAGTCCACTGTGGCTCCGTGCATAGAGATAATTATTTACAATGCCTTATCTTTACTGTTTATTTACTGTGAAACACCAATCAGACCCCAGTTAGAGTTTGTATGAGACCCCACCAGCAGAGAAACAACAAGAAAAGAGTATGCCAACAGATCTCATTGTGTAGATTCAGGTAGGTACTTAAAGTCATAGAACCACCAGATTAGCATCATGAGTTAATCTCCCTGAGGGCCATCTACACACCCACACACACTGAGATAACACAGTGGTGTGCTGAAATGTCCAGCTTTATAGATGTAATAGTTACTTCTGTTACCAACTTTTATTGTTTCCACTGTTAATTTCGTCCTCTGGCCAGAGGCTGCAACTACATTGGAAGCTGAAAATGTAAAACCCACCACCCGAGGCTTCACCCATATGTTATTCATGTTCCACTATGACTGCTGGTTACTGCTATTGATACTGCTAACTTCTGTTGCTTCTGCTGTTAACTACTGTTGGTGTGTTGATGAAATTAGTGGTGTGGAAATGTACAATATGCTAAATTTACCATGTGAGCCATTATAGTACAGGTAATTTCATCCCCACACTCCACCTCACCCAGTACTAGGACTGCTAACTGCTATTGCTCAAAGCTCCGGTAGGCAAAACCTGTGCAAACCTATGCAAAACCTTCCTGCCTTGTATCACCCCTCCCACCAAACCCACAATTTCGAGCAGCCCTTAGCAGCCTCTTAGGGCTCGCTCTCCACGGCGTGAGCCTCACCGAGACCCCGGTCCCTCTCGCTGCTACTTGTCTTCTCAAAGACGCCCCTCCAGCGCTTCGCGGCCGCAGAGCAGAGCGCCCCAGGCTTCAGAGGCAGCTGCAACGCTGTCCAGCAGCGGGAAGAGAGGCTAGTACACCACACAAGTATAAATTAGTGGAATGTTACTCTGAAATCCACAAAATCTGTATGGAAAACATGAATTCTTAAAATTACAATAAATAGGGCAAAAATCCAGTACACAATCACAATACAATCTTAGAACAACTTACAAGAACAGAAAATATTGCAAGAAAGGAAGATAGAAAGTAGAAAATTATCTCATAATCAGATAAGATGATCTTAAAATCAATTTCAAGTAAATTATACAAATAGTATAACCACTAGTAGAATAAAGAAACTATATCCAATTGGAGAACAAACAGAGAAAGTTTAAAGTTTAAAGCATGACATGCAATTTTTGATTTTCATTTAAACCTTTGAGGGTCTGGAGGGTGAAAATCAAAAAAGCTTCTGTTCTTCTCAACAATAAATCAATATCACCTAGGTTGCAACACAGCCCTCTCTATACCACAAAAATGAGTGAGGCAATGTCATGATGCTTTTCATTAAAATGAATGGCTAGAGGGTAATCTTTATTGTTCCTGTGAATTGAACTTTTATGTTCACTTATACGCTGTTTCAACTTCTTGTTGGTCTTACAACATATTAAATAAAAAACATCTGTAGAGGCACAAGTGAGACGATTTAGTGCTATTATTGCACTTCGCACAATTTACATAGCGGTAATTGCCATTGGGAAGTGGGCCCAAGAGAGATTAGCTACGTGACAACTGTTTAATATCTTGTGAAAAACTGCCATGAACTAAAAAAAGACTTTTACCATGTCTGTTTAAAAAAATGTCTCGATGATGCTGCGATTTACGCAGACTGTGCATGGCACGCAGAGGATAAAGGAGAACCCAAAACATTGCCACGCACAGCTGTTGTGTTCACAGTTGCTGGTTGACATGAAAATGAACATGAAGCGGGAGGAGTTTAGTGAACACAATGCTTCCAGTACATTTAGGAGTCGGTTTAACACTGAATATGGAGGGGAACAAATGAGCTTTCTTTCAGCTTTTGGGGGGAGCTGATTATGTAACAAATATTGGGTGGCACAAATTTCCATATTTCATATATTGGGGGGACATGACCCCACTTTCCCGCTGCGATTGTGTGCCTTATCACACCCACGTCACAATCAGCACACCCAGCATGACAGTGTGGACCAGCTCAAACTGAAGATTCTGTTAACATTGCCATGAACTCACATTTCTACTGTGTTTACCAGAGAGAATGGAAGGCTTCATTTTGTTCTCTGAAAATCCAGGAAATTCTAGGCTCCTCATGCATGATGCCTTAGCACAGTTCATGCAATTGTTCTTTATTAACCCTTATCTAAATGATCAATAAAGCCTTAACGGGTCGTCATTGGCTCAGTGTGGCATTTTTATGAATTTAACAGCTCCGTTGGCTCTGTCACATGCATGTACAGTGTCAGGTGGATATTAGCCTTCTCTGCTGTCATGGAAAACTGCAGCGGCCAATGTTTTTCAACCAGTTACTCTGAGAGTGCTTTTTAATGCTCCCAGAGAAGAGGCAGATACGTGGCGTTTACAGCACACCCTGTATCGGTGTGTGGGTCAGATGGTTGAGGTGGAATCTCTGGTATGTGTTTGTCTTTAATAAGGGTCATCTAGAGTTCAGAGAAATGGATGAATAATTGTTTGTTGGGATGCTTTAAGCTCTATTGAAGTGAAAGCTTTCTGTGATGAGGTTAACCCTTTACCAGCATACTGAAAGTGAATGCATCCATTACTGCTGATTGAATGCATCCATTATGGCTGAGGATTTCATGGCCACAAAGGGGACTGGCACCACAAGTATTCATTATTGTTCAGGGAATACCTTCAGCCAGTTGACTAACCACTTCCATTCAGGTGAAATTTATTCTCAACCCTGAACAATTTGCATTTATTTTATTTTAGCACACTAAAAACTTTGTATTAAATAAACAGCGTAGTTACGATGCTGTTAGGGTTAGCTACAGCTTACACCAGCATCATTTTGGCTCCATTAAAGGTTGGGTAGGCAGTTTTCTTTTGGCTTCATTGGGCAAAACTGTCATATTAACCATGCAGCATATTGTAATTCAAGTAGTCTGAGAGCAGACCTCTACTTCAGCCCCCCCTCTTGCCTCTGTTTTCAGGCTTCAGAAAATCTAGCCCGTGACGGTAGACTTTAGCCAATCACAGGTTATTTCAGAGAGACGGTGTGTTCGTATTGGTTAAACTACAAGAGCAGATGCGCATGCACTTCCCTTCACACGCCGTGGAGAGCGAGCCCTACGAGGGATACAGTTTCACTGGGGATCCGGCTCCTCCTGCTGCCTGTCGAAGTTGTGGGTTTGGTGGGAGGGGCTTAGCGGAGTGATACGAGGCAGCAGAGAGAGGTGGAAGGTTTTGCCTGCACAGATTTTGCCTCCCCCAGCCTTAAACTTTGGTTGTTGATCTTTCCATTACACAAATATCATTAAAAAGCAGCAGCCAAGTTTAATGAGTTTTAATGAGTACTGAAGGGCCGACCAGCTCCTGAGGATTGTTTTTTGGAAGCTGTTGATGCTGCTGAAAATATTGGTCTGTCCTGAGTCGACAGGTGAGCATTGGGTTTGAAACTAAAAAACAAGGGAAATGGGTATTTTGGGAAGCCTTTTTGTAGTATGGTATGGAAAGTGCAAGTGGCAAGTGAAACAACAGGTGAAACTACCAAAATATATGCATAAAGTTTACGTATTGGCATTGTCTCTTTTGATTTTTTTCATCTATGGGTTGGAGTGAAGCTCTATGGGCAAACTTAAAATGTATCCACTGGTGTGCAAGGTTTTTTGAAGAGGAAAATATGTGTAAATTTGCTTTCTATCACATCCCAGGACAAGCTTATGAAAGTCTTGTTGTGGATTCACTAATGGTAGCAAAGTAAATTGGAGAAGTGATTTCTATCAATAGCAAACTAGGGCTGACCGAATGCTTTGAAGCTTCAAAGCTTTGACTGTTGCCATGGTAATCAACGTCCAGATCAGTATTTGAAAGCTGCGCATAGAAGGAGGGGAGACATTAGTCACTCTCTATTCCATCCCCGCCTCCAAAGTCTCAAAAGTCAACTTGACGAGCGAGCAAGTGTAGCGCATAGGGAGGGTCACAGCCCTGTGCTCCCAGGATCGCAACTGTGCATGTGGAGCAGAAATGCTCCCTCACCAGGATGCTTTCCTGCTCGCAGATATTGGTCTGTGCACTCGCATCATGTGCACATGATGGGTTTTGAGACTTATTAAACGCCATAGCTATGGCTGTAATTTACTTGATGTGATTATTGCACGTTTTGTAGCCGTTTTCATTTCAGTAAATTCTCTAATGAGTCACTGGATAGTTTTAGCGTTTCAGCCCTCTAAATACTGTCTAAACAGCTGGAATAATCACTTTGTTTGAACCACCTACAATGGATTAGGGTGTACTGTATGTAGGAAGACAGTCGAGTCAGCACTGACGTAACACATGAAGGCCCCTGGAGAAGATGTTGAGTTGTGCCAAGGCAAGATGATTCCACAATGACAAAGTGTTAGGGTTTCTTTTGGAATGGTAATCATTTAGAACTTGGCTGGCGACCTTTTTACCAATAAAATAAAACCTGAACTGCCTACAAGGAGAAAAGAACAGACTAGATGAAGCCAGATTAGGCCTTCCAGGCGATATGTCTGCTAGGACAATGTGTCATGTGAGTGATACAGAGTCGAGTCCTGCAGCTTTGAATGTGTTTAACCTGGTCTCCCCAGGCCAGAGAAACAGAGCACACTCACAAGGGACAAACAGAAACATCCTCACATCAAACTTGCAACATGCAGGGCCAAAGGGCAGGTAAGCCTTGTTTTCAAGTTCCTTGTAGTAGCCTAATATTTCATTGTGTTACAATGTAAATAGACTTTTAAATAGTACCTTTTGAGGCGAAGCCACTTATTCCAGTCCCAGCGACAGGCAAAAGTAATTGGACAGGCATTTGATTTCTCCAGAGGGCCTTTTTTTAACTAGCTTAACATTTTCCATAATCACAGTGTTATGATAAGGTTTAGGGTTGGAATTAGAGATGGCAACGCATAGGCCAGCGGATGTCACTCAAGACCCCTCCATCCATGTGGAGAGGAAAAGAGGAGAAGAAGAGGAAAAGAAAGAAAGAAAGAATGAAAAGAAGAGATAAGGAGAAGATAGATTATGCACAAGAAAGTGAGATCATGAGACCACAATACAAAGACAGCGATGACCAGAATGTGTTCAAGATGGGCTGGCCTGTCAAACAAGAAAATGCATAAATGCGAGATCAACCATAAGGGCTCCGGCAAAGTTGTACCACGCCAAGAGTTCAGGTAAAACTCTGCTTAAAGAACTGGGGGGACTACTCGTAGCATTAGGTCTGGCTTGTTCACCTTGGTTGTATCCATTGAAATGCTGCTAAAGGATTATTCTTTTGCCTCAGAAACAAAACAAAGAAGAATAAAAAAAACACAATATGCAAAAGAAAGTTAAACCCAATTTGTATGTCTGTTGGGTCCACAGCTGCATGGATTTAACAGAAGAGGACAGACTACATTAGGCACACTCACACAGACAGGTGTACTTTAATCTGCAGGGTCAATCAGAGTGGAAAAGGTTCAGACAGGCTTCCTGAGGCTCAGGAGGACAAAGACCAGACTGGCTTTATTGGTGACAACCAGTAGACGGGGACCTGTGGCGATGCTGCTTTCTTTCTTTTTTTTAGCTGTCTTTCTGTCATTAAGGTGTTAGACAGCCCTACAGCAATGTGCAGTCAGCCACACACACACACACGCTCAGGTTAAGAATGTGTTGTTTTAAATGGGCACACTGAATTGTCTGCCAGACACACACATCGCTTTACCTAAGCCCAAAGGTGGGATGTTGGTTTTCTAATGTTCAGACTGAAAGTAGACCGCCTACCTCTGTATACACAATCAGAAATGTCCCTCCTGACACATCCTTACCAATTCAGCAGCCCAAAAATCATCCCAAAGGTTACACTACTGTATGAAACTTTTCAGTATTTATTTTGTTTGGCTCACAGCAATGTTTTTCATAAAAATGTATCCCGGTGGGTGGGAGAGGGATTTAAAAGCAGCATTTAGAGCAAAACTTTCTTACTTTAAATTCTCAAAGGCTTACACGTATGACAAACTGTTATCAGTCAGTGTTGTCTTTTTAATTAAACCTAATGTGGCCTATCAGCACTATCAACATCACCCCCAATATGATGTGGTTTGATTAATAACCTGTTTGTCTATTGGGGGAATTTGGCAGGTCAGATCAATTTTGATCAGATTTCACACAAGTACTGTATGCATTACTGTTTCTTAGAATGATCATATACTGTATAACACTGTCCTTGTCAGTTGTAGTCCTATTCTATGTGTGTTTGTGTTTTTAAATGTGCATTATCTATCATTGAGCCTTGTCAAAGGAACATTTCTGTTACTTTGTGACAGACAGTAAAGTAATCTTATATTATTGTATTTGAGTAACAGTGTTTTTCTGTCCACTCATGTTTCAGTTTCAAGTTGTGGTGTGTTACATTTTACTTCCCCATTATGGCCTAATGTTCTTTGAGATGTTTTTTATTGAGATGTTAATGTGCTTCTTATTTAATGTATTTAAATGTTATTCATTTGGAATTAATGCGGTTAATGAGCAAGAAAATGCATTATTATAAAAGATCAAAGTAAATGAAAAAGGTTACTCTCAAATGGCACTGATGGGCTCTCTCTTATTCACCACTGGTTTGTGAGCCATACCCACTTCCCCCAGCCCTTGCATCTATTTTCCTAGAATAGAGTACTTCATCCATCTAACACTGACTGTGTGGTAGCTACTGTAAGCTGTAACCATGTGTATTCCCATAATAGTTCTCATCATTTGCCAAACTCTATCCCTGTTACCTGTTCTAAACTGAATATATTATTTTATTATTAATATTCTACGTATCTTAGAGGTCCAGTTGCAGTCTAGTGTGAAGTGGTGGGGATGAGAGTTTGCAGGTCCAAGTAGGAGGCCAGAGTACTGTGACGGATGGAAAATGGAGCGTTCGGTAGTTCAGGCAGGCACATAAGTAATTTTATAGTAAATATATACTGTATATATATAAATACAGTATATATATATATATATATATATATATATATATCAAATCATGCATGTCCACAATCTTTCTCTCACAATAGACAGAGGCTGAGCTCTGCATCCTCACTGCTACACTGCCTGCTTTAAAAAAATTAAAAGTGTAACTGTATTTCAGTCTGAACATCTCGTATAATATATTACGTATGCTTAAACTTGGTATTGTTCTTTAGCGACTAGTGACCCTTGTCACTAGTAATCATCAAAAATCATTTGAGTTTTTTGATATCTAAACAGAACCATCCACTGCCCAGACCCTATATATCGATTTGTGTTTGCACTCTTCCTACCACGATCCTCACACCCAAGATAAGCATGGCGAAGAGAGACTTAAGAACAGCAAAGACCTTAAGCTGGATCTTGTTCTCATCATGCTGTTCTCCACACAAAGGATGTGCAGAATCAAGATTCAGATCACCAGACCACCAGGCATCCCTCCTCAGCTTATCCCACCGGCTCCTCCAGGACATGACCAGCTGGGCTCCAGGCCACGATACTGCACACCTGAGTGACACCACATATGATGTTCCCCACAGTCACTTGAAGATCCTGGGAAATGCAGATCCTACTAGCAGTAGTAAAATACTCAAATCTCATTAAAGGGGAAATACATCATAGGGATATTTTTTTCTTATAGCAATGAAAAACAAGCTGAAATGGCATTTGACAGGCCTGTAATTCTGATTCAAATTGCCATGTTATTATAATAATAATTTGTTGGTGGGCAGGAAAAACCAGAGTACAGGCTGAATAGATAACTTTGACACAGCTTTGTGTGAACCCAATAAGTGGAACTAATGAGATGATGACTGTTTGAACAACGTCAACACTGTGTCAGGACAAAGACCTGTTGCTTTTTTGACTCTGCTGAACTGCTGAAGAAACGTTATCAGACATTTTCAGGAATATAATGGAATTATACTTTGACTTTCTACAAGAGAAACGTGAGTCTGTGTGTTTCTTCTGCATTGATTCTAAAATATACACACTGGTGGTGTGTGTACTAAAACATTGCCTCCCCTGGTGCCCCCATGTTCGAAAAAAATGCCACAAAAGTGCCCTCTTGGGTGGCCCAATGTGCAAGGCAACGTGATAAAGTGCCCTCTAGGGTGCCCTTCCAGTGAACAAAACATGATCCAGGGCACTAATGGGTGCCCTTCCAGTGGCAAAAATAAAATACAGTGCCATATACCGCACCGCATACGTTGCTTTGACTCATTTTTACTAAAAACAAAAAAATAATAAGTTGGTAAAAACACAGAAAATTGCTGCAGTCTAATGTCCATCCATTCATTCATCCTTTAGAGGGTTGCGGGGGGCTGGAGCCGATCTCAGCTGACATTGACATCGACTAGTCCAGGGGTAAACCACATAGAGACTGACAAACATACACGCTCACAGTCACACCTACGGGCAATTTAGAGTCATCAAATAACCTAACCTGCATGTCTTTAGTTGGTGGGAAGAAGCTGGAGTACCTGGAGAGAACCCACGCAGGCACCGGGAGAACGTGCAAACTCCACACAGAAAGGCAACAGCCGGCGGGTGGGTTTGAACCCAGAACCCTCTTGCTGTGAGGGACCACCGTGCTGCCCCAGTCTAATGTCAAGAAAGCAAAACATTTTTGTGTTCAGTGTAACACTGGAACTCTTGTTGTAATAATGTGTTTTTGTTATGGTAAGTGAACTCAAATTATTCCTTTTATTGAACAAGAAATTGACTACATAAGAAGTCATATGAACATAAACACATTGAGTGTTTTTATGTCATTTTGACAGTCCTGAACATTTGTGTGGACTCTTCACTAAAATTTGGTGTCATGGGTGTATTGGGTTTACAGAGTATTAAGTATAGAAAATGTAAAGACTCAAGTAAACTTGAGCTGTCTTAATGGCACCATCTTTATTGTCAGGGTAACACCTGTTCCGCGACCTCTCCTCTCCTTTTCATGGATCTACTCAGAACTTGTCATTCCACACCTGTCCACCAGGTACCCTTATATCACCTTGTCACCTGGCCCTGCTCTTCCCTGCACACAGGTTCTTAATTACCCAATTAGCCACAAAGTATATATATTTTCAGTCACTTGCCAGATTGTTTTTATTGTCAATTTATTGTGACAGAGTGTTCCAGCCTTTTACACCACCTGTTTATCAGTCTGCCTGCTTTTTATTTTTTTTACCTTGGCTTGTTCTTAGACCTCTGTGTCTACCTAGCCCTCTTGGAATTATTCACTTGTTTTGGACTTACGTTGAGACCTTCAAACCTTCCCGATGTCAGAATTGGGGGGGCTGCATCCAACAATCTTTTCTATCAGCCGAGAACGCTCTGTATTCATGAACTTCTGTATTCAGGCAGTGAATGTCCAGGTGTGAAAGAAACTCCTCTCCCAAGCTCTTTTTATTATTATTCTCAACTACTTCCTTCACTTTTTTTGTGTACAAGAAAGTGTGTAAAGTGAATGTCTTCAAGGAGAGACTGTCCGAAATTGTGTGCAGTTATCCCAACTTGTATGGTTCATTGTATCAAGACTACAAAGACACACAAAAGACACAGTTGATATATTTATGTATTTAGTATGTCAGTTATACAGTATCTTTCTCTGTAATCTCTTAGACATTTTTTATAGTGGTTGAGGAACGTTGTCAGGGCAGGAATGGGTTTGGAAAAACGGGGGGGACCACTGTTTTGTGTGGGTCCAAATTAACCAGCTGATACTTGTGTGGGTGATAGCACATTTAACATACAGGAATAATAAGCAGCCCCTGCTCATCAATTCTCATTGCTTGCCCTCCCTCATCTACCCTCAAGCTCTCTCCTCCTCCTTCCTTTTCTTCCTTCCTCTCCCTCCCATATTTTCTAATCTAATATTGACCTCCCATTAATTCTCTCCCTTGTCTTTGTCTGATGCATCATCTCTCTGTTGATCAATCCATCACTCTCCACTGAAGACTGTTTAGTCACTACAGGAGGAAGGGTTCAAAGAGAAAAATAAGAAAATCTTATTTGTAGATATTATTGATTATCTGATGTATTGTAGCATGTTATCAAACCACATAATTTTTCAATGCGTGGCTGTTTTTCTACAGTGCAGTTCTGTTTCTGAGAAACTGATGGTAGAGTTGAATTGACTGGTTACCACAGAGAGAGAGATGGTGAGGGAAAACAGGTTGTTACAGACCAGTAGGTGGTATGAAAATAGAAGCTCTTCAGTACTTGACCCCTGGGCAAGTAGTTAGCCATTTTGTACACATGAGAGTGCTGTCATAACTGCTGCTGTTTTGCCCAAATAAACAGCAACAATCATGATGATGACTGCAGCGGTTAAGGGGATGGGTGGGGGGGGGTGTGGTGCACACTCCCAATAGAGCCAGTAAACAAAATGCTTCATTTCATATGCTCACTTTGGTTCTAGTGCTAGTCAGCCAGCAGTCATAACTTCAATCAGGAAAGTAACCACAAGTGAGCAAAATACAAGCATTTTGTGAATATTTACAAGTTCTTCTTGTTGTTTAAATAAACGTATAGACAGTAAGAGTGTAAAATGCTGAGATGCCCCCTGAAGAGCCATACCCACCTGTAACACCAAATGCTAAAGCATGTATTCACTTTTTTTGTTTCAGCAACAAGGAAGTGCTCCAAATCTATTAGTTTGTTTTTTAACTTCCTGTCTACACCAGAAGTAGGAATGTTTCATGCTGTGTAGATTGACATCTGCTGCTTCTGATCAGCTTCCGGATTCCATGTCCTGAGAGTGAGAGTGAGAGTGAGAGTGAGTAACTGCCCCAAACGAAGGAGTTCAAGTATCTCGGGGTCTTGTTCACGAGTGAGGGTAAAATGAAGGGTGTGATGGACAGGCAAAATGGTGCAGCATCAGCAGTAATGCAGATGTTGTACCGGACCATTGTGGTGAAGAGGGAGCTGAGCCGGAAGGCAAATCTTTTGATTTACCAGTCCATCTACGTTCCAACCCTCACATATGGTCATGAACTTTGGGTAGTGACCGAAAGAATGAGATTGTGGATACAAGCTGGCAAAATGAGTTTCCTCCGTAGGGTGGCTGGGCTTACCCTTAGGGTAAGGATAGGGTAAGGAGCTCAGACATCCGGAGGGAGCTGGGAGTAGAGCCGCTGCTTCTTCGTTTCGAAAGGAGCCAGTTGAGGTGGTTCAGGCATCTAATCAGGATACTTCTTGGAAGTTTTCTGGGCACAACTACCAGTCCAACTGGTAGGAGACCCCGGGGTAGACCCAGAACATGGTGGAGGAATTCTATGTCTCATCCGTCCTTGCTTGCTGCACAATTCCATTGTTTTTGTTTTGAATTTTCATATGTGTTTTTGGCATCGTTTCTGAATCTGCAGCACGTTTCTCCTAATGGAAATGTTTTGGGCTGTTGTAGCGTTTTCTGTTGTCGGCCACAGTAGGGAGGGGGGTGTCCCCCCACTTTAGCCAGACATATCCAGGGTTGCCAACTCTCACGCTCCCGGCGCGAGACACACGCTTTCACGTTCAGTCTCACGCTCTCACGCTGCCCAAAACACTGTGACAGCAACATAGATGAACAGGCAAGCGTATGTACCATTGGTTATGTACTGTAACCCCAGTTCTATGAGTATAGGCTCTTAAATTACTCTCTGGTCCGCGATATGTGTGCGATGCTTATAGCCGTGTTGACAGCTGTTCTGGCAGAAAACCCTGCTGGAGCGCAGAAGGCATTCAAGCAAGCTAGTGAGTGAGTGAATGTTCATGTGTACATTTGTGTGTGTGTTCATATATTGGCTATATGTCTGGAGTAGGATAGGTTCTTGTGTTATTTTGTTTCTTTTTGTTTATTTCTGGTTCTTGCTACTTGTGAACATTCAATAAAACAGTGTAGTTTTGACAGTGGAAACAACACGTCTTTGACTTTCATTAGTGAATGAACGGTTAGTGTGTGTCTAATATTGTGAAATTGTGAGTATTTCCAAGGTGGCGTAGTCAGGCTATATCCTCAAATCTTACAATATAAGGTCCCACTCACGCAACATGTGTAAGGTGCATACTTTTTTAAACCCTGATGATGAATTGAGTCCATATGTGCATGTGAAAATTCGCACATTTAGAACATAATTTTGAGGACTACAGTGATCATTTGAATTCACATTTAAAGGAATAGTCTGATTTCTCTGAGATAGTGGCTGCCCCCCCCCCCCACACTTCATTTTGTTTTGGTCAGTTGCTGTTTTTTCACTGTTTTACAACCTAAAACAAGCAACTTCTTCCAAACTTGTCCACTCATGTCTTAATCTGACTAAGATGGGAGCATTGCTCTCCATGTAACCGCAATCATTCACACACAAGATGCATTTACCTGTAGTGCCTTACTAAGCTACCTATTTACCTAGAGTCTTACACTTACTGTCTATGTGCTCTACTAAACTGCATTATAGTTCACGTTCCACTCTCTCACCTGATCACCTGTATCTCCAGAGCATGTCCCTGTCTGGCCACTGCTTCCAGCATGTCTCTCCCAGTCATTCTTCCCCCTGTGAAGAATGACTGATGACCTTGATGGTCATTTTAATTTGACACACTGAATATTCTGCGTGTACTACTAGTTTTATTTACTTTAATGTAATCCTGCTGTTTAGCTAGCTATACAGTAAGTGTATAAAGAACAGTGTACAGTAGTAACAGTTACCTGAAATGTTAGCTATTGCCTTATCTACTAACCTAACGTTACCTATTTTGGTAGCTAGTTGCTAGAAACTTGTATGTCCGGCTGCCGGTCCTGCTTTCTAAGCTTTTTCGGTTATGTTACTTCCTCCATTTGCTCACCTCCACTGACTGACCAAATTAAAAAACCCGTCAGATTACCCTCACAGCACAGAACGACTTTAGGTGATCTGATTCTGAGCTTCATTAGCGAACATTGATAACAACAACAACATGCTAACTTGTAAATCAAACAACCGCGAGTTGTGTGCGCTAGCATGGGAGCAACCAAGTGTACAATTGGGACACTTATGTTTTCCTTAACAAACAAAAATAAATTGAAAATAAATAAGAAATACCAAGAAACAGATCTGTTGACATGGTTCATTAAAGGAGGACATATTTAACATATTTTCTACTGTATATTGGGGGGGACAGATTGGTAGTTTCTCAGTATTGGGGGGGACACAACCCCCCCAAAGAATGCGTGGTTACGCCCATGGATTAGGCCTATGGACCATGGCATCAAAATCTCACTCCAGCCAGGTACCCAAAGTTGGCAGCCCTGATATATCACACACTCACCAACACTGATGCAGGAGCTTTTTCAGATGCTGTTAAAATGTTTCTCTTTAACTGATTTAACAGTTAAAGTACCATTATCTTGTGGTGAGCTAAAAACAGCAGTCCGTTGCAGAGTGAAGTTCGCCCCTATTCAGTTTCAAGTTACAAGTAGATTGCTTCTCAATGCATTAGCCAACAGTGTGTGATGTGCATCAAAACACTCACTCCTGTTGGTTTCTGTGTAAAATCCAACAGACCACAGCGTCTTTAAACATATCAACTCTCCAAAAACAACAACAACAACAAACAAAAAAAACAATACGTTTATCACATTTGCTGCCAGGATCGACACATGCCAGCTACTCTGACTTGCTTCCTATATCTGTTTGTGTAGTGCCACAGGCTTCAGGAAACGACACCACGCTATCTGATGCAGTCAGGTGAGTTTCACTGCAGACATTCATTCAGTCCAGGAGATAGAAGGAGAGAAGTGGTCGAGAAAGATTATTTGGGGCTTTAGTGACCTTAGAGCCATTAAAACTTACTTTACATTCTTTTACAATAATATTATGAAATTCTAATAGGCATTGTTGCACCATACAGTTTTAAGCAATGTATAACCCTGCATATCAGTGGCGGCTGGTGACTCAAAAAATTGGGGAGGAAAACCAACCCATAGTGTCATGTTATTTTACCCCAAATCCTTAAAATAACTTAAAAATCACAATAAATGGAACTAGAAAATAATATTTCATGCCATATACCCTTGTACCCCTGAGCTGTGACATTTGACTCGCCTGAACATCCTCCATGCCATGCAACTTGTGCAGCAGTCCGTCGCCCATACAGGGATCCAGTCCAGGGTGAGCAGAGAGCAGAAGCCACCACATGGCACCATAGTCCAGCCGTGGGTCCAGCCCGTACAGCTGAGGCAGCAAGGCCCGAGGCTTCGCCAGCAGAGCAGAGTTCTCCATTTGCTGCCCCCGAGTCCAAATCCATTCTCGCCGTTATCTTAACAGTCTTTCAGGGCTGCTACAACAAGCTAACTGTTGCGTTGGCTAACGCAAGTAGCTAGCTACTGCTATTTAGAAATGATCATTGGACCAACGCGATGTCAATATTGTATTCTGGTTGTTGATTGGTTAGGGAGGACGTCCTCCATTGGAATATAATTTTACGTGTTTTCGCTGATAACAGGTTAGTATGAAAAAAAATGAAGTACATTAAATTGATATAAGAGATCCCGCCCTTCTCTGCCCCCCACGACCACTTCACACAGACTGCCCTATCCCTTCTTGCCTGCCCTGCAGGTGTTGCTGTTGAAGCACTTTAATCAGAATTTGAATAAATAATATTTAAAAGATTCTGTGATTTCATAATGGTTTATTTTGACCAATTAGTCTTTTTTTTTAAATATTTTTGATCTCCCTCTTTCCTCTTAAAAATAGATAAGGAGCGACCTCCTCTGCCTCTATGGACCAGCCTCCACTGGTGCATATTCAGTCTAACTCAGACAGACTAAATGATTCAAAAGCAGCAGGGGGTGGTGGCAGATGAGAGAGAGCTGGTACAGAAAAAAACATGCCATGTCGGCACACTACGTCTTCAGGCAACATGATACAGGACAAACTGAAGCTAATTGTAAATACTATCATAAAATAGCAGAGTTTAGTGCGGAGTATATGGCGGGAGGAGTCCCTGACAGGGTGTCAAAAAGGTGAACATTAACAAATACTTGTTTGCTCTCGAGGTGAAGACTCCAACTTTACAGCCTCAATCCAGCAATTAGTAATTTTAGAATCTGTCATTTCTAAAAGGACTCTGCCAATACAAATCACAATCATTATAAAAGAAAAGTTCAAAATAAGACAATTGTTTTTGTCATGTTTTGTCCCAATTATTATTTTTGCTGATCCTGACTGATTTGTTATTGTGCTGCAAACACCATTGTGTTTCTTGTACTGTAAAAGCTTCTTTCATTGTTCTTCATGTCATGATGAGATCTGTAGAGGCCACTGGAAGAATGATAGGCTTTGTGAGTAGTTCATTATAATGTATTCAGTAATTATATATCATTTTTAAGCATGTCAAAGTTATTAAGTAATTTAATTTGCAAATGACATTAAATGAACAAAACTATTATTCAAATAAATAAAATGATAGATGTGCCAAGTTCTATTTCATTATTCTTTTTAAATGATTCACAAAGAGATTGTTTCAGAATTTTAACCTTTCCTAAATAGCGACCTTCTCCTAAAATACTGCTGGTTCTGTGGTGTTGGCATTTCAAATCGGATGCCTGCAGTGCGCCATACGAGCATCAATTGATGTGCGTCAAATTATTGCTTTCAGTGCGTTTGGCCCTTAAGACTATATATCATCATTTTACTAAATGACTAATGACTAACCTTTTTCTTGCAGCCTCATACACACTCCATGACTAAACTATCTGTATGGAAAGATACAGCTAGAAATAAGTGAACCAACTGTTTAATAACTGTCAGTTATGATGAACAGTTGTAATGAGGATCTTGCGGTAGGTTGCCAGTGAGTGTTTTTTCTGACTTTGTAACTTAGTGACTTGACTGTGCTGTGACATTGAGTCAGTCCTCTACAGTGGTGCAGCACACTTAGTGTGAGCAGATCCCTCTGTATAGTTTAATATCTGGAGGCAGGGACAAGACAGAGGGCGTATGGCTGCCACCCTCTGACACACAGATGGCAAGACTAATTATTAGAGCACAGGCCTGCAGCACACACACACATAGAGACACATATTCAGACATAATCTTTCTTGCCTAGTATATGTTACACAGTTATGTGCGAACACCTAAACCCACACACAGTATGAGCCCACCACACCCACTCAAACCCTTTTACTGGGGCATATAAAAAGTTCACATTTCTAAAGATCTTCTGTAAATATCATACCAATGTAAATGGTCACACCACTAAATAGAAGAAAGACAACAATTTGTTTTATTAGACCAGTCAGAAAATACACAATGTTACACAGAAATGTTTGAGCAGTAAGTAGTGAAAGGAATGTTTAGTTGACTTATTGATTACTGACAATCTATGAAAACTCTAATAATCCATTTATTGTCTGAGTCATTATCACCATTCACTGGTGGTCCTCAAATATACAGAATTCCTGCGTTTCTCTGCTTCATTTCCCTGCCACTCAAATGCCCTTGGGGTAGTAGACTGCTGGGTTGAACAAAATGCTCCTCTACACGTGAGTGCCTGAATTTTGACCTTTTGCACATGTTTGAACACATTTTCATGGGTTCTAAATCAGTCAGAACTCCAGTAAGACTTGATCAGTGACCCTGATGAAGGCCACAAGCTGAAACGTGTAGGTCTCGCAATAAAGTTGTTCTTTATACTATAATAATAATAATAATAAATGTTGCTGGAGTTTTGACCTCTCAGACTTTTCCCTCCTTCATGCACCTAGGTGAAGTTAATAATCCCGACTCTGCATAGATTCTAAATCAACATTTTTATGTCCTTTTTTTTTTTAGACATTTTTTTGAAAGTTCACCTGTGACGTCTAAAGGACATGTTCATATTGTTCAAAATGAAACTTTTTATGACGTACACTCATTTCAGACATGGCTGCTGTGCAGTATCCAAACCGGTTTGGACTTTTACAATAATAATGGTAGAATCCCACACACTGTCTTCACTTATCAAATGCTTGACGTACTTAACAAAAGCAACTGCTACTACTTTAAAGGCCGTTTTAAAAAAGGGGTATAGACCCACTACAAAATATCCAAACACATCACAAACATTAAAAAAAATCATTAAAGCTCAAACTTAACTCAAACTGTGTCAATTAAACGGAACAGCCTTACCTAATGCACATCATTTACACACTCATCAAACCATTCATTGAGCCCTCGTGGCCTGTATGGAAGCATCTGCTTTCAGTAAGGCATTTATTCAGATTTTATCTTTATTTTGTCACCTGTCTGCATATGACACAGCCTATGTAAAATCCATGATGATGTGAATAGGGTGACTATAGGTTATATTTAACCTGCTGAGCTGACAGCAAACCCTCAGCCTTCTGTCTTTGGCCCTGATTACATGGAAACCCCCTGTGCATTACTCTCTCCTTCTCGCTCAGTCACACACAGATGGTAGTCCACAGAGACACAAGACATAATGGTGCATGATAGTGCTAAAAGTGGACTGACCCTGTTAATATGCTCATCTCCTAACCTACAACTTAAATGAAGATAAGAACATGAAATGAACATGATAGCTTCAAAACTGTCACTATAAATTACAGAGGAGACATTTGATGGATTTATAGTGCAACACACAGACACACACACATACACACACATTAGTTTTCCTCGCCTCTGGTATGGAAAAGTAAATTCTGACCCGTGGCTTGCTAATATCTCTCTTTATGACATCAACAGAGGAACAAACATGTTCTCGGCGGGAAGTTAATTACTCATTACAGTCAGGGGCTAATAAAAAGACGGACTGATATGGTGTGACACCTGAAGCCATTATCCCCCACCCCCACACACCCACACACACATTAAGAGCTGCACACACATATGCGCTGCATGAGTGGGTAAATGAAAATGCTGTGTGTTTAGTCACTGTCCAGGAGGTCTCTGTCACCTCTGCAATAACACTATCCTAGGGGTGTCAACGGACTTAATTAAAAAAGTACACACATACACACACATCAGTGCACAAGTACACACATATACACACACCTGATGCTAGCACATTTAATTAGGTTCACCTACATCAACACAGAAACACACGTTTGGGGGTGGGTGGATTTAATTTTCCTAACAGCATTTGGATATTAGCTCTTCAAAGCTGTATTACTGTAAAATGGATGGCAGAGGAAGTATGTGTGGGTTTGAAACAATCATTGTCCTCCCCAAAGGTCTTTAATTCAGTTAAAATTGACAACTTAACAGACTTCAATTAAATTTAGGAAAATGGATCAGTTTTTGGTGCAGATACTGCCTTTAATGAAGGCTGGCATTTTTTCGGGAATCCTGTGGATTTCTGTGGGATGGGAGTCAATTTCACTATTCATCATGTGACTGGGACAGTCGATGGGAGCGGGCGGGACAGGAATCATAATAACAATAGGTCGGTTTTTATATATAAATATGCAGTTCTAATGTGAATCTACAGTCTACAACTAAGTGGCCCCAAGTCTGTCTCTTCCTTGTACAGAGCAGTGAAATTTCCAAGAATTAGGTGTTCTCTAAAATTCAAATTGTGTATTTTGATGAAGATCCAAATGCCGTTTGAATAACTCTATACATGTTCTGTTATTATAAATTGATTAGGAGAATTGTGCAGCCTGTACAGTGGAGGTATGTGTCTTCTTCACAGAATGAAACAGAGAGGTGCTCAATCTTTAAATCAGGTTTTCTCAAATGTTGTCATGCAAAAAATCTTACATAAAGTAGACTTTATGCCACTTTACCTTCATAATTAGATGTTTTTTCTTTACCAAGCCCGTGTTAGGTTTTTTTTTTCTTTTCTTTTACAATCTGAATGAACAACGTTTTATAACTAACTGAATAAAACCCACAAATGCCACTGTAACACTACAAATAGATAGACAAGAAGCAGTGAAGTCTGAATTAGGTATTAACTGATAATTAGTGAATACCTACAGCATGTAGTTCCTGAATAACTGGGGTTATAGTCAATAACTATATGTTACTTTAGAATTGACTCCTAAATGCTATGTGAAAGAACTGTGTATCTGCATACTGAACACTTTCTTAATGACTCGTTCTTGGTTGACTCTGAATCAGCCGCTAAATGACCCAGAACTAATAACTACTTATTACTCCCTTATTAGGAACATATTAGTCACTCTTTGTGCCCCCTAATATAAAGTGCTTAATCATCCAAGCTGATTTCCTCACCATTACTCACCATTTCTGTGTCTTAAAGTTTTGCCTCACTTAGCGTCAGTTAAATGGTCCTACTTCTGCTCAGTAAAGTTAAAAACACTGAAACAAACTTTATAATACTCTAGTGTACCAAATACCAACCATACAGTCACTCTATGGGAGAGACAGCAAGAGAGTCAAATGGAATAACTAAAGACATTTGATCAAAGATGACACTGTTATTCAGTCAATACAAGAACACAATGACGGGAATCAGACAGAGAATGACAGAGGCCTGCTGCACCAATCAAGAGGCCTGAAACTGCAAAAACAGCATTGCAGTTTGTTGCCTGGCAACCTGAATTCAATATTTGTGTGTGTGTGTGTGTGTGTGTGTGTGTGTGTGTGTGTGTGAGATACAGTCACTTGAATCAGACTCAACTCAACCCTTTAATCCCAAAGTCACCACAGTCCCAACACTCTGCCCTTATTCTGACCCTATGAGAATGAGGATCCATTGAGCAGGGTGTGGACAAAGAGTCAGTTGGAAAGACAAACCTGACAAGTGGCCTGTTTGTGGGCTTTTATTAGTGAAGTGGGAGGAATGACAGACAAAAAAAAAAGAAACAAACATATTGAGGAAAAGGCAGAGATTGAGACAAATTGACTGAGAAAGAGAGACAGAGAGCACATGTTACTGGAACTGGAAAAGAACAATTGATTGATAAAGCATTATTAACAGTTTCAGTTATAATCATCAAAGTCCCTTTGCAATTCATTGTGGATGATGAGTAATTTCTGCCTCTAACATTAGCTTTTATTATTGATTTTGAAGTAACTATGAAAGCTAACGTAACTAATCTCGACAATGAATTCTATTTTACATAAGAAGTTATAATGTTAGTCTAAAGCATGGATGAGTGATATTGTTGCATTTACATGATGTTCATCTGTCCATCTCCTTCAGCTGCGGTTGTAACAAATCTCCAGCAGCTGCCTCCTCGTCCATACACCATTGTGTCTGATTCCACAGCTCTATATTCAACTTTGTTAAAGTGGCACTGAATATCTGATTCAAATATTATATCATGAAACTAGTTTTCTTTCAAATACACTGGTATTTTAGTGTCAGCTTTTCCCTGTTGCTAGTGAGAAAACAATATGGCAGACGGAGGGTTTTGGTCCCTGAGTCTGGATTCTTGGAGACTTAGACCATCCTTGGAGGCAGGCCTACAAAGAATGAGGAAGTCCAAAGCAGGTTTCTGGAAGCAGAAAGATATTTTAATACAGGGAAGACAGTGGGAAGTTTAATGTCATTCATATACATGAAGTCCCCATGTAAGAACCATAGGAATCAAGTTGAAAATTGGCAAAGTTGCCCTTTAACGTCAGCCATATCAACACCATATCCTCTCTCCACCTACTCCTCTCTAAGCTGTTAGACCTGCAGCTCACCCCTCGCCCCTTTGTGCTGAACACTAAACACACAAGTACAGCTGAGGCTGATGCAGATGTCATTAGTTCTGCAGGTACTTGGTCATAAACCATACCACAAATTGAAATTTTGACCTGAGGATTGCACTCTAATGAAAAGATGAAAAGTCAAGGGATCAGCAATGTTATTACAATTGACAGCGAAGGTCAATTGAACACGAATGTCTGTACCAAATTTTGTGCCAGTCCATCTGATAGATGTTGATGAAAAAGTGAAAACTTTGACCTGCTGGTGGTGCTATAGGAAAAGCCAGGGATCATTGGATATATCATTTGGGGACTATGAATGTTAATACAAAATGTCACTGGAATCATTGGCGAATCTCTGCTGAGATATAGGGCTCTGGTGGGGACAGTTTCCATAGGTAAGGCAGGGCTAGGCAACTTCCCTACAATCACTACAAGGCCCAAGGCAAGGACAGATGGCAACTAGTCCAGTACAAGGTGTAGGCAGGCATTGACAAGGTCTTGTGGTCTGGCCAGTGCATTCTCCCACCTAATCCATGCTCCCTCTTCTTGTGGTCTGACATCTGGCAGGCAGAACCTCAGTACATCATGTTCATGATCCAGGCTGTGTATGACAAGCTTTCAAGTCTGTCTAACCTCCATGCATGAGAGAGCTACCGACACAACTTCTTTGCCAGCGAGCCTTTGAGCAGATTTTAAGTCTTGGAAGGCCTTGGAAGAAGGTCATTATCACTAGCGCTAGGACCAGGTGTTGAAAGTGGAAGGAAGTGGCAGAGAACATCACATCAGCCATCAACAGCAGCAAGCACCTCCACCCAATGAGGAAGCAGATTGCTTTTGGCAGGTGAGCAGCCCCAACCACAGTCCAGGACGTCAACAGGCCTCCTCACTAACTGATCGGCAGCTGCATTTGGATGTGATTGGAAAATCCTCAATGATGGCGTACCTTGATTGATTCATGGGTCACAGGCTTCCAGCGAGGAGCGATGGAGGAGCAATGACTAAAGGAAGCATAATTAGCTAAATGGAAAGCACCCAGGGTCTGTGACATCACATGTAGAAATAACATACCCTGCCATATGCTTTATATTTTTACTGCAGACGTTTTCAGCAGACAGACTGAACTTAGACATTTTAGAAAGACAGACAGGTAGAAGGACTGGCAATCACGTTCCCCAGAGCAGGTGGTAAGTCTTCAAATCAGCTGGCCAATCTTTTCAACCTGTTTTATTTCCTCACATCCTATGGTGCTGCTTAGGTGGAAGACAATCAAATCTCATTTGTGAAAATCTCTCCTCTCATCCAGCTGGGCTTTAATAGAAAAAAGAAAATCAATCTGACTCTGGAAAAACTATTACTGCTGAAGAGGCAACATAAAGTGACACCTTTGTTTCATTGTAATACAGAGAGGAGCTTATCTAAATGTTAAAATGTATTAGATGTAATTTCTGTTCTCAGAAAGATTACTATCAAATCAGAAATTCAAATAAACCTTCCAATCATAGTGATACTGTAGGTGTGTTTGCTTTGTTGAAGTCATGAAGAAAAAGAAATGACCATTGGGTCATGTTCTATCAGGATTGTATCTCTCCTCCCCAGAGAAACACTTTTCATGAAGGTATGAGCAGCAGTGAAGATGGTCCTTACAACCTCAGCATGAAAAGTTCACACTTTCATTTTTATTTTATCACACTATTCAAGGACCATCCTGTTTCTACATGCTTTACTCTGTAACTATTTTTTTTATGCATTTGGTCTAAAGCATCTGCAGTAGGCTGCTCTGATTGTGTAGCTGACACTTGTTGTTTTGTGGTATGTTGATGTTCTGGGACCTGTCATTGTTACAGGTACCACACAACAACAACACCAAAATAACAGTTAAAATATCTTGGAAGACAGGTAAAGAAATGATGACACAGGGAGACGTGTTGCCTTTGCTGATTATTTATTCATATATAATTTAATATGAATTTAATTGGGTGACATCGTGTCCACAGGGGTGTAAATATAGACAGTGCGGTCAGTGTGGTTGCACTGGGGCCCCTGTGGTGGGGGTGGGGGAGGCATAGAGAGAGTGGGCCCTCAATGTGTGAGCAGAGACAGGGCCCTTGCGAGTTGGAAATATGCCTGTGTTCAGAGAAGAACTCACATTAAATTAAATATGGTGCCATTTGCTATATATGCCGTCGAAAAGGCAAACCTTTCTCTGTCATGATTTTCTTTTCTTTTTTTGGGGGGGGGAGGAAAATAGTCAGTAGCAATCTATAACAAAATCATATGCTTATTTTAATTCCAATACAATAGCCTAAGTAACTCATTCAACTGTACAATTGTTGGTAAAATATATAAACGCAGGCTGGTGTGTGTGCTTCATAACTAGTAACTAATAGCGTGCACTAGGGCCCATCATAATAGTGTGCACTGGGGCCCTGTAACTATATTATGCCACTACTGTCCATGTAGTCGTGAGTTTCTGTCAGTCGGCTTCAAAGTAAAAAGCCAAAGTGAATCTCAGATGTGCATTCTGTGTGTTCATGAAGTTGTGGAAGTCTCTGAGTGTTGCCTCAGTGGAGGTCCATATGAAAAAAATGTCATCTATGTACCTTCTGTATGTTGAAATGTATTGTAGGAACGGGTTCTTAGAGGGGTTCAATACAATCTCCTGCTCAAACAGTCTGACATACAGCAAAGCGAAACAGGGGGACATTTTAGAGCCTATGCTGACTCCGGACACCTGCATAAAGAAGTCATTACCAAACATGAAGTAGTAGTCAACACACACACTACAATACACAATATGAAGGTCCCCTAGTCTTAACAAAATAGTCATTTTAACCCTTACCTTATCAAAGTACTGATTTTAAGCCAAACCATGATCTTTCCCCAAACCTAACCCAGTCATTTTTTGTACCTAAACCTAACCAAACCTTAACTATAGCACTGTCACATCATGTCACAACAGTGATTTGTATTGGTTTTGGTAGGCACAGACTAATGATGTCGCCCTGCCAATAGGGGCATCAGATTCTAGAGGACAAACAATGTAATTTGTCATTTAATTTGGAGGCCTTGTTGGGATTTTGTTGGGCTATTTTCCCCCTGCTTCCGGTCTTTATGCTAAGCTAAGCTTACAAGTAGGTGGCTCCAGCTACTGTACATATTTACCAAATAGGATTGAGAGTGGCATTGATCTTCTCATCTAATTCTCAGCAACAAAAAAAAGTATATTTCTCAAAATATCAAACTATTCCTTTAATCAGATCTCTAAGTGACTAAATGAAGAAGTGTAATTGCTTCAGTATGTGTACATGATTAGATTAGATTTAACTTTATAGTCATTGCACACACTAAGTACCAGCACAATGAAATGCAGTTTAGCATCTAACCAGATGCAAACAGTACAAAAAGTGCCTACAGAAATATATAAATATAACCTAATGCAGACCCCAATGGGGTAGTGATAAAAAGAAGGGATGTTACGGAGCCCCCCTTGGGCTCAGCTGAGAAAAATAAAGAGCCATGTGTAAATCTGTACTCTCTGTTTATAAATCTGTGTGCACGGTTTATGAGCCCACCAGAGGTTGGTTTTGGAGTGAAAAGCACAATAAATACAAGGTTACACAAAGAAAGCTGAGAAACGTCCAATGCAAAACACAATATAGCATTAAATCTACCCTTAAATGTACAGTAGATAATGATGCGGTCGCCGTAGAAATGCTCCATTTCTTGTTCTCTGAAGAAAGAAGTTGTTTACAAATCCGTGGGCACGGATTATGAATCCGAGAGTACAGATAGGATGTAACTGTGATATATACAAAATACATAAAACAATATACAAAATGTAAGGCAGCTATGATATGTCAATATCTAACTATGATATGTACAGCATGACCAGAACCTAATAAATAGTATGTACAATACCATGGTCTGGTTATGTTATATACAGCATAAACAGTAAGCAGTTATGTACAGTGTAAAAGAGACAATATATACAGTTGAATATGATCAGAGTATAATCAGTTACATATAGATAACAGGGAGTGCAAATGCAGCAGGCAATGAGCCAGCAGCACCAGTAGTGTATTAACAGCAGAGCAAAATAGAGGTTAACAGACAAACAGACAGTCCTGAGGTAATCAGTCCATGAGAGACTGTGTGTTTGTGTGTGCACAAGAGGTTGTACTTGTCTTATGTATGTGTGTGGAAGTGAAATGAAGTAGGTATGTGTATGTTTCTTTGGGGGAGTGGGGATGGCTAGGGTGAGAAATGTTTTTGACGATGGAGCATGCCCTCCACAAGTATTGCTTGCGTTTGGTGTCCATGATGGTGGCGAGCTGTGTGGAATTGGGAAGAATGGAGTAAGGAGTCAGAAGAATGAGTGTGTGGGTGGAAGGCAGTGGGACTGCAGTCAGACTGACTGTGATAAAATGAAATTAATGAAATGAAACAAAGAGATGACGGTGGCTCAGTCGTGACCTCTGGAAGATTACATAAGAAACAATGATCAGTAGGGTACAAGATGATAGACTGGGGACTCCTCTTCTTCTCTCCTATAATTGCTTAAGACAGGCCACTGATGAATAAGAGAAAATCACGGAAGACAAAACAAGTGTCTGCAAGTCTAAACAAGAATCAACTTTAGATAGATAGATAGATAGATAGATAGATAGATAGATAGATAGATAGATAGATAGATAGATAGATAGATAGATAGATAGATAGATAGATAGATAGATAGATAGATAGATAGATGGATGGATGGAAAAATAGATCTCTAACCTTAACCAAGCGCTGCCAGCGCCTAAACATAATCATAAAAGAGTTTAAATATGCAGTAGTAACTATAAGTGGATATTTTGGCAGAAAACACATGAAACACGTTGTCAATGAACATTTTACTGATTGTTCAGTATCAACATTTTTTAGACTTATTATTAATATAATTATAATATTTAACTTAAACTAAACAGTGAATAAAAATTAAGTATGCTAGTTGGTTAAATGTATTTTTTGTTTAGTTCAACAAAAAAAATACAAATGGTTTTCAATGACCAAAAACACACACGCATTATATAATGCACTAATTCTGTTTTAAATTTACCTCTCTGAGTTGTCTTAAGTATTCAACATCCTTCAGAGATGCCGCCACCCAGGAGAACCACATCAATTTTGAGGAATATACATCTTCAGCACATTTGTTGATTATGTGGTGATCACAAAGACAATAAAATCATTCCCCAACCAGAAAGCCTTATCCAGAGCCAAAAAAGCTGCCTTTCAGTCTGGTGACAAGGAAGCTTACAGCACCGCCAGAGCCAGACTGAAAGCTGGCATCAAGGAGGCAAAGTGAAGACATCAGGAGAGACTGGAGAGAGACGTCAACACCAACAACACCAAAGATATGTGGCAGGCGATCCAGACCATCACAGGCTACAAAAACCCTCAACACAACCTCCATAGCCAAGAAAGCCCAACAATGTCTCTACTTCCTGCACTGCATGATCTCCCCACTCTCACCACATTGTACAGGGGCGCTATTGAAAGTTGTTTTACTGTTTGGTATAACAACTGCATCACCTCTGACTGTAAGAGCCTGCAGCGGGTGGTGAGAACAGCAGAAAGGTCATTGGCTGCCCCATGCCTTCCATTCAGGACATTTACAAAAAATCACCCCCCCTAATAGACTGTTCAACACACTGCCATCTGGAAAAAGGTTCAGCAGCATCTCAGCCAGAACAATATGACAATCTAACAGTCCAAGACAGGTATCTCTTCAATCACTTCATCTAACTCATCAAGAAAGCACTGCTCAACTGATTTTAAACACAAATGAAGCTATCTCAACATCACTGGCTAGTTTTTCAGTTTGATTAACTTTTTAAAATTTTAATTGAATCAGTCTGTATGGCCCCATCCATCCCCAGAAGCCTCCTCCAGCTCCTCTCCTGGGAGAGCTCTAGACAGACCATAACTTCTGAGACTGACTGAAAGCTTTAAGATGTAGAATACAGTGTACTTACAGTGAATTGTCCATAACTGCTGTATACAGAACTGTCAGTCTGCTGTGGTTGCAGGTCTCTGGTCATTTGCAGGTCTCTTTCTCAGTTTAAGCAATTGAAGGTGCATTTATACCAGGGAGGGAAGAAAAACAATGTTGGCCACCTCTTTTTGAGCAGTTCAATTTACAATTGTTATGCTTTGCTGCACGTGAAATTATTTCTTATTTGTTCACCTTTTGTGGCCTAATATCCAGTGTTATCGCTGACCGGCCACCTCAGACCTTCTATTCACATCTACTCCAGCCTGTCAGCTGTGGAAAGGTTACTCTGGTGCTCAGAGGCAACGCAATTTTCCAAAGAGTGGTCAAGCCAGTGAGAGTGCTGTCTTATATAACCCTTAAATGCACAGGTGTTTTTCAAACATACCAATATACCTTGGGTCCCAGCACTTATACAACGCAGATTAAGGCACATAGTAAAATCACATGGCTTGTAAACTTTTCAGAACATAGTAGTCACATTAACAAACACACAAAATATATATTTTTGCCATTTATGAACCTTTTAGAATTATTTATAGATGTATTAATATATTTAAGAGTAACCTGTAATATATTTACTCCTACTTGGATGGTATCTTGACTGTTCATCATTCCCATGCTCCAGTTCTGCTGTTAAATGATCTGATTCATAAATGGAACAAAAATACTTCATCATCAGTGGCCTCAGGTACATCTTCATTTCCAGAGCTACTGTCATTGAAACCCTACAATATCAAAAGAAATGCTGCTCTAACCTGACACCCGGGGGCTGCACCATCATGTTACTGTGACAGTAAGCTAATATAAAGTTTTTCATCACTGTGTCTGTATTTATTCATAGTAACAGTAAGACAACAATGCCATCATGTTACGCCAATTATGCCAATTACGCCAATTACGCCAATCGGAAGTCATGAAAATTAATGTTGAGTCGGTGTGTACATATGCAAAGACAATGTCGGACTCCGTAGTTTTCTCTGGACCCCTACCTAATCTTACTAGCGATGACATGTATAGCTGCATGTCATCATTCAACCGCTGGTTGTCGAGGTGGTGTCCAGGTAATGATGTGGGCTTTGTAGATAATTGGCGGACTTTCTGGAGAAGACCTGGTCTGATTAGGAGAGATGGCATTCATCCCACTTTGGAGGGAGCCGCTCTCAAATCTAGAAATCTGGCCGAGTTTATCGGTGGACCAAAGCCATGACAGCTCAGAGTTGAGACCAGGAGGCAGAGTTGCAGTCCTAAACTCCACAGAGAGGTTGTCTGCCCCCCGACCACTTAAATTAATTAAATCAAAAGTAAACAGAAGAGGAGTTATACATAAAAACCTAATAAAAATGAAAACCACCACTGCAACAGTACAACAAAATAGATAAAATTAAATATGGACTATTAAATCAGATCTCTGTCATCTATAGCTGTACTAGTAAACGATCTAATATCAGATCATAATATTGATTTATTCTGTCTTACTGAAACCTGGCTGTGTGACGATGAATATGTTAGCCTAAATGAATCCAGTTGAGTTGGAGTTGCAGCCATCTTTTCCTAAAGCATATTAATCAAACCTAAACCTGTCATGGTTATGGTTTGTTTGTCCCTGTGTCTCCCTTCCCCCATGTCTCTGTGTGCGTGTGTTTGTGTGACGTGGCTGTTCCTTCTGATGCACCTGGCTGCTGGATTGATTACACACACCTGATTCCCATCAACTTCATCAGCATGCAGTATATCTACCCCGGTTCCTCAGTCACTCATCATCAGATTGTTGAATCAACCTCCGCAAATTAAAACAAACATTGCAAAAAACTTGAAAGGAAATGGCGTTCCACCAATCTGGAAGAATCACGTTTAGCCTGGCAAGATAGTCTTAAAATTTATAGGAAGGCCCTCTGTAATGCTAGAGCAGCCTACTACTAATTAATAGAGGAAAATAAGAACAACCCCAGGTTTCTGTTCAGCACTGTAGCCAGGCTGACAGAGAGTCACAGCTCTGTTGAGCCATGTATTCCTATAGACCTCAGTAGTAATGACTTCATGAGCTTCTTTAATGATAAAATTCTAACTATTTGAGACAAAATTCAGCACCTCCTGCCCTCAGCTGGTACTGTCCTATCTTAAAACACAGGAACCTTAGAAACAACTGTAAAAGCTGATGTACATTTAGACTGCTTTTCTCCCATCAACCTTAATCAACTAACTTCAATGATTTCTTCATCTAAGCCATCAACGTGTCTCTTAGACCCCGTCCCAACTAGGCTGCTTAAAGAAGTTTTACCCTTAGTTAGCACTTCTTTACTAGATATGATCAATCTGTCCTTATTAAAAGGTTATGTGCCACAGTCTTTTAAAGTAGCTGTCATTAAACCTCTTCTTAAAAAGCCCACTCTTGATCCAGGGGTTTTGTCAAATTATAGACCTATATCTAACCCTCCTTTTCTCTCTAAGATCCTTGAGAAAACAGTCGCCAATCAGTTGTGTGACTTTCTACACAACAATAAGCTATTTGAGGATTTTCAGTCAGGATTTAGAGTGCATCATAGCACAGAGACAGCACTGGTGAAAGTTACAAATGACCTTCTAATTGCATCTGACAAAGGACTTGTCTCTGTACTTGTCTTGTTAGATCTTAGTGTTGCATTCAATACCATTGACCATCATATTCTATTACAGAGACTAGAACATTTAATTGGCATTAAAGGCACCGCACTAATCTGGTTTAAATCCTATTTATCAGATCGATATCAGTTTGTACATGTTAATGATGAATTCTCGCCAAAGTTAGTCATGAAGTTCCACAAGGTTCTGTGCTTGGACCAATTCTATTCACCTTATATATGCTTCCTTTAGGCAATATTATTAGGAAGCACTCCATACATTTTCATTGTTATGCAGATGATACCCAATTATATTTATCGATCAAGCCAGATGAAACCAATCAATTAGCTAAACTTCAAGCATGCCTGAAGGACATAAAAACCTGGATGACCTGCAATTTTCTGATGTTAAACTCAGACAAAACCGAAGTTATTGTACTTGGCCCCGAACACCTTCGAAACACATTATCTAAAAATATAGTTACTCTAGATGGCATTGCCCTGGCCTCCAGCGACACCGTAAGGAATCTTGGAGTTATTTTTGATAAGCTCCTCTTCTGTGGAACCAGCTTCCAGTTTGTGTACAGGAGGCAGACACCCTCCTCACATTTAAGAGTAGGCTTAAGACTTTCCTCTTTGATAAAGCTTATAGTAGGGCTGACTCAGGTGACCCCTGAACCACCCCTTAGTTATGCTGCTATAGGCCTAGACTGCCGGGAGACTTCCCATGATGCACTGAGCTCCTCTCTCCTCCTCTCCCTCTCCATCTGTACGCACTCTTATCCCATTATACTTGTTATTAACTCGACTTCTTCCCGTAGTTGTGTGCTTTCTCTCTCTCTCTCTCTCTCTCTCTCTCTCTCTCTCTCCTTCTGTTGCTTTCTGCAGGTATTTCTGCCTCCGGAGCTGTAGAGTCTGGATCTATGGTTGCAGGCCACCTGCTGCCCCCGTGTTCCTGCTCAACAGCCACTGCTGCTATTATTTCTATTGGTCTTATTATTAGTATTACTATTATTATATTGATATTAGTATTATTTTTATTAATATTAACATCAATATCATTACCACAACTATTACTTTACATCTCTATGTGGAACTGTACTGTACTACTGTATGTTCTCTTTCCTCCTGCTCTCTCTCTCTCTCTCTCCCCCTCAACCCAACCAGTCAAGGCAGATGACCGCCCACCCAGAGCCTGGTTCTGGTTCTGCTCGAGGTTACTGCCGGTTAAAGGGAGTTTTTTTCTTGCCACTGTCGCCTAGTGCTGCTCATGGTGGGAACTGTTGGGTCTCTGTAAATATAAAGAGTCGGTCTAGACCTGCTCTATATGACAAAGTGCCCTGAGATAACTTTTATAACTTATATATAATGTTATAATTTGGCGACATATAAATAAAACTGAATTGAATTGAATTGAAATCATGAGGCCAAACAGGAAAACACATTACCCACTATCACTTGCATCCAGCAAACTGTGAACGACATATATAACACTCTTACATACCTTGGGTCTCTAGTGTCTCTATAAAGATAAAAGATATAAAGACCAATGTTTTTTTTATTGTTTTTGACATTTTTACACCATAGTTAAAAACAAATAGTTTGAGGAATACAAGGGAGTTGAGTGCTTAATTGAATGAATTAGACAGGGTGTAATATAGTTCCAGGTCACTAAAAAACCGAGGTATGCATTTAAGGGTTCAAATGTTTCCCATTTCTTGGTCTCCTCACTTTTTCTCTCTCAAGCCCATTTCCAGGCCTTCAATAACCATTTCACCCCATCTCTCTACTCCATATATTCTCTCCTTGTCTTGTTTAAATCCAGATGGCTAGTTGCCGCCATCTAGTGTTACAGTTTTACTACTACAACTAAAGGAAGACGATACTACTTTTGGGGAGTGGTTTCACTCCCATGTGTCACGAACAAAGGTTAACACATTTGACTTGATTTAGTCTTAAAACAACATACACATGAGACCAAATATTCACAAAACCAAGGACAAAAGAAAACAAAAAAAAAAAAAACATAGATTCAATCCAAAATGGGACAAGGAGATGCAAAATAAACTATAAACACCCTGTAGGTTATAACACATTTCTTTAAATACAAACTTCATACTAAAGTTTTTAAAACCTTTTTTCTTCTGGGTATTTAACACCATTTGTTGAGCTATTCCAAATTTTGGCCTGCCATGTTGAAAGAATTTAGATCTAAAAGAACCATATCTATGAATTTTGACTGCACTTTCATTATGTCAAGCATTAGACCTCTGGAACATTCAAACACCTCTAATTCCTGTCCAGATAACTTTGGAAAGTTACAGAAATGGTCGGACACAGCCTCCCCTAATCTGACACCTGAGTTTCCAAAGCTAATTGACCATCCAATTCTGATGGTGTATATTGGCCCCTTAATAAATTAATGTAGTAAATAAATTTATTCAGCATGTGTTTCCATATAATGGGAACAGCAGAGTAAACAGGTTGTGTACCTTGATGACTTGTTGAAAGTTTAAGGTTTGATCATTTACAATTAGCATCTGTTGCCTGCAGCTTTTCATCAAACCAAATTTACTGTGACTGCTGCTTATGTTCAACAGTCCTCTCTTCAAGCATTGAATTGTAATTGCTTCCTACTTTAAACCTATTATAAATTCCGAATTCTTAATTGTTAGGAATTTAAAATAGGTTTGAGGCATCTTTAGGTGTCTGGAATTTTATTTTTTGGAATACAAATGACTACTGTTGATCATGCTTGAACCTCATATGCATACCTAAGGACCTAAAAGCTTTAATGATGTGTGTTCAGCTTTAACAATTACAGGCTACAACACAACAGCATGTAACATTATAGTAAAGAGCCTGTACCCATTGCACTCACCCACTGCTGAAATCATTGTTTCTATAATAGCACAATGGTACAACTCCCCTGAGTTTTCACTGGCTGATACACTGGGGCTGATAAAACACAGAGGGAGAGAGAGTGGTAGCAAGACAGTGAGAATGAATAGGAGTGTGCAGCTCTCTTTCTCACAGCTCAACTTACATACAAACTTCAGTGATGGATGGTTAAGAACTTGCAACCAAGTTGGAACCATCCAGCCAGCAAGCCATCACACTCATCTCTGTTTTCTCATCCTAACTCTGTTCCAAGTGCCAAAATGCATCTTTTGTACACTCCCTGGTTTGGTTATCTGCTGCCTGATGGGGTTGTGCTGTGTGGAGTTTGCATGTTCTCCCCATGCCTGCATGAGTTTTCTTCAGTGCACTTAAAAAGTACCCTGTGGAATTTTTGACCATTAGTGGAGCTTTGGGAAGTGGTGGCCGGTCAACAGAGGGCGCATGTGTGGTGCCCCTGCAGCCACAGAGCTTAATAGAGATATAGCATGATTAATAAATTCTTATTAAATATTTGAAATGAGTATATGAGTAAGTTTGCATTTTACGCATTTTAATACAACTTAAAATGAAGTTATACAGTATGAAATTTGCCGATACAAGTAAAAGGGTGTAAAAAGGGTGCAGAAGACAATCAAGACCTCACACAGGGAATGTAATATCCTGTTTGTATCTCTCATGCTAGTAATAATTGTAACTTATCATTAGAGAAGCAGAGACTTTTAGCAACTCCACCCCTTTAAGAAATAAAGTATTAAATTAGGCCTAAATCACATTGCATTTACGGCTGCCTTCTAGGACACACTACATATAGCATATACATATATAGGACTCCCCCCACACATGAAGAGCACAAAAATGATATACTGATATGGCTCTACAAGACATTTTAAAAGTACCCTGTGGAGTTTTTTTTTTTTACCACAAATAGTGCAATGGAGGAAAAAAAAAATCTGTTTTGCACATGGAAATGCATTCAACCCAGTGATTACCCATTTTGGTGAGAAACACTAAATGCAATCATAACTTTGTTTTGTTTACAGGAAACTCACTGTACACCTGCTTACCTGTTCAGCACCAACAGCAGACACAGTTACAGACTGGCTGGTGAACACAGTGGAGCGTTCAGCAGCTAAAAAGACCAGATATGTTTCCCAGGAGTTGGTGGAGACCAAACCAGAGCTCAAAGGAGAGTGAGTCATGTTGGCTTTATAAGATCATAATATATCAGTGCTTTGTGTCTGTCAACTAGCTGTGGAATTCTTCTACCCCCAAGTGGCCAGGAAATCAAATAGGTTTCTCGGTTTCACAGGGCATGAAATTATCTGACTTTGAGGAACTTTTGGCCTATCATGAGGACATGCCATTATGAGCATTAATTTAATTTATCCCATTAATTAAACCTTGCTTTTGTCTTAATTTGACATTTACAGATTGTTAATTAATGTTTTACTCGATTTTTCATTCCCTTCTTACAAAAGTGACGTTTGATGGCTTCCAACATCTCCCAAATGAGTATTTTCACTGTTACCGTGACATTATTACTGATTACATAATGAAGGCAAGCTTTTGGTATTTCAAACTTCAGTCAGAGCAAAAAGAAAGAATCCTTTAACCCTTACCTCAGGGTCTTTAGTGACCCAGGACTGTATTACACCCTGTCTAATTCATTCATTTAATTCATTTAAGCACCCATCTCCCTGGTATTTCTCAAACAATTTCTCTTTTACAATGTTCTGATGTCAGAATGTCAAAAGATTCCAAGAGCTGATGGATGCTCTGAAAGTCTTTGTTTTTTTCCAAAAACAGAACTACCTCAGCTGAGGAACTCCCACAAAAACACTGGAGATGCCACGTTTTCCATCCACGCTCAACCGCAAAACAGAGGAGCGGTGTGCACAACCATGCTGCCACGACCACAAGGTAGGTGCCAGTCTGTGAGAAGTTACTGTAGCCTCTGTGTAAGTAAGTAAGTACTAAAATATAACAGGTTACAATAAAATATATTCATGGATTTAAAAAACATTTTTCTGACATCTATAAATCATTGTAAAAATGTCATAAATGGCAATAATATATATTTTGTGTGTTTGATAATGTTAATAATATGTTCTGAAAAGTTGAAAAGCAATATGATTTTAATATGTGGCTTAATCCTAGTCCCATGGATAAAGAAGAAATTTGAAAACTCAGCAGCAGGCTGAGCTGTGAAAACCAGATTTTCCAGGAGATGGCAGTGTTTGACAACTCCTTCTTTGAGATGTCTATGTACCCAGAACAGCTGACTTCATGCTTGTCTGAGTTTAAAAGTCATGAATATGACTTGTTTACAGGCCTTTCTTCTGAAATAACCTGTAACAGCAATCTTTTTTTGTGTGTGGTCTTACTTTTAGACCCAGATGGCACAGAGCAAATGTTTTCTGCAGTGGTATATTCAGTCACAAAAAGTAGAAACTAAGAGGTGCACTGTCCACAGGCTTCACATTGTTTAATATCATTTACCAGGCCATGGGAATGGGAATGCGAAGGCAATACCATGGATTTAGCTGGAGGCCTTCCTCATTATGTTCTAATCAGTCAGTTCCTGCAGTCTGGATTGTTAACACAGCTGCCACAGTATCAGATAAAGTCATTATCAATAACGAAGTACAGACATACAGTATTGTAAACTCGTAGGAATTATGGGGAGGAAATGCTAATCTTTAATTTGTTAAAACAACAAAATTGCATTACAAGTTCAACAAATAATTCAAACTTAATTTTACATCAGTAATATTTATTTACACTGAATTCCAAAGTGTGACATGCAACATCAGTAATTATTATTACCATTATAGATATTATCACTTTTAACATTTGTTAGTAGGATGGATTCACTGGTTTGCACCTGAACACCACAGCACAAGCATCATAAAAATCTCAATATTCACAGTATAGATCTTGTGAACTCAGCCCATAATTACAGTATTTCACACCAAGCAGTATAATACCCATTAACCAGCACTGGAAAATCATTGATTACAGATGTTATGTGTATCATGGTTTCACTGATCTTATTTTCATATAGGCTGATTTAAAAATGTCCACCTTTGGCAATTTAATCTGGGCATCTGTATTTGTTTTAATCCAGTGGCTTTAAGATAATAAAATCTACAGGCAGTATTTGAATTCCTGTCAGAATCGACAAACTCTATTCCTGAGATGTGATGCTCTTGTATGCTGTTGATGTAACAGATCTTAGATGAAAACTGTTGATCACCCTCTTGTGTGCATGTGTCAGGCCTGCAGACTCACAGCCTCATGAAGCTGGCCACAGTTAGCCGGAAAGGTACAAGCTGAGTGGTGTGCCTGCTTTCAAAATAAAAGCACATGTCTTAATGCTTTTGGGAAAAGATATACCGTATTGTCGTATGTGCCTACTGCTAAAGGACAATTCGGAAAGATTAACAAAAATCTCATTTGCAACAATTACTTTCTTAAATATATTCTTTATTTACACTGTTGCTCTTTGGTGTACATATTACATGTGCAGTTTGAGCAACAGTGAGAACAGCTGGTGTCGTTTATACATTTAGAAATTGGTTAACAGCTTTTTTTTATGTCTGCACAGGAAAAACCTGGGCACATTTCATTCCTACCCTATCCAATTGGTTGCAGACAGCATTTTCCATATTTTAGTCCTAAAAAAGTTATTTTACCAACCGAGTTTGAAAAACTTAAAGCCATACTTCCCAGGAACCCTTCATATTAGCTCTTTAACCCTCCTCTTGTGTTCGTTCCTTGTTTCCTATTATGGTGGTACAGCCAAAAGTGTCTGGTCTGTTTTAACTGTTCACAAAGAAAATATAAAGCATAAATTATCATCAAATGATGTGAGACATCCTTTAACCAACTTCATTCCTAGTTATTATTACAAGTTCTATGCTTATTTTTGGAATTCATGGTGCATAGACCTTAGTTATCTGAAATAATACCACTAATTTTTCAGTAAAAGAAGTCAGATTTACGTATTATTTTGACTATAGTTTAGACCAGAAAACATACTTTTTTAGGGATTATCAAAGACTGGTATCTGTTTAGCCAGGATACTGTTTTGAAAGCATCTAAAAAAATATATATTGGTACCATAGTCCCATTTGGTGGCTGCCATCTGTTTCTGGTCTAAACTGACTAATGTGATTTTATTCATAAAGAACAGTCATGACAACTTATTTTTTAATTAAATGAGAACTCTATGCCCTTTGTTCATGAACAAAACGTTCTTTGAAGACATAATCCATTAATTTGTCAAACACATATAATGTGAAATGTGCCATGTGGTGAGTTAGCTAGCTAGCAAGTTAACTAATGGGGAAAGGTACTTTCAAAATCCCATGGCGCATGGTTACAATTCAATTAAATGGGCATACTTTTAACCCAAACATACTGTACTAGCATAGTATTGCTAAAAAAGAAAAAGGTAAGATTTTTTTAAAAGGTACTGACCCTTTGCAACCCTAGTAGAGGGGTGTGTCAAAATACAAGACCTGTAATGAAATTACTGGTAATTAATTCAGACATAGCAGACCTGGGGCCAGAAATTTCAACATAGGGCTGTGGTTTTGGATTGTGGAACTTTTGGCAAAATACTGTATATTTAAGCAATGTGTAGTCTGCTGCTTGCACATGTCATAGGTACTTGAGAGGAACAGGGTATAATGCCCTGGAGACCTCTGGTAGTTAGTTCTCCGGGGCATTTGGCTCTGCAGATAAAGGCTCTTATTTTGAAAAGCCAAACAGGAAGCATCGTATTGTTTCATCGCGGGTACCTTAGCATCCTTCACTTCAGAGAGAGGAGTGGGGGAGTTTTCAGTACTTCGCAGTGGAGCGACTCTGGCAGCCGTGGCGGCCGCCTCTCACCCTCCCACGTCCCGCTTTCAGTAACCGACTCAGCACTGCTGATGCGCCCAGCAGCCATCACTCCCCGTCCCCTCACACCTCCGCCGAAAGCTGGTACCCTCCCTGTAAACATCACCTCGCATCTGAAAACAACTCGCACATTCTGGACTTCATAATAAGCCACCGGGTAGTACTTTTACCCTCCGTTTCTGAATGACGGGCGGTCGGTTCGACTTTGACGATGGTGGCACCTACTGCGGCGGCTGGGAGGATGGCAAAGCCCACGGCCACGGTGTGTGCACCGGACCCAAGGGCCAAGGCGAGTACTCGGGCTCGTGGTCCAACGGTTTCGAGGTGGTCGGCGTCTACACCTGGCCCAGCGGGAACGTGTACCAGGGCTACTGGGCTCAAGGAAAACGCCACGGACTCGGCGTAGAAACCAAGGGGAGGTGGATTTACCGGGGGGAGTGGACTCACGGGTTCAAGGGCCGGTACGGAGTCCGGCAGAGCCTGAACACACCGGCCAGGTACGAGGGCACCTGGAGTAACGGACTGCAGGACGGATATGGCGTGGAGACGTACGGTGATGGAGGTGAGAGGGGGGCATCATGGTTGACATGGATGCTGATGCAAGGAAATATTTTTCAATGTTGGAACATATTAATATGTCTATTATTATGTCTATTTTTACAGCAAAAACATTGTGCACGTGCCCAGTGACCACACATCTCCCCAATGCCTCATTAACACACACACACACACACACACACACACACACACACACACACACACACACACAAGGGTTTGTAATATTATGTTTATATTATCATTCAGTTTGATTAAGAAGCTTTTAGAAGGAGATGCTTTTGAGCTAGTATGCTTACTGCAAAGGAAATTAATAAATTGATTAGTATATGAAGCAAGTGTTTTATTTTATTTTGGAAAGCTGACATTTTACCCAGGCTTTCAATCATATTGCATTTTTTTGTTTTGTTAGTTTGTTTGTTTTGTTGTTGCCATGAATAGGGATACACCATTTTGGTGTCTCAATTAACACTAACACACTTAGATTTGTTCCAAAATGAGGGGGTGGTGTCAACCATAAGCTTGTGTAACAAAGTTTAAAGCATGTTATGGAACCCCAAAATGTTCAATATTAAATAAATAAAAATAATTAATATGAGATAATCATATGAATAAATTGTGTAAAGTATATAAATTAACCAACAATGTGTGAAATAACTGAAGAAACTATAGAAGAAGAAACTAATTTTTATGAAATTTAATGACAGTGGTGTTGTCACCTTTCAGCCAATCATGATTGTACTATACCCCCTTAAGCTGTTATCAAATTTAGCCATTTAGCTCCTGTTAGCTAGAGCAACAACAATGACAACGTTATTCTGAATCAACCAACTAGAGATACAGTAACTAAACTTCTGTAGCTTTTAAACCTAAACTTAACAAGGCTGTTCATGCTACCTAGCTAGCTAGGCCGGCTTGCGAGCTTATTACTTTGCATCAAAGTGAAGAGTCTGTGTTAGCATTGTTAGCTAGCTCCTATTGGTTTGAGATTTCACAGAGAAAGTCTTTTTGTCTTTTTGATCTTCAGAGTTATGTGTCTTTCTCTGAGGAGCATCTTTAGAATCAAAACGCTACAGAGGTAACTCTGAAACAACTAGCTAGCTGCTTCCATTAACACTGTCTCTTCACTTTGATGCTGAGTAATAAACCAAGCTCACAACCCGCCTAGCTAGTTAGCCAGCTAGGTAGGTAGCATGTGCAGCCTTGTTAAGCTAAATACGTGAACAAACACATTCAAAGAAATATAATGCACTTATGCATTAAAAATAATTATCATTACATTGATTGTAATGACAACTAAACAGCTAGTTTCATGTGATGGTTAAACTGGATGAACTGATCGACACCAACAGGTGGTCAGCCATGTTCTGGAAGTAAAGGGGACAAACTCTTCTCTTTTGCAGTGTTCAGTTTACCTATTTAGTCATGCTTTGTCATATTTACTCATGATTTATTAGATACGTTGTAATATCACAGATTAGACATTTGCATCTTTTACACAGCAGACATTCATGTTTCAGGATTTTTATAGTTTTTAAACCAAATCGTGGGTAACTCTGGCCTGGCACAGGTCATTTAGGAAATTTAGGAAGCATGACATGAATGAACATTTAATGTCACTATTTAAAAAGTGGAACTCTGACCTTTTTTATTTATTTTTTTCTCCTTTCCTCATTATTTACTTTTTACCCGCTGCATGATGCTGTTGTTGTTTTTCCATATGCCCCCATTCTTCCTCTTACAGTACTAGTAGTAACAGTAGTCACCAGTTGCATCAACAATAGCAGCAGTTTTAGTAGTAGAAGTAACAGTGATTATTGTTATTGTCAGTCATGTAAGAAAATAGAAAGCACTCGCTTATAAAAAAAAAGTAACACTTCAATTCAGATGAAAAATGAGTTCCCTTTGAAAACTCAGCTGAAGTAAAGGCAGTGGTATTCCATATGACTCACTAAGTTTTCAATACTGTATACATTTTCAGTGTCATGGTGTTGTAGTTCTTGGAACCACTCTGTTCTTCAGTGTATTAACCTCCTTGAGGCTCAGTTGTCAGTAGTATATTTAGCATCATACTGACTAAACCGTGTCTTCAGGACAGAATATAGAAAACTGTTCACCAACATCTCATGCCAAGTGGTCAAACCTGACATCAGATGTATGGTTAGATTAGTTTATTTATTTTTCTATCTAGACATTTAAACTAATATTGCTAATTTTGTACCATGTTTAATTAAGATGAAGTTCTTTTGGTTGTTTGTGTTAAGACAATATTGTATGCTGATGCTTTTGAGAAGTGGCTTCTTTAATTAAATGTAGAAAAATGTGTTCAGAGTCAGGCAAAGTTTTGTCAGCCAATCTTGTCTTGTTAACGATAGCCACACTGCAATGAGTGTTGAGTGCTGTTTTGGGTTAAAATAAGTTGTCTTATATGGCCTCACACACTGAGATGATTCATTTGTCTACAGTAGCTATGTCTTTCAAATCTTTGTATTACGCCATTGTAGGCAATATTGCAATTTAAACCCTTGAGCAGGACTGCTTTGTGGTCATATTGCATTTTTATAAGCATCAATGAGATGAAGTACCTAGTAGCAAAGATCTTTCTTGACCTTGGAAGTAGTATTCTGACAAATGAATCTTAACTCAAGGTCCACTGACTCGGAAACTAACTAAACGCAAGATAAGATCTAGATTGGACTTTGAGTTGAGATGATTTTGTCAACATTTCCTAATTGATTTTCAATAAAATTTGGGAGCAACTGGCACCAACATAGACACATATAAGAGTTGATTATGTGCATTTAAAGGGGCACCCAACTGATTTTACATATGAAGACCACTTTATTATTCATGTTGAGTACCACTCATCCTATGAAAACAGTTGTATAATGTCTTCTGTGGCTCTGGGGGAGCTTTGCCAATTCAGAGAAAATAACCCTGATGATGTCATCATTATTTCAGCTTGGACTTAAAGGCTCCATCTTCTTAACAGAAAGCCTGGCTTACAAGTTGGAGGTGTGGAGTTTGAAAGACATGGGTGTTTACCAGGCAGGGAGGGTCCAATAAAAGAGGCTATCCAGTTGCATCATGGGAAGTGTAGGATCCAGAGTTTTTGAAAATTGAGCCATTTTGACCATTTTTTTGTCTCTTATAGTCTCCCAACTTTATAGAAGTGCCATACTAAATTGCTGGAGTACCCTTTAAATTTGAAACCTTATTAAAAAAATGAAGCAAACTAATGCTGTAGCATGAAGCACCCTAATACAAGAACATCAGTTAGAACTTCAAATGTTTACTTTCGCTTCTTATTCTGTATTTATAACAAATTCTGCTTCAGTACTTTTACTCAAGTAAAAACCTGAGCTCTTATCCGCTTATATTACATTAATGTATTGCTCCTTCTGTAGTATAGGGTTTGTGGAACTACTTTTACCCACTGGTTATATGAAACCTTTTCTAATTCCCAGCCAAGGGGCCTCTCTCTCTCCTACTCTCTCTATCTTTAGCTCTGCCCTGCACCTTGATGTGGCAGGAGCTAGTCCATCTTACTTTGTTTAATTGTTCTTAGCCAGTGCATAAGGATTTTGCCAATATGACTGTGTAAGACTGCACTGATCATTGGTTCAACTGCTCATTTGAGCAGTGCTAGAATAATATTAGCCTGTTGAGCTTAGATTATGCATTTGCCAGGTACTGTGTTTAATACACTACAGTCGGTTACAGCAGGTTCAATTACTTTATAGTCTTTAAGTGGGGGTGCATTGACATACCTATGTCAACTTATGTACAGTTTGAGTTTTAACTTCAAAAACCCCATATAACTCCCTCTTTCTACTCTGTTAGTGGTAGTTTTCCTTTAAGGAAGTAAGGCAATTTCTCAAATAAAAGCTGGTATTAAAGTAAAGGTGAGGGAAAAGAACTGAACCAAATTACCCAGACTAAAATGGCTCACATGGTTAATTCAGCATAGTTTATATTTCAAAACTTTAATTCCATCAGTTCAATAACAGTGTCATGTCTTACTCGCCTCTCTGCTGCTCTGACTTTAACAGAAATATTGATCCCAGGCACTGTTAAATTAGTTCCTCTTTGCCTTTCGTTTTGTCTCTGTTAAGCTGCTGAAACTCAAACACTTACTGCGATTTGACAATGAAAGCCTTCCGTGGAAGGAAGGCATTATGCCCCCTGAACCTGCTGGATTTTATTCTGAAACAGATGGAGGGAGTGTTGAGTTTGCAGCAACAGTAAAAAAGAGCAGGTGAATTAACGCAACATATATTATTACAATATGTTTCCCCTGATTTGGTGGAGAATTCAGAATTTTCTGGTTCTGATTAAATTCTGTGATGTTTAACATATTGTAAAACACTGTTGGTAGGATATTCTTTTCAGGAATCAGTCATAAACTGATTTACGTAAGTGCTTTCTACTTCACAGAATTTTAGTGACAAGAGAGATGATGCAGCATGCAACAAAGTGATTTGTAGCATATCCTATTTGTTCCATATTTCAAATGGCAAACAGCTGAATACACTGAACTACCAGAAATCAGAACTGTTTCACAGTTAATATGTCTGTAGTAAATGGATGGCACACCTCTGCATCAGTATCTTTAAAGAATATATATTAGTGATATTGGTGCTAATGTATCATACTGCAACACAATGTATAGTAGAGGGGTATAGAGTACAGATTGCAGCCACCTAATGCAGTCATATTTTCTTGTGTGACATGGGGACCACATGATGTAGGAATTTACATCTTTCCTCTGTGTTTCATGTCACATTCAAATTCACATTTAATGGGTCTTTTAGTTGCTAGATGAGCTACAGTAGATTGATCTACAAGTCAGTAGATCAATCGATCACAAGTCAAATCTGTGGGGTTACAAGATTCTTAACATCAGAGGAAAACAGGACAAAAAAACACTTCCATTAGACAAAAAGAAAAGAAAACAGTTTTCTGACTTTCCTCTTATATTTGCTTTTTTTTCGTTTTGCGTTTCAAGTATTTTAGACAAATATTCAAACAAAGAAAACAAATCATTCTTTGGTTGTACTGGTCAGAAGTGGTAGACATATACAATGGGGGTCACATATAGACATTGCTTTGAAAGGGACCACAAGCTAAAAAGGTTGGTAACCAAGCAGCTAGATGAGAATTTACATCCAAAATGCTATCAAAGCTCTCATTAATAACCACTACAGCCTCCCTAATTCTTGATTAGGAGGAGGTAGAAAGAAAGCCTAGAAAAACCAAGGAATCCTTACAAATTGACATAATAAGCCAGATTTGCACAGGAATAACAAAACATTATGGATAACTCCTGTATTTATTACAAATCACTTACGGCCCCATGTATTACGAATCACCTCCAAACTGGGCTTTAGTGAATCTGGACCTCCATCTTTATTAGCTACTTGGGTTGAAGATTCATGGCAAGTAAACATGCCAGCGGACTCTCTGTTACTATTTTTACCAAGGACTCCACTAAATGGATGAATTCAATCCAAAATGCTCTAAGACTTTCACAGTGTGTAAAATGAATTTCCCAGACGGTCTCTGTTTTCAATTTGACAGATCTGTAAATCATTTGAGAAACTTCTGGAATACAGGTCACTGAGTCATTTTCTTCTTTAATTTTTTCCAGTGTCTTTAGTCTGCCACTGTGGAGAAGGCTTATTCCACATAGCAAGATAGCTGCTTGGAGTTATGTTTGGCCAGCCAACAGACTTCCCAGTGTCTCAAGTTACTTCTATCTTTTAAAATAGCACATTCTCACATTCTCCAGCTGAAGCTGTCAGGGCCAGAGCCTGAGCTCTCCTAACCAGGCCACAAAGCTAACTATTTTATCACCTAATGACTCTCATTGGTGGTGGTTTTAGACTCACAACTGTTTTATGTCCAAGCTGTCAAAATACCTTTCAGACTGAAGTACACTCAGACAGATGTACAGGTGTTAGGCTCCGGGTGTGTCGTCTTGTTAGTCAGTGATTTAGTTTCAAGACAAGTTCCAAAGTTTGGAAATATACATAGCACTTTTGTATACTTTCACAGCAAAAGCTCAAGAATATGATCACCTTACTTGGGCTTTCGCAATTATTCTCTTTCTCTATCTCTTACTGTCTAGCTAAATATAGCACTTGAAGCAGTTTGGCATATTTGATGAAGCTGATGTACTTGCACGGTTCTTGCAATTTTTGAGTTGTATCCATGTGGTTGAAATGCACTTCTTGCGCTTTGGATAAAAGCATCAGATAAATAAATGTAATGTAATGTATTCCATCTCTTCCATTACTTCTGTAATCTATTAGTGTTACTGTTATTGCAGCACTCATTTTTATCTACTTATCCGTTTCTGTCTCTGTCATCTCTCTCCCTCCCTCTGTTCTTGCTGTAGGTACGTACCAGGGTCAGTGGACTGGTGGAATGCGTCATGGCTACGGCGTACGTCAAAGTGTTCCATATGGTATGGCCTCTGTCATCCGCTCACCTCTACGAACCTCGCTGGCTTCCCTCCGCAGTGAGCAGAGTAATGGTACAGTACTGCGTGACAGCCTGTCTGACAGCCCTGCCGGCACACGCGGTGGCTTCGTACTCAACTTCCACTCAGACGGAGAAGGTTCAGAGAAGAAGAAGGGTCTTTTTCGCCGCGGCTCCCTCTTCGGTAGCCTTCAGCGACTGCGCAAATCAGACTCACGCTCGTCGATTTCCAGTAAACGCAGTTCAGCACACAGTGACACCACCATGAGCCGCATCAGTTCAAGCGACGCCAACTCCACCATTAGCTTTGGAGACGGAGACCAGGGCGATGACTACCTGCCTCTGGAGGACAATGTGGATGCCACCACCACCGAGTCCTACATGGGCGAGTGGAAGAATGACAAGCGCAGCGGTTTTGGTGTCTCCGAGCGCTCCAACGGCATGAAGTACGAAGGTGAGTGGTTGAACAATAAGCGCCATGGCTACGGCTGCACCGTCTTTCCTGATGGCACCAAGGAAGAAGGGAAGTACAAGAACAACGTGCTGGCCCGGGGCATCAGGAAGCAGCTGTTCCCGCTGAAGAACACCAAGACCAAACAGAAGGTGGATCGAGCCATCGAGGGAGCAGTGAGAGCAGCCGCCATTGCCAGAACCAAAGTGGAGATTGCCATCTCCAGGTAAAATGTCCTGTGTAAAATAACCTCAGAAAGCCACAACTAAATCACTTTTCAGGCATCATCTGTTGCATTCAACTAAGTATTTTCGGGCAGTTTTCTGCCTTTATATTAGGCAGGGTGCTGTAGAGAGCTGACAGAAAGTGAGGGGTGAGAGTAATGGGGGATGATGTGCGAAGATCCCTCACTGGACTTGAGATGTTGAAATTACATGATGGCCAAGACATGATAAACCCTTACACCATCTTGGCCATCACGTCTATAGGTACTTACAATATTGTACAATTAGACAGGTTTGAAACAAATCTTCAGGTTAGTCAAACTAGATAAAACAAAGGCGAGCACTAAATGTATTTCACAAACTGTCCGTTGTAAACATCCATCACAGTTTACACAGTGGACCTAACTTACTTTCCTTAGTTGTTCCAGAGTTTTTCTGAAATGAGGGATTATTAGCGACTTTCAGTTTGACCTCCACATAAAGTAATTTAGAGAATCTGGATAAACTTGTTTCCAACCTGTCTGGTCATCTGACTGTTCGTGTTTCTTGCCCTGTTGGACCTTGTTGTGTGATGTCACTGTGTTCCCAGATCTCAGCAGTTAACTTGTTGAGTGCAATGTGATTATAACTGATAGAAATGATGGCCAAAATAAGAACCAAGTTGTATAATAACAGAACTGACCTTTAAGTGATCTAAACAGTCCCTCCATGCCAATAAGGTCATTAAGTTCAGTGGGATCAATATCCCTTACTTGGTCTACTAAAATGTAGAAAGGTTCTCTGTAATGTTTCCTTGTTTCATTTTGGCCCAGTGTTGGATAATCATTCATATCCTAACCCCTCTGTGGAGCAGTTCTTACCTCATGAACAGCAGCTGATCTCTGAGGTATTTGTCAGTGCCAGTGATATGGAGGATGGAGGATGCAGAGCAGCTGTGATACCATATATATTATATATAGAAATCAGTCTCTACAGTGTTCATTCACTGCATTTTGAACAGTTGTCTGTTTCACTGAATTTTAGGCAAAGAATATGAGACAATGTGAAAACAGAGTGTACACCTGTGTTCTTCCAAACAGTCCTAAAAAAAAGAGAGGGCTCAGATGAATGAAGAAATAACAGTGCAGTCAGTCACAGTCAGGTTGAGATGAGTGAGTTAAAAGTCACCTCACAGTCAGGAGAGCAAACAGAGCTGCCAGTTGAACAACAGCTGAAGTTAGTTTGATAATCATCCGCTTGACACATTTTCGCTGAGTTTAAGTTGGGCTAGCTGATATATTGAATTAATTCGATTAATTCAAATTTTAGTTTTTGCATAATGTGTAAAATGTCTAAAATCAAGTTTTTTTAAACGTGCTTTAATTTTCAGTCAAAAAGTAACATAGATGATAGCTGGCTAAAACTGTGATGTGAATGTGTGCAACTGCTGCAGTTTACGAGACTGTCATGACTCCAGCGCCGTGTCCTAAATCCATACTACATACTAATTCTATGCAATATGTACTACATACTAATCGTCTTATTATACTGTTTTAACATGTAGTATACAAAATAAATCAACATACTTAACCACTTTATACTAACAGGAGATACATATACGTGGAGCTGAAACTATTAATAGATTAATCGATCAGTCAATCAACGGATATTAATCTGCAACTATTTTAATTAATTCCCTCTTTGTGTTTCCACAGACAGGGTTTCCATGCTGAGCTGCAGTGAAGGGACAGTAACACAAAGAGGGAATTTTATACTAAAATTACTGTAACTTTGGATGATTCCCACTTGATATGATTAAATCAGCTTCATATTAACTTCAGATAATCTGTGAAATAATTGTTTTCACAGAAGGAGGACTGTGTATTTTGTCCCCAATCACTTACATTGGAAGCACATTAGGAAGGAATGTTTTAATGGCCAGCATGGACAGGAGGAATGATTACAACAAGCAAAACCTGTTTCAATGTTCATATGAGCACCTATTGTTTTAAGACAGACTTGGAAAACTGTGATCCTATCCTTCAAACTTGAAGCTTCAGGGAGAGGAGCTATATCACACAGTAAAAAACATATATTTAATGAGACAATTATTAACGCTGTCATCTAATAACTAAAATTGATCACAAGATGATTCAGGATCTGTCTGATTCAGCCCAGCAGGTTACAGCGATTGATCACTGTCGCTTGAAATCTGAAAACATTGCGGTCCTACTGCATTCGGCTCTTTGATGATGGGTTGAAGGTTGTTGGTTGATTGATTGTTGATGATTGGCCCTTGGTCAGTGTGACCACATTTGGAGGTCCACAAATCAACAAAGTCTCATTGTTCCATCTCTCCAAAAGCCATGCTTTCAGATTTGTGTAGCCTACATTTCAAAATAAAGCGCTGTAATGAACACAGCTTCAAATAAAATGATCAGCATTGTACAAGGAAATCTGCAGGTAGTTTTATGTCTACCTTTTGTGTGCTTGCTTTAAATTTGTCCACAGCTTAGACTAACTACAGTGTTGGAGTGCAGTGACAGCTACTGTTGAGAGAGACCTGAAGTCATTCATTCCAGTGGAGGCTGAAAGACAGTCAGTAAGGGACTAGTGCCCTATTGATGCTGCTGGACCATTTCATTAATCATGAGAACCAAGCTATGCAAACCAAATTCGCATTTTGGTCATGATAACTGCTGTTGGGTTATAAAGGCAGGGATACCTGGATACAGCAAGGACTAGACATGTTGTTTTGGTAGTTCCATCTAATTCCATTACAATTAGATCCACAGAGCACTCCTTTCACATTGAGCTACATTTCTGCTAATTAACAAATCTTTGCATCAAAATAAGACTTAAAAACAAGGTTCTTGTTCACCTGAATTCAGTAACCCATCTCCTAGAAGCAATATATATATATATATATATATATATATATATATATATATATATATATATAAAATTGTACCCAAAATATAGGCTAACATAAGAAAATAAATATGCCATCACAGAACAGTACAGGTTTTTGGCAAGAAACACCAGCCTGTCAACATTTTGTGGCTTGAGAGACGAGCAAAGGCAGGTCACTACCTTTCCCCCAGTGCTAAAGACTCTGAAGGGGATGTACTTTTTTTTCCAGTTTTGAGAGTTGTGGGTAGAGTCTCTGGTGTCCCCTCCACCAATCCAGCGGGTCCTCCTCACTGTCAAGGTTGCCTAATTGTAGATAAGACTTGGTGTGGTTCCCTCAGCGGTCTTGAAGAAGCCCCCAAGGTCTTCTTTTTCTTTGAAGTGGGTGCATCCTCAGCAGTCTCAATGTAGGGATCAGTTGGGCCCATCTCCTTGAAAAGAGTATGGTAGGCTAAATAAAATTTGAATACCAAATTCAATCTAATGAAACATTTTTAACATCCATTTTCCAGACAGTAAGTTACAGCACATTACAGCACTTGATTTCATAGCACATTTTAATCCACTTCATTTATAATAAATTCTGTATCTGTATGTAATCACAATAATCACCATGCCTGCAGGCGCAGTCCTCACCATCTCAGAAGTAAGTCTGGCTTGGATTGGTGCAACATTGTCCTCACTGACATATGTCAGCTTGAACTGTAGAGCAGAGGCCATGTCAAACAGTTCTTGTGTCAGAGGGCCCATGTATTTTTCATCCAGGTAGCTCAGGATTTTGTTCCTGATGGCGCATGTTAGGTCTGGATCATCATCCTTCACTTTCAGGATAGAGGAGCTGAAAAGATGGAGGACTGGCTTTACAAAGGAAACACCGACATACTTCTCACTGTAGAGTGCATCAGTAAACTCAGTCAGAGGGTGGAGGGATTTGTTGATGGCCTCCAGGATGTCAGTGTCCTGCCATGTGGCGATGAGGTGTCTGGCCTTTCTATCAGTGGACAAGTCATGAGCAATGGCCCTCTGCTGTTCCAGGACTTCTATCATGGCCTGCCTCAATCCCCACCTTGTGGAGCACTCCATCTTCAGTGCATGCTCTGGAAGCTTCAGCTCCCTTTGCGCCTCTGCTAGCTCCTTTTGACGCCTCCAGCTGTAGGAGAAACTGCTCACCAGCTTTTTGCAGAGGCCCACTGCACGGTCAATCCAAGGATCTCTCATTGCATTCTCTAGAAAAGAACATGAGAGTATGTAAAATTAAAGCACAGAATAAAACCTTATCTGCTTCTATACACTGATAAACAATCCCCATCATATTATTGTTATATTACTATTGTTATTAACAAAGTATTCACACACATATTAACACAATCAATAACATAATATACAATTATCATCACAGATAATACAAACTATTTCAGTTAATTTCATATATCCTGCTACTCACCTATTGCTAGATGGAGACTGTGGCCAAAGCACTGGAGCCTCGTCCATTTATTCAGAGAAGCTGCCTTCACAACATTTGATCCATTGTCTGTTGTAATGCAGACAAGTCTCGCCTCCTGCAAGCTCCAAGAGGCCATCGCTTCCCTCAGTCCCTGGGGAATTGACTCTCCTTTGTGGTCTTGTGGGAAAAATGACGTTTGCAAGCATCGACTCTTTATTGTAAAATCACTGTTGATGTAATGAATTGTCAGGCTCATGTACATCTCCATTGTTCTGCTTGACCATAGGTCAGTGGTAGTCGCAAAGTACTCAACAGCTGTGACACCCCTCTCTATTTCCCTGCAATGTTTGCATACAGCGTAATACCACTTTGTAGAAATAATTACGTGAGGGGATCACATATCTTTTGTCCAGTGCGTTGACCATTTTCCTGAAGCCTTCATTGCTCACAGTGTTTATTGGACACATATCTTTGGCCAAATGGAATGCAATTGCATTGGTCATTTCAGTCTGTCTTTGGGAGCTGGATGGATACAGTGACGTGCTGTACAGCGTCACTGTTATGGATGTCTGAGTTGACAGTGGACAAAGACGGGGATTCAGTGAGGTAACGTTAGCAACGTTACTGTTCTTGGCCTTCATGCATTCATTGTACTGCAGTTTGTGATGTTTTTATTAGGTGGTTGAACAAGTTGTTGCTTTGCGGCACAGACACAAGTCTCATGCACTCTGCATATGATTTGCTTAACATCACTTGCCCTAAATCTGCAATACTTCCAAACAACGGATGATGATCCGTTTCGAGGGACTTGCTCCTCGCCTTCTACTCCAGACATTTGATGTTCGTTTTGCCCGTCTGCTCTCTGTTGTATATTAGCCTTCTCTTCTACTCTGGGCCTCGATCGTCCCCTGGTGTCTGGCTGTTAGTTTAGGGAACGATTGATTTGATATGCAACAGAGTTTTCTATGAGCGGAGCACGCATTATTTAACGTCAATATCGCAGTCAATCGTGCATTTAATTGTGTGAAGCCAAACTCCTTGATAAAGTACTTGATTAATTGTGCAGCCCTACTGCGCTGTTCAGGGAGTGGGGACTGCGTTAACTAAAACTGTCCACCAAATAGTGGAGCAAGTTGTGCACACGATGTGAGGACGAGAGGCGTCAGGCAGTCCCCATGAGTCTGCAGAGGATATTGTGCACAGATGGACACAAGAAGCTCGTCTTGATCCTTTAATTTCTGTGTGATGTATACAAACGTTCCTTGTACGTGGTTTCTTTGATTATTGTGCCAGCCACACTATGCATGAGCACAAGAGGCCACTCTTAGACCCAGACTAACCCAGTGCTAAGAGCTGGTGATAGAATGTAGGAAATGGGAGATGCAGTCATTGAAGGTTGCAGTGCAGACATAGCTGAACGTGTGGAAGGGTTTTGGCTTGTGTCACTTGTCCCGTCATCTGGGCGAAAGACGGTGAGGGATTGAACGAGAGAGAGAGCGAGAGCGAGAGAGAGCAAAGTGAAAAAACAGAGACAGAGAGGTCAAGAGAGTAGGTGAGTGGGCTGGAGGGAGAGAGAGAAGCAAGTAGGCACATTCTTGGCCAGATTGCCAGTTTGCGTGTGTTTGTGCAAGCGTGTGCGCGTGTGTTTGCGTGTGTGTGCGTGTGTGTGCGTGTGCGCGTGTGTATGCGTCAGAAGTAGTGCTTGTCTAAATAAGGCCAGGGAGGAGGCTGCTTATCAACAGCTGACAGGAATACTGTCTCACACTGCCCCCGTAGCCCCAGCCACACACACAGTCAGTCGTGTGCTTTATCTGGTATTCTCCTTGGTCACTGTGGAAGAACGGTCGAACTCTGTTGATGACATGGCTGACCTTTGGACTGGTGCTTCCCTTTCAGGGTCCAAAATTAACTGCAAGAAGGATCATTTATTAAGGTGTTTGAGAATATAACAATTATGGAGGAATTCACAAGTAAAAAAAATAAGTAACAGTAATAAGTTCAGAGTAATTAACATGTTTTTTTCTTCGGACAGTTCCCTCTCAAAGCGATCTTCTTCCTCCTCCTGGCCTCGGCTATGAAGCCTGGCCTTCTGCAGCAGATGGTGTCTGTGTGCCACAGGTCAATGGCAGTGGAAGTCGAACTTCTTAATCTCTGGCGAGCTGAGTTGTACCATCAGGAGATCTCCTAGGGAGGCAGATGTCAGTTTGGATCTCCAATCAGTCTTGAACTGTATTCAAAAAACTAGGAAAAGTGACATTAAGTGAGTGAATACATACCTTTTTGGCACTCACAGAGGAAGGATAAAAATGGTAGTGTGCGTCTTTACCTGCTTCATTGTGTTGAAGCCTCGCTCACAATCTGCAGTAGAAGCAGGGATAGATAGGTTTATCAGGTGGAGGACATCAGAACAATGCTATTTGTGCTTTCTGTTGACCTCAGACCAGGACAAGCTTTTCACATTCTCTTTTTCTGCGTAGATCTTTGCCTTCAAGATAGTCCACTGGTCAGCGATGTTGTCAAAACAGACACCAGCGTAGTTCAGGACAGGTCCAAAATGGTGGCAGAGGGTGTCAACTCCTCTGACCCCAAAATCTGGAAATGTCAGGGAATACATTTCATGAGTCATGAGTATCCATGTTTATCTCACTCAAGGCACTCAGCCTACCAAATATAGAAGTTCACAGCCATTTCTAAAAAGCCAATGCTATTCTAACATAATGGCATACTACCTATTTTGGACACATACTGCAACTAGACAGTCTGCCCTAATATTGTTACAAATATATTTTTATTAATTCAGTCTGTGTAATGTACAGTATGTGGTGAACATGGGGTTTCTCATTGAAACCTCCTCAGACACACTGAACAACCTGCTACATTTTCTGTATCTGTCCACTTCCTGAAACTAGCCACCTTGGTTGTGCACAGGACTCCTGCACTAACATCTCCAAATCAGTCATTCATGCTCTCTCTGAGTTTTGTGAGCAAGGTCTCCTCCGATGACTTCGCTGCCCTGTTGTCACTCCTTGAAACTTCACTCCCTCAAACATCAGACCACTGGTGGCCTTCATCATCGGCCCTTCTCTAATGTGAAAAATTAAACTTCTGGACACCACGGACACCCTGGGCATCAGGCGATTGAATCTGAAATATATATAATGTTCATTTAATGTATATGGCAATTACATTCAGCATTACACTATCATCATAATCCTACATTAAGTGTAGGTGTAGGCAATATATTCATTTCTATGGCAATAACCTAGTCAAGATGCAGCACAATGCCCAGGTATCCTCTCAAGAAATGGTCCAGAGCTCTAAGGAGGAGGCCAACCAATCGAGTCCCTCCAATTCTTGTGGGCATGAGGGGCGTTTGGTTGAGGTAGCCCTTAACCAGGTTTGCTCTATTGAGTGGACTTGTGTGGTAGAATGTATGGAGTTCACCCAGTAGTTCCACCACTCTGTGGAACATGGGAGTGACCTTAATGGCATCAGAGAAGACCAGCTCTAGACGGTGAGCCATGCAATGCACACCCACAACATAAGCCTTGTCTCCTCTCAGTCTGGTCATGACACCGCTCTTCTCCCCAGTCATGACTGCAGCCCACACTGTGGCACAGGCTACAAGCTTGCCCTCCCCTCCCACCCCTTTCAAGCAAAGTCCATTTGACATTTAATAGCATGGGCTATGTGGGCAGCCTTCTCCACATTTTTTATGCCCGCAAACCTCACCTCCACGTTCCCCTCCTTACAAAAACGAACATAAACCAACTCCCCCTCCTTCGCAAGACAATCAGTGGATCTATCAGACATTATTGAACAGAATTTGGTGTCCTCCAAATTCTCTTGGACCTTCCTTCATTCTGCCTCTGCAGTGTACTTAAAGCTGGGGTAGGCAAAATCTGTGCAACCTATGCAAAACCTTCCGCCTCTCTCTCTGCTGCCTCGTATCACTCCGCTAAGCCCCTCCCACCAAACCCACAACTTCGACCGGCAGCAGAAGGAGCCGGTTCCCCTGCGAAACCGTCTCGGTGAGGCTCATGCCGCGGAGAGTGAGCGCATAAGCCTCACCGAGAGCGCGGTCCTTCCCGCTGCGACTTATCTTCTCAAAGACGCCCCCAGCGCTTCACGGCCACAGAGCAGAGCGCCCCAGGCTTCAGAGGCAGCTGCAATGCTATCCGGCAGCAGGAAGAGAGACTAGTACACCACACACACACCACTGTCCCCCGTCAAAAGTTATCCCCCACTGTTTGTCATCATGCCTCTTTGCCACTTGTCGTTAGGAGCGCCATATCATCAAACGTAATGAGCCCGTTTGGAGCTGGGACATGTTGTTTTGTACTATACACCGCTGTAGGCAAAGGAGGTGTTGGAAATGTATCACAAGTTTCAGGATTTTACGCCATTAAATCAGGCTTTTACCGTCTGAAGGAATGTGTACGCGCATCTGCTCTTGTAGCTTAGCCAATACGAACGCACTGTCTCTCTGAAATAAGCTGTGATTGGCTAAAGTCTACCGTCACGGGCTAGATTTTCTGAAGCCTGAAAATAGAGCCGGGGGGGGGCTGAAGTAGAGGTCTGCTCTCAGACCACTTGAATTACAATATGCTTCAGGGTTAATATGGCATTTTTGCCCAATGATGCCAAAAGAAAACTGCCTAACCTTTAAACAATCTACACTCCATGTCGTTTCTGTAGGTCTTCCCTACAACCACCCCTTTCTTCTCATCCAAACTGCAAAGACAAAAAAAGAGATGATCAATTAATTAATTAATATTCTATACTATAAAACACATGTTAAATCAACTTACTCACATATCCATGCAAAGTCCAAATATGGTCTCACTTTCTTGGCAATGGCATGTGCAGACCGTTGTGTGAGGCCTTTACTGATGCGGTGGCCTGGAGGGGCAGAGACTGTGCCTGGAGACAGACGCGCAATCACAGTGAAATTTTGAGCTCTCGTAAATCAAGATGTTCTCCAATTTCATAGTTGTAGTGCCAACAATGAAGAAATTGCCTCTGCGATATTCCTTTGTGTTATCACAACACACACTATAAAACATGACTCCCTCCTTAAATTCCAGCTATGTTCATGGAGCACCTGAATCATTATATCGCCACCTCTCACAGAATTTCCTCGATGACCCGTTTTTGTTTTTGTTTTTTTTCCTGGGGGCTCCACTCCCGCAATAAATCTCCACATAGCTAGCGAGTTTTGTTTCAACTGCCCGAATGACAGCAACAAGTACTTGACGTACTTGTTGCTGTCATTCAGGCAGTACCGTAACAAAAAACTGTGCGGTTTGGTGACAATGCAATTACATACTATGCAGCACGGCAGATATAGCAGATTGAAGTGACAGCAAACCAGCAGCTTTCTCCAGCTGGTATAGGAAATTCCTTTTTTTTCTACCGGCCAGACTGGCGGGTGGTCTCCATAATTTACTCGGCAAAGACCAAGTTTACCTGCATTTGGCGACTAGCGAGTGTTAATTTTGGACCCTGCCTGGTTTTATTTCTTTTGTGGCACTTGATTGATTGTTTATTGATTTCACTGAATAGTAGTGCCATGGTCAATAATAATACAAAACATGGAAAGTTCGAGTTAGCGTAATCACTTGTAGATTGCTACTCGCCTGCTTGTTTGTAACCATTTGAACAGTTTAGTGGAGTACATGTTTTTTAGTTTGTATCACTGTGTGATTTCACAATTTGTTTATGAGGTCAAAGAAGTCACTCTGTAACTCCACTTTACAACCACAAGTGTTTTTGTAGTAACAAAAAAAACACCTAAAATACAAGTAAGTAGCTATCAGTCTGTATGAGTGAAGCCTGTATGTTTGATTTGTTTTTGTTTTTTTCATTTTGCAGTTTTGATATTCTTAATCATATGGATCATATTATTTATCCTGCTGTAATATTATTTTAATGCAAGTTTCAGATTTAACTACAGAAAATGTACTACATCTGTAAATTTATTCTAAACAATACGCGTGTGCAAGTTAGCTGTCGCGTGCATGCACATATCCTGAGCAGCCCCCCACTGAAACTTTCCCACTCTCAGTTACAGGAGTTGCCTTCTTCCAGTTAATCTTTCATTTATATCATATCAATAATTTAAGCTGATCAACTATATAGTTTTGAATTAGGGCTTTCCGTGTTTAGATCAAGTAGCTCATGAAAAATAAGGTAAGCCAAATGTAGAAGGCTACACCTGTTACTTCAATGTGTCAGATATATATTCAAGTATCAGATCGGACACTGTATCAACAGATATCCAATATTAAAGGACTTGGATCGGGATCGGGGCCAAAACATCCCTACCTGCAGGTCTCCCTCTCAGGATGCATACAGTCCCAACAACCTCCACCAAGGAGCTATGAAGACAGGGCACACAGGTTGTTGCCTGAGCGGTGAAACCCTGAGTAAATAAAAGTGAGCCATGTAGTTGCTGCTGCTTGTAAAGCCTCGTTGCTGTGAGTGCACAGTAATAATTGAATATGAGTGTAACAGCACTTCATCAGCTCCTCTCATCTCTCATCTCTGTCACAGCTGGACAGTCAGAGGATACTGTTTAGGGGGATTTTAATGACAACATCAAACTGAAACTGAAATGTATGCCCTTGGTGTCATGTGTTGCAAGTGCTATTCCCAGAGGAAAGAGGGAAAGAGACAGAGTGGCCACTGTGTTTCATAGTCCTGTCAAGCAAAAAGTCAGTAATCGATATAGCCTTTGGTCAGGTTAAGATCTCAAATTTGGCAGTACTAGCCAGGTCAGTCAGGTCTTAAAGATGCCGGTACTGGCAGTACCTATGTCTCAGTTTTAGGCCTGTGCAGGACTCTTCTGTGAGTGGATAAAATTCCACCATGGGATGATTGAATGTGAAAAAATCCATTCTGATGTGCTCAGTGTGATTTCACAACTGGAAATAAATGAGGGAGGGGCCAGGGACGGTCACGGTAGGACTTTTTCAATAACGCCACTAGTGCTGCAACTAACGATTATTTTCATTATCGATTTTTCTAACGATTATTGCCTTGATTAATAAATTAATCATCTTGTCTATAAAATGCTAGAAAACAGTGAAAAAATCACAGTTCCCCAGAGTTAGTTCACATTCACATATCCACATTGGAGAAGCTGGCAGTTTTTCTTAAAAAATGACTCAAAACGATAAGTGGATTATCAAAATAGTCACTGATTAACAGCTGTAAATGCCACAAATGAGCAGTTTCATTAGAGCATCAGGGCACTTGAAACCAAATACGTTGCGGTGAAACTGAATAACCTTCAGCGGAAAACATGTCAATACAAATCAGTCACAAAATTAGAAAATTACCCACCTTCTGTTTTTTTTTTTTATTACTTGTGTCCAGCTTAGGTGCAATAGTTATAAATAATATTAGATATTACAATATAATGTTTCTTTTTCTACTATGTTTCTTTTTAGCATATTGTATAATGTCTTCCTTTTTAAAAAATACTTGGAAGTATTCTCATCCTGTACATAAATATAAAAATAACCAATAGTTGCAGCCCCCATGTAAACATACTGTATAGTAAGTCAACAATATAACCAAAAAGCTTCAACACATCAGGAGGAGGTAGGTGGAGAGGCCAGCAGTAACAGGTGGTAGGAGTATCAGCAGAGTGAGAGCTCTCAGGTTATGATGGGATGTTACTACTCAGCTGATAGTCAGTCAGCTAACACAGGGCTCTATAAGTTAACAAATACTGCAGCACTGTAGTGAGATTAATTAAATTTTATAAACCTCTGCCCAGTGGTGTCTGGATTTTTGTGAACGACACTATCAAATTAGCCATATGTAGCAGAATGGGGGCAGCTACGCTGTGTGAGTATGTTAGTTACTTACTTGCTGGATGCTAAACTCACTGTATTATATTTGTGTATTTTCGCAGGACATCCCATGCTCGGGCCAAAGCAGAGGCTGCAGACCAGGCTGCACAGTCAGCCAGTCAGGATTCAGATATTGCCAGAGCTGTGGCCAGAGAGCTATCCCCGAGCTTCCATCAGCCAGGTACTGTAACAGCAGCAACAGCACAACAACACACAGCAGAGTAGAATACTGTAAACTAGAAACGAGTAATGTGAATAAAACGTTCTGTTTTTGAAAGCAGTACAGTACTAGCATCACTTCTGCATCACAGGGGGTCGATTTCATTTAACATCAACCAGTACATCCCAGTAAGCAGTGATGTAAATAATAAATTATTTTCAGTAAACTGCAGCCTGTGATTCACGACATCTGGAAGGAGGGCTACATTTAAACGACCATACAGCTACAGCTGGAAGGGTTACTCACTGAACTCAAGTGAAGCAGAGATCACAATCATTATCACGGATTAATTATCTCATTCTCTCTCTTTAAAAAAAAAGAGTTGCGTTCTCTAGATAAAGGGTGAATATCTCATTCTCAGGAGAAAATAAAAGGTGCCTCGATATCTTGAGAAAACTTTTTTATCCCGAAATAACAAGATAGTTAACTTGCAACAACGGCAATTCTTTGCTTCCGTACATTTGAATTGTAAAATGTCTCTATGCAAATGTTCAGCCTCAAAGCTTTGCTTCATCAACTATTAAACAGCAGACCAGTGCTTGGACAATAATAATTACTGTTGCTCAGAGAGCTCATGTTGTGTGTTTGGTGCAAAAGTGAACATGGAAGAAAGAGAAAATTGGAAAGAGTAAACAGAAGAGGCAGGCAGGACAAAAAACAACCATCAAACTATACAGGTTTTACTTTAGTATTTAGCTATGGTGCTCCTTGCCATCTTAGCTACCACAAAGGATTTTGGCCTACATGACTGCTAGCTGCATGAGAAGACAAGTGTCTGCCAGTGGAATATCAGTTTTAAATGCCACCTGCTAATGGGAAGAGGTCATCTAGCAGTGAAACATGAGTTTATTAGTGGTATAACATAAAATTCTGATTGACATATGCCTTGAACACTCAAATATGTTGCAGGAGACATGTGGTGAGAATAACAGGAGGAATGTCAGAAAAGGCTGAGCAAACAGAGACAAAACTACCAACTTGGTCATCCAGTCTATCAGAGCGATGCTTTCTTCCATTTGACATATTAGGTGTTTTCGGACCAAACAGTTCTGGGGACTCCCTGAGAAGAACTGCCCACTGGGGAACTCCCCCGAGAACTACATACCCTCAAGGTTTTTTTTCTGTTTGCATTCACACCACCAACAGGAACGCTGAAGTGACGTAAGCCGGCTGGCAGTTGGTATAGCAACGTCACTCACAACGTCACACACAAGATACCATCGCATATACGTTCAATAGAGCCTGGACTTCACTGTCGTCCATTTGTCTGTGTTCCATTTTTTAACGCTACCGGTGCGAGCTTGGCTTGTATCGGTCTTCAAGCTGGGATTGCTGGTTAGTTTGAGACACTCTGACACCGCCACACAACCCTTCATTGAATCGCCGCAACGCCTGATTCTGTCTGAAAGCGGCCTTACACTGGTTTTTAAAGATGGTGATTGCCGGTGCTGCATTGGCTCATGTGTTCGGCCAATCACTGTACACTTACATCACCCAAGCGACTACACGGCGATTAACGTCTTTGTACTCCCTCGTGGCAGGGTTGAACAGCTGATGTACATTCATTGCGGCTGCGATCGATCAATCTCTCTTCCATATTCACAGTTGCTCAGTGAACAGTGGAATATTAAGGTAAACAGCTAATGCTACAGTGCTACAGGTAAACAAAGTTCTTCTTCACCTGGGCGTCTGCTGGTCTAATCGCCGGCGTGATTGGCTGCCGCAGCGTGATGTCAGGTTGCGTTTCTCCAAAAGGTGATTCTGTTTTAACTTTTTGCACCCCCTGCGGCCCCCACCGCCGCAGCCCGAACTCAGTACCCCGGTTCAAATGAATGTGAAAATCTGCATTCTTGCCGCAGCGCCTGATTCTATCTGAATACAGCCTCAAGGCTCCTCTTGTGCTGGGAGAATACCTACTCTGAAGTAGGAGCTAAAAAGCGGCGTTCTAAGAACTACGATTGTTCCCAGTTCTTGCAGTGCGGACACAATAAAGAGGGGGGGGGGTCCTCTAACTGTTCTTAGAACTATGAAAGTTCCTTCAGTCCGAAAACGCTAACTAATATTTAAGTGAGGTCTGAAGAGGCTGAAGACTATCTGACTGGAGATAAATATCTTTCAGTCTGTAAAGAGTGTTCACTAGATCAGGATACTGACACGATACAAGCAGGTGACTGACTCGCACGGTGACTGGATCTACTAGTTTTAAAATGTTGGAGTTTAATTTTGATATTGATATACAGTATATGTGCTGTGACTATTAATTATTTTTAAATCCTGTATTTATCTAACAATTATTCTCATGATTCTAATTCTGAATTGAGCAATTGTAAAGTACTGTGTTTGTTGTGTTTTAAGTAACAGTATATATATATATATATATATATATATATGAGGGTTTTTTAGCCACATCTTTAAATGAACTATTACTGGTTTTCTTGCATTATTAATTATTTAAGAAAGAACGAAAACCATAATAAAACTACCTAACAGGTTTTCTTAAAATGCTGTAACATATGTCGGTGTACTTTCAGTTGCATATGCCAGTAAGTTCCAAGAGAAAGTGCAGGTGAACTGTAGAATTATTACACAAACTGTTTGTTGTGAACATCCATCACAGTTTACAGACATACCTTCCCAATTTAACTTTGACCTGCTGTACTTACTGCAGTTGTGAGCACACAAGTTTCCTGTGCATTGAAATGGGATTATTACTGACATTTCAGGTGCGCTAACCTTCAGTTTGACATCCAAATAAAGTGGTTTAGATAATCCAAATATTACAAAAATAAGACCCAAGTTGTAATAAGCCAGACTTATCCTTTAAATCTGGGCTATTCACCTGTCAAATTGAACTTGCTTCAGTAATTTTTCTGTAGGCTTATTGCTTTCTTAACTTTCATGTTATTTCAGGCCCTGACTACATACGGCAGAAGTATAATGAGCCAGTAGAGGTGAAGGAGGTTCCTGTGGAGGAGAAAAAAGAGAAATCTCCATCAGGGAGCCCTCATTTCTACCGGAAAGGCACAACACCCACCCAGTCTCCATCTCAGAGCCCAAGTCAAAGCCCTACTCCCTCACCCATTGCTGTTAAAAAGACCTTTTTCAGCAGTAAAACTCCTGCCACCCTCACTCCCGCAAAGCCTGCTGGGAAAGAGAACAAAACCCCAACAGCTGAGTCTCTGACAGCAGGTAAGCAATTTATAATTAACAGTATCAACAGACAATTAATGTGAAACAGATTTCTATGTATGTGTGGAGGACGTGCAGGATTGATATTTGGTATCTAGGCCTTGAGCCTGTCCTGCACAGCGAGCATGCTTCTGTAGAATCATAGCCTAGAGAGGAATACTGCTTTGGAAGTGGGGCTGAATAAAGGTTTGGCAGCAGCAGTGATTTTAGCTGCAACTTGGTGAACAGCAGCAGTGATTCTCAAAAAACAAGTTAAGCAAGTTGTTGCAAAAACAACCTAAACAATTTGAGATTTATTCAAAAATACCTGAAGCTGCTAAGATTTATTTCCATGCTATGCTTTTCTCACATATAACATACTGTTTAACCACTTGCTCTGTTACCACTAATACACTAATAAAGCCTGTACAATCTGTATATAAACAAGCCACCAAGGTCCTGGATAACAAACCTAAAAGCTACCATCACTGTAATATACTTCCTAGATATGGTCTCCTTTCCTGGGAAAATCTTGTAACGTTTCACAATGCCTGTTTAATATTCAAAATTTCTAATGGATTACCACATTCATTTTTCAGAAGAATGTTGGGGATAGATTAACCAGATCAAGAATAATAGGCTTTGTTCAGACTGCCAGCCCAAATCCATTTTTGATTGATTTTAGAAAGTCTGGACAGCAAAAAATACAAATTATTTGTGAATTTTGCCAATAGGATCCAAGCCACATTTGGAGGTGGTTTGAAATGCTTTTCCAATCAGATATCTACAGTCAGTCTGGACGCTCAAATCTGATTTCAAAGTGTTTTTTGTGTCACTTGCGACGCAACACACAACAACAACGTCAAATTCAGAGTGACAGAAAGGGCATCACAGCGGCTGTATAGCAGCCTCCTCCCGCTGAGTTTGTGTGGTGCGACGGAGGAGTTCTGCACTGCGACTTGCGAGCGCGATTGTTTGGAGGGCGAGATGATGGATCTCCATTTCTCATGCTTCCATGTTGGAGAGCCGCGTCACCAGCGTACGTAGTTACTGACGTCTACGTTGTTACCACAGCAACCCATGTAGATAGTTTGGTGACGTCTGGACACACAAATCCGATGTGATCACTTGCAAATAACTGCAGACAGTCTGTCTTAAAGATCTGATTTGAGAAACAAATCTGATTTGTCAGCATTCTGAACAAAGTCTTAGTTGTCCCATGGAGGAATACATTTTTCGGCCAGACAGCCTTTACAGTAAGAGCTTCCCAGTTTTGGAACATCCTTACAATAAATGTACAAGCAACTCTTACTGTTCCTTTGCATATAATCTTAAAACTTGGTTAAAAGGCAACCAGACCTGCCATCATTCAGACTTACTGCATGCTTGCCCTGTCTGCTCTCATTTGTTTGGCTTTTTGTCCGTGTTTGTCAGACTGGTTTTACCTCTGTCTTCTGTAATGTAATGCGATTGCCTGTCTTGCCTGACATGCAGACAAGAGCAGGAGGATTAAACCACCAACCCTGTGATTAGTGGACAACTCGATCAATCTCCTCAGTGACAGCGCCCCCAACTGATGTATGTATTGGTTCTTTGGTTAACTATTTCTCTTCTCTTTTCTTTCTTCTACTCGTCAGGCATAACAAAGGCAGCATCAAAACTTTCTCTCAGACAGGAAGTCAAGCAACAGGAGGCTCCTCCAGCAGTCAAACCAGCTGTTACCACGACAGTCAGCACTTACCCCAGCAATGGGCAGATTCACTCCCAGTACCACGGTTACCTTGTCAAGGCGGATGTCAAGATTCCGCCACCCGAAGAACCAATTGGTGCGGAGGATGACTTTCACCCATCAAGCCTTGCACTCCTGCCACCACCTGCCAAACAGATTCGGGCGCCAGCACTAAAATCCCTGCCAGCCCCTAGCCCATCACCAAAAGAGAGCATCAAAGCACCAGAGCCCCCCAAGCCAAAAAGACAGGAATCAACCAAACCAAAGAGCCTCGCAGAAACCAAGAAAGCTAGTATGGAAATAGCTGCTGAAATTGTAGAGGAGTCGGTGAGTTACATACATGTTTGATTTTGGTTCTAAATCGCAATTTTGAGTGTATCGATGTGCAATTTGCAGGAATGGAACCCACAATCCTGGTAAAGCTTCTGCCAGCAGTCTCCAGCTTGTTCTTTAGAGGGCAGGGAGGGCTGTGAGTTCACTGATGAATGCTCCTCTCTGGCTGAAGGTGCACTACTCATTGAAATCACCTGGTGTCATTTCTGATTAGCATTAGAAAGTCAATACTCTGGGCCCCCAATGGCACGATTGCCAAGCTCTTCCAGTTGACTGGTTTGAATTGGAAACCAAAACTTTGGCAATATTCTCACGGTTTTGAGGAATTTGGATGTGGCACAAATAACAGAGCTCTTAAACTGAGCATTAAAGAAGATATGTTTATATCAAGAAAAAATCTTGTTCCTACATAAAAATTACCAGATAAAATGATGCTGTTGCTTGTCGTCCTCCCAGGATTGTTTTTTGACTCCTACATAAACTTAGCTTTAGAAAAAATGGCAGATTTAGCTAACATTTAGTAAAATATTACATTAGCGGTATACTTTACCTTTCTCAATCATTTTAAAATATAATGACATTCAGCTTGGCATTATATTTATTTGTAACTGCTACATAGTTATCCACCTTTGGTAACAATGACAAACTGCAGGTAAGTCACGTCTAACAATGTAAGCTAACTAAGGTTGGATATTTGACCAAGGACCCCTAATGATACTACTGACGACTTATACTAAAGACTGTAGACTTTTGATGCCTCCGGTAATGTTAGCTTTAAATACACACAGGACTTTTAAGATCATAAGCTTAAAACACTGATATGATGTGCTTAAAAGTTTGACTGGAATAACCAACCACTGTTCACTATCTGCCAACTGTTGGTTGTTAACAACTACCAAGATAGCTGCTAGGTGAAAATAACATCATGCGATCAGCTAGATCATTTATCTAGAGAAAGACTAACCACCCTGAAGCTCTTTCTGAACAGCACAAACAACATTTTTTCAAACATCAAATTTTGTATTTGTGCTTATCTATTCTATTTACCTACAGTATGGGTCCTTTCTAGATGCTAGACTATGTTTACCAGCTTTGTGCTAATAGAATCAGTTTATAAAAGCTTATCTGTTGCTAACAGCTGCTTATGGAGATATACATTAAATTTGTGTGCTATATACATGTATATGCTAATGTAGCAGGGCTTACTATAATTCAGAACACATAATACAACATAACCATTTCATGTGTTTTCACAGGGCCCTAACTCCATCTTGGTGGCTCTAGTGATGCTGTTGAACGTAGGTCTAGCAATCATTTTTGTCCATTTCCTCACCTGACCAAATCTGACCTCAGGTAAGAATTTATATTCTACTTATATTCTTCAAAAGTGTCTGCTTGTCATAACTGAAACTGTGTTGGTGTTCAGTTTATAAATTACACAGGGTTATGTCGATAATTTAAAACACAATCAATTGCATGTTTCAACTTTTTAGCTACATTCTTCATTTTATTCAAAGCCATAGCCACACTGCTCTCACTACTACTATCTCAGGAACATATTTAGTCTATACTGACATTTCACTTTTCTACTCTTGGGGATTCTCCCTGCTGTGGGAAAAAATATGCTAACTATGCCAGGGGCTTTGTAAATATATATATATATATAATATGAAAGTATAGGTATTCATTTATATCCTATTCAGACCCCACAGAGACACAGGCAAACCTGCAGTGGCCATCCATCTTAAAGGGTAAATGCACATCAGCTTAAACTGACTGTGGGACCCTCCTCTGAACCTGGGTTGAACATGGTTTAGGTGCTGATTGATACAGGCATGAAGTGTAGGCCAAAATGGTACAGTATGTCTCTACCTGAGAACCCATCCTTGCTTCTACCTATAATGAAAGTGAGTAAAACAATACAAAAGAGAGGGAAAACAAGTTAGTTCAGTTAGTAATTAACATAAAAAACATTAGATTTTTACTTTAAATGCTGATAATTTAGGTTTCTAAGGCCTAACAACTTATAATTGTAATTGATGCCAAATAATATAAGTTGGTGTTTTTACAGTGTGTCTTTTGAGCTGCTGGAAGGCTTTTAATGTAAAAAATATGTATTTCATTGATGGTAACTTGACAGCAATCAAAAAAGAAACAGCAAAATAGAAATGACAAGAAATACTAAATGAATGAAAACAGTATTTCTGTTAGAGAAGTGTGCTATAATGATGAAATATACAACTTAAGCGTAGCTTGTTGTATAAAACACAAGCAGCTTCCCTCTGAGCTGTAGAAAGAGGACTGTTGAAGCAGTTTTCCTTTCAGTTCTTGGTAATGGCAGTGTCACATATCAACATGCTACTGCCTGCATTCTAGACTCCATTCACCACTCAGGTTCATTTCTGCTGATAATTAAAACACTAAATTGCCATCTTTATATCTCATCCCCGCTGCTCTGGCACTCTGGCACGTACTGAACCGGCTCCAGTGATTGACTGATGCTCCACGAGCCCTGAACCACAACTGATCTAGGAACAACTATCTTTCCTGAGACTTTCCTGCGATGTTACCTAAAAATCAAAACTCTTCTTCTTCTGAATCATCAAGACCATTCTCAATAAATGTTCTCTTCCAGCCTGCAATTGCTTTCACTGAGCCTGTACCTTGTTAGTGCTGGTTTTCTGTTATATTATTTGATCATTCACTAAGCCTTGCCCCCCCCCCCTTAGTTACTGTTGCTATGCCTTTCAAGGTTTCCATTCTCCATTGGCACATACAGTATGTAATTTCCAATGATAACAGTGGCAAATAGACTACAATAGGCTTCTAATTTCTTACCAACAACCGTGGCTTTTCCCATCTGACAGATTAATCAGCTGTAGCTAGCTAGGTAAGTAAGCTAACGTTAGCTCCATCAGTTGGTTGAAAATTGTATCTCTGGCTGACTTTTTAATGTTTCCAGCTGACTTGTTTTAAAACAAAAGCTCTGTCACAAGGATCTTAAATTGATGGCTACATGCATGATATTGTGCTAAAAGTGTGAGGCTAACGCTAACAAGTCCTAGACAAAAAGTCAGCAGTGGATGATACATAAGACATGGAAATAAAGAAACAGCATTGTTCTTGTTGTAGCGTTGAGCTAGTTGGTGTATTATAAGTATGATAAGGAAAAATCTAACCGTTATTTCACTGTTAGCTTACATACTTTCTTGTTTGACTTTTAAAGAGAAATAGCTTTTAGGATGAAGACTAACTGATGTGTTTAGCAAACGTAACACTGTCTGGAGTAACTTCCCCAAATTTAATAACGAGCAGGACAGAGCTCGCTAACGTTACCATAAACTCTGTTAGCATCCAGGAGCAGCTTCCAAACAGTGGAGAGAGTGGATGTGCTTGTCGTGAACAGGACATTTTAACGTAACCTATAAGCCCACAAACGTAGTTAATGATATTTTAACTCTTGGCCTTTCATGTTATTATTGTAGATAGTAAGCTAATTACAGACCTGCTGATGTTTGCAGCCTATGTTAGAGCAGATTAACACACTAATTAATTAGTTTAATCCATTCCTTACATTTTTATTTACTCTTTATTTACTCTTACTGTAGCCCCATGGACATCGCTTCAGCATGCAGAGAAATCCAAAGCTTGATAGGCCTGCCATACCTAGTTACAGTAGCTAAGATATGATTGGACAATTTGGGGAGAGATTTAGCGAAAACCTAACTGACTCTGTAACAGAGTACATTTGAAAGAAAGGCCTGGTTCTCTCTGCAATTGAGGCAAAAAAAGGCCCTGACCACTATGTAGTTTATATATTTTTTTAAATAATAATTTTATATCATATGTTTTTAGTACTTTCATCCTTATTTTTAGAGGTGTTACACCCCACACCCCTCACCTATATCTATGCACATGAAACAACTGAATAGGAGTTACTTATTTATTTTAAAATCCAGGTTTTGTATCTAAAGAATTATGTTTCTGTTTTCAATGTAGGTTACTTTAATACATGTGCACAGTTGCAATATGGCTGCAAACACAGTCATTCAACGTATGTCATTTTACATAATAACGGCATTCTATCCCTAATCCCCAATTTTTCTGACCCTGCAGTGGACTCGTCCAAACTAGCCGCAGAGTCGCTAACTCTCCATCGGCCAAAGGGGCTTTTTTTTAAAAATGGCGCCAGTCAGAACGAATGGCAGACGCAGCCAAAACGGAGGACTGAAAATAGACGAGTGAAGGAGGAAGAGGAGAAGAAGAAGAAGAAATGGAGGGAAAAAAACACATGGAGGAGAGGGAGAGGAAACAGCAGAGAGAGAGAAAGATGAAACCTCCACCCCCCACCCAACCCCTGATTGGACTGGCGATGATTTGTGACTCCACTCAGAGTGCAGTGAAAGCTGAAGCAAGCAGTCGCTGGTTGGAAATGGGGCCGTGTCAGGGTTAGAAATAACAGGAGGCCTGGAGAGTAGAGTGAATGTAAGTGAGTGTGAGGCCTGGCATCTATGCTGCCTATAAATGCCTGTAATGTGTGTGCTTGTCTGTCTGTAGCTCCATTTCCATCCAACTGTTCAGCAAATTTGGAAGTTTTGAAATACTGCAATAAAAAGCTTGTGCGTCGTCCAGCTGAAGAGAATCTGTTTCCTAAATGATCCACCAGAAGAACGGAGAGCTCCTTTACAGTGTTGATTAGTGTTATCATTAGTTGAAATGATAACATTAGTTATCATTTCAACTTCAATTATTTCTCCTTTCCTCTAAAATGCCCAATTGATACTCGTTTTCTTCCACTGTACCCACATTTAAATACCAGTAGGGATGGGTAAATATTTTATTAGTACCTGATTCATAAAACAAAATGACACTGCAAGTCATGGGCTGTATTATAAAGTGTTACCCACGCTTTCATTCAATTTAACTACCATCAGATAGGCCACTTACACTTTGGAGGGACAATATGTAGAACACATTTGCAGGTTGTGGCAATCAGATATGTTGCATAAAACATTTATGAAAGCCAATGTTTAACTGTAGTGCATTGAACTGCTCACCAGGTCAGCCACACCAAGCATTTATTATTTAGACAATCAATGCCTTTCCTGCTGCCATCTGCTGCATAATGTGTTGATTAAGAAACAATTTTCTGCTTCAAGTGAGCATGAAGAAGTTTTTGCAGTGGCGGAGGACCGTTTGTTGAATTGTACTGCTTCTACCCAACTTTTCTTCTACATAAAAATCCACACAAACCTATTTGGATGGAAACCAAGCTTGTGCATATCTCAGTGTATTTTACACACGTGTCTGCTTCTGCTGTTTGTGTGTGGGTGGGCGGGCGGTGGACTGGATATGTTCAGAGATGCACTTAGAGCTGATGGAAGCCAACAGCTGCCTTACCATTTTACAGAGTGACGTGGTGGTGGGTGAGAAGGGCCCAGGCTGGAATGTGAAGCGCTCGGCTGGTTCTTCCCGCTGCCATGTCCTGGGAGAGTGCCTCTATTTATATCAGTCTGTCTATCGATCTGTTCATATCTGTTTTTATCTGTTTCCGTGGGTCTCAGCGCCTGCCGTTTTATATACCACATCAGATGCACATTAGACCATCGGAGGGGTTTTATTCAAAATGAAAGGAAGGAAGTTACATTTGTAAAACTTCGATCTCATAGTTTTCAAAAAGGTTCATAGCAATTTTGCAAATGGTATTATTGCGTAGTGCATTTCCTAGTTGCAGTCCTTTTTGTAAGAGTAGGTGTCAAAGTTGTCATTTAGGAACTGAATTCCTCATTTAATGAATGAATGATTCTTTCTGACATGATCACTTAGTACTGAACCATAAATGTATGTTTCTATATATTAATTTAAATGCTCCCACAGTCCTCACCACTATTGAGCTTAATTTAACACTGGCTCATGTGTCCAGTGTGTTATACGCCAGATGAGTACAGAGTATGATAGCTGTATAAACCAGTGTATATATAGACATTTTTTTAATTGACAAATGAAATTTAATGCATTTAAATGCACTCCCTGATTTTGTAAAGTGCCATGTTTTGCTGTCAAATCCCTATAGCTGACTGTTTGAACATGTTCAGAAGCTCAATTGTGTTAAATTTCAAGCTAAGGCTGCAACTGTGATTGTTTTCATAATGTAGTGTTGTAACAATTATTCTGATGGCTGACTCAGTAGAATACACACAATTATTATTTTTTAAAGGCAAGTAGGCTACTATAAAACCTACAAATCTGTGGCTCAAGTCTTCTTAAATTGCTGCAACATATTTGGGGGTTGTTATTAGCATACCACTGCTGATCTACTAGCATAACGTTAATGCCACTTATAAACTGCTACTTCCTATTGGCAGGTACAGTTTATTCCACTGGGTGAAGCTAGCTTTTTCTTAGATTAATATCTTGTAGTCCCTACTGTAAGCAGCAGTTTCATGATGAAATTAAGCATTGAAGTAGTACATTTTAATTATCAATTAAAAAAAGATTCTTATTACTTGATTTACTCAAATTCATCAAGTGATAATTTTAGCCCTATGGCAAAACATCAGCAGTGAGCTGGGAGGAAATGTTTGGAATTGGGACTGTATGGTAAAATCAGGGAGTGTATTTTCAACCAAGATCTGAATTCATTGTAGAACTGTCTGGATGGGAGTAAAGTCAGTGACTACTTTGAAGGCATTTCAGTGACAGTGCAGTGTACTGAAGATACACACAGTACAGAAAGGCAATGAATGTTGTTGCCACTGCCTCTGTATGTCTGAAAGAATTAGAAAGTCTTTCACTTGGTAGTTAGGCAAAGAGAGGCACACAGTGGAAAATGAACAAAACTAAAATTATGACTGGATGACAGTCACAACTGAATGTTACAAAATGATTGTTAAATTCTTGGATTGGAAGCTACCAGGTCTGACCTGGTTCACCTCACTGTGAGCATCTGTGGCTTTGTTCAACCAAATGCACGCTACCGAAATTCAAAAATGTCATCTCGAAATCTGTAGTCTGCTGGTCTGAATCAGGACGCTCCCCTGTATCGCCCCAAGATACATAAAAACAGAAGTTCTGTTTCATTCTTCTTGATCACCACAGACAGTAGAAATCCACATATTACATCATGTCTCCGGCAGAATGGGGGGGGGGGGGCGTGTTCAAGCTAAAACATGATGTTCGGTTGCTCTTTAAACACAATGATATGACGTCTCAATCTCCATTTCCACCAACACCAAAGCTGACGAAATGACCTAACATACCATGATGACTATCTACTGTACTAGTAGTGTCCTACACTGTACAGTGACAGACACTTCCACTGGTGTCTGAGAATGAACCAGTATACAAGAACATGTGATCCATGTACAACACAGTACTTGGTGGTATTATTTTTTGTCTAAACTAAATTTTATATAGGATATTATATTTTGGAATATGCAACACTAAGGTACAACTATGTAATTGCACTGACAATTTGGCGTCTGCTTTGAGCTGATGTTTGCGTCTGTTTTTGTTGAAGGGCTACCGCTAACTTTATTATTTTAGTTTTAGGCCTACTAGGTGGTGACTTTCTGGCTATTCTGGGAAAGGTGCAGCTGTTAAAAATTAAAGTTTTGTTGTACCATTTTACTTTGTATATTTCTGTATTTTGCTGTTAATTTGAGCATTGCTAAATTACCAGTAAATTACTCCTCTGTTCTCTTCTCTGGAAATACTATTTATTTATGTTGAGTTGATGATAATGATTCTCTTATGTTGTCACCATACAGTTTCTACAGAATTTATGTTAGAGCCTTTGTCACACACAGTGGTTATTATGCAGTATTACACATTTGAATTACTACCAAGACCTGTGATTTTAGTAACACAGACCATCCAACAAATCCTCCATAATAAAAATATTAAAGTGACATAGTGCAATCAAAAAAGCACAGAGCTGTGATGCAGAATATAAGTTATTTATTTATTTATTTATTTATTCATATTTTGATGTGAAAACTTGCATTTTGCAGCTTTAACCAATAAAATAATTTTTTTGCTGATTAAGCTGAATGATGATTGACATTATTTGTCAGTAATTAACAATCTATGTCTTCTATTTGATACATTATTAACAATGGATTTCGTCAGAGAAGAGACATTTTAATAGTTGCTCAGCATGATGGCATGATACCTGTTCTGTGTAACAACAGCCTCATGATTCATTTTCAGTTATTGTTCAATATTCTGTATGTTGCAACAACAAGCCAAAATTTAAATTTGTTACGGCTGATACGCTTTATTTTATTGGTTTGTAATTTACAAATAATTCCCACAAAGTTACGGACATGAAAAATAAAGCGTTACCGTGTAAAATAACATTTTCTGTAGAAGCAGAGTGCGAGATTAGCTTTCATTTTGTGTTTGGTAACTGCATTGTGTGAATGGTTTCAAAATAAAGTATTTGCGTTTGAAATCAGCCACTACTAACCTGCATGATGCCATGTTGAATATATTTATGTATTTGGATGAAAGGATTTAGTTAGGAATATTTGAACTCTTGATTAAGTTTACGTTAGGAGAAGAAAAAGCATTGTCTTAAAAATGTTTCCACCCTGATTGCTGAATTTAGCAAAACTTATTTTTGTTATGGTGTGATTGTGGTGCTTAGTTTAGCATGCAGATATTGGCTGGATTTGTTTTGTTAGTGTGGATATAATACTGTATAAAGTGTGCATATTCAGTCACATTAGTTGTGAGTAACTGATGACAGTTTGGAATGGATTGCAGAAGTTAAAGCAGAAGTCAGTGTGTGAAACCTTTTAGTTTTCTTTCATTTGTTTGCAGCTTCAGTCCCAACAAGGCTGCAGTATGGTGCTTACAGTGCATTTTTAGATTAGTGAAAAGCTCCATTCCCATTTGTTGATAGCATCCCACTGAAACTCCATCAGAAACACCACCAACATGCGTCTTCTTCATTCCATTTCTGGGAATTTAGTGCCGTCCACTATCTGCAGGGAAATAGCCTCTTCTTTCTTCTTGAATAATAACACAGATGACTGACGTATGAACAGCATGTCCAGCAGAATACATCAAATTGCTAACTGTAAACTGTTTCCATACCATCAGGATAGAGGAACGACAGCGTTAGTAGTTAACAGAAAACCTGTTGTGACCTGTTCATCCAGGCTTGTTATGATAGTGTAAATAGCTCAGAGTATATAACATAACTGAAAATATCATCTTGAGAGTACACTTCCACCATAGCACCAAAGATTAGCTGGAGATATAGGAGGTGGGGTTTTGAAGATTAGAACAAATATTAATAGTAGATATTCAGTGTCTTTAAATGTGACTACATTTAAAAATACTAAAACCCATCCTAATGATTTTTTTATTTGGCAGCTCTGTAAGAATAACTCAGCACTCAACAAATGGTGGAAAATCACTTATTACATAGTGTCTCTCCAGAATTCACAGAACTGCAGTCACATATGTAACTATCATTAGTTTAAAATTGAAAAAAGATGTAGAGCATGCATTTTTTGATTATGTAAAGGGGGTGTGTCCAAGCTAAATCAGGGCGTTAAATTGCTCTTTAAGGCAGGGTGAACCCTCTATACAATGGCATTTTACATGAGATCTTAAATATCATGAGACACCCGACACAGAGCAAGTTGACAATTTTGATGTCACTGAAAAAGTGGTGTATTGGAGCTTTTTGCAAATCTGGATTTCCTCAGATGGTATAAATCTAAGTTTGGTTCTTTTCCCAGCTTGAGGGTCGGAGAATTCCCAGCTGACAGCTTCTCATCAAAGCTGGTTTCCACTTTGCAGTAACTTATCACCAGGAAGTGACCTTACAAAGAATGAATGAAATTAAAAGCCATTAAGTGGGAAATAGCCTGTAGACAATACACATGTATTTAGGGAAATGTATTATAAAGGAGGAAGCTTTGTTGTGTTTTCCTTGTCATATGTGTTACAGCACATGGAAGCTTGAGATAACATGCAGACTTGAAGAACAGAAGCAGAGCTTGTGGGCAGACCTTAGGTTGATTAAGTGTGGGAATCTTTTTTACTTGAATTTGTTGCCACAGTAGTGGAAGACGAGCAGAGCGAGCACATACTGTATGTACAGCAGGGGGAGGTGACGCTTCTAATAGCTGAAATGAAACAATCATTGCACTGTGACCACTGTATGTGATGGCAGGTTTGAATCTATGAACAGCTAAAAATGAGAGAGAGAGGTCCCAGCATGAATGGTGCTGTGCTGTTGTAACTGGTAGAGGATTACTTGGGCTTACGGGTATTGTATTAGGTGAAATGAGTCAACATTATGGTGTTAAAGCACATAGTTCACATGCAGAGGTATGAAAGTCTGATCTGAAAACTGCATTAGACCCACTCTCCAGCAAATTAATAAAACTGCTCATTTCTATCCTAAAATATCACATATTCTTTCTGTCTCATTGGGCCCGGTCACACCAGCATTTCCGGAAAAATGAATTCATTTCATATATATATATATATATATATATATATATATCTTACAGACAGTATGAGACAGGAGTCGATGCCATGTACATGCTTGGAGAGCTATCGTGCTTGACTAGCTAGCGTGTGTCAAGCAGTGGTTATCTCGCCAGCTACAGTAGTTTGTCAACTAGCCCTGCAAGTATTTCCTACGTCACCAAGCCTCTACAACCACATATTTCAAGAAGACATGGCAATTGATTTTTCCAACCAGGACATTAGCACCACGACAAAAAATGCAGTAATGCTATAGGTATGGTGATGATTCAGAATATCAGTTGAGGAGCCTCCGACTCAAAACTAAGTATCTTTTTTTCTTTTGCCACGTCATTGTACACAGAGCAACACCAGATAACATCATAACAGGCTACAGCGTCATCTGTTCAAATTGGCATCTGATTTGGGTATAGCTGTACTCATTCATTTCAAGGACTGAGGATTAGGGCTCTGACAAATAAATTGTAGAGGGGCTCCAGTACAAAAACACAGCGTCCAAAAAGTTTAACCTGGCTCCATTTTTGCCACAACACATTAGAAGTTCTGGCCGGCGCTACGGACAATAAAATGGTTATCATCCCAATAACTTTGCTTATATGTACAATCCTGTCTCATAGTATTAACTGATATGCAGCGTTTAGTCGTCTGATATGCCTTCAAATGAATGTACAGTATTTCATCTGCTCGTTGTAGCAACACAACTTGCCCTGAGGAAGGCCTATGGTGGGCCTTCCTCCTTTGTTTCTCATAAATGAGACCTTTGCTGGAGAGTGTGGGTGTTTTTCAGTTTTAAGCAGAGAAAATACTGACATCATGCTTTACTCAGGTCTGATCTTAGAGAGGAAACAAGGTTGTTGTTGGAGGTCATTTGAGTAGGAAGGAGAAAGAAAGGATTCCAACAGCACCGGTCTGATATTTCTCTGATAAAATGTTGTTTTTGAGGAGAACAGAAGGTAAGGGAGTCTTGGACTTATCAGGGATGTTATGGTGGGATAAATTATAATTGCCGGTAAATTTGAAATAGAACCTGGGTCATTAATTTCATGAGACCAGTAATCTGGAGCTGGGTTTAAGCTTGTCTATGAAATAGGTGTTGACAGTGATTTTTGTGAGAGATCTAGGTGGAGCCTTTAATGTCTGTGTATGGAAGGAGCTCCAACATTTTTCTTTTTGTACAGTATAATTTCTACTAATTCTACCTAATGTGCCATCAACATTTTTGCCCCTGCAGGACAATATATTATGACTGATAGCTGAAATAATATTAGAAAAATGTAACCTTTTTCTCTCTCTGTATAGGATTTCTACATCACTGTATATTGTGTATGGTTTTTAAGGCATTTTGAGAGCCTTTTTTTTAAAACTCGTCATGACTGTATTTTGAACATTTGGCTTGATTTCTAAATGCAACTATCATCTTGACTGTTGATGGTGATACAGTGCACATGTTGTTATCAGTTATTTTACATTACAACGTTGTTGGGTTTTTTTCTTTTCTTTTTTCTTTTTTGGCAGTTGTTTCTATGGAGATAAATTAAAAAGTGGGTTTACATTTTACATCTTGTGTTTGTGTATTCTCTGTCCCTTGCCTTTGCTTTCCAGGTTCGAGACTCACTTCACAAGCAACAAGGAATTTATAATCACTATCACTGTGCTAATCACTACAGTAAAATGTAATAAATATATCATCATTGCACTACATACTGGATGTAACCCTTTTGATCACAGTATTATAGTCTCACCCAGTGCAGTTAGACAATGGCAGGGAAGAAAAGAGGGGCATTCCCTGTTGCTTAAGTTGATCTGGAACACAGCATGCAGCGCTCTATTCCATTAGAGATGCTCGAACACTTTCAAAGTGTGAAAGTTGGCTTGGCTCTCGTATGACCAAAATAGTCCTGGTGGCTGGCAGCTGCTGGCCTGCCTGGAGACTGAAGCACAACACTGAAGGTTTTAGAGATGTGGGGCTTCCACACAGAAAGTTGACGTTACTCTGATGAAGAATTGTGCAAGGTAGTGCCGTAAGTACAAGTATGCAGAGTTTGTCCAATTTGTTTGTTTTTTTCACCGAAAATGTAACTTTAGCCACATTTGAGTTCACTATTAGTTTAGTCCAGTTTAAGTTGACATGACACTTGGCATGGTTAAGCCACCTGTATTGTGGGCCTGCAAAGTTTATTAAATAAACAACAAGGGCTTTTTGTGTCTCTATAGTAATACATGTCTGGTTAATACATGACCAATTTTTAAATATTACTGAAGGAAGACATTTTAGTATGTTATTTAAGTATTAAGATTAAATTTATGATTCTTTATAATAACAAAACCTGTCCATTTTGTTAAGTTCTCCAGTACTTGCAAGATCAATTCTTTTCTTTAGCTCTTCAGAGTCAAGGCTTTACTTTTAAGCCAAGGTAGCTGATGTGTTTAGGGGCCCACTGTATTTTACTGCCCCTGACATCTTTTTGGCAGTGATCATGTTACTTGTCCCCTGTGATGTTGCCTGTCGCCCTCTACCTCCCACCCTGTGTCTCCCTCACCTACTGCCACTCCCTGAGTGGCTTCTCCCTCTCTCTGCCTGTGTGTGTGTGTGTGTGTGTGTGTGTGTGTGTGTAATTGTGTGAATGGAGACAGGTGAGCTGGAGTCAGAGCAGAGCCCCACCAGCTGCAAACTGTCCTTTAATCAAGGCCTCTACAAATACTCTGCTCAGCCACTTCCATGCTGCCCGATCGTAGTCACTCAACCAGTTAGTCTGTGCTTCCAGCCTTTTCTGCCAGATATTACCTTTGTATTCTGTTGTTGTTTGTTTGGCTTAGCCTAATGCCTCTTCCCTCTGCCCTGCAGTTCTGCCTGCTCTGGCTCCAGCCTCTTGTCTCCTGGTCCTTGTCTTGCCTGCCCTGCTTCCCTGCCTTGGACTCCTGTTTGACTCAGCCACCAGTCCCAGCCTCAGCCCTGGTTTCCTGCTACCAGCTCAAGACCCCAGTGCCATTGAAATAAACTCCGTATTAACTATACTCCTGTCTCCTCCAAAATGGTCGAAAAAGCGTGGATTCATCACAAAAATCAGAAAGGATGACTGCCATGCTTGTTGCATGTTGTGTCGTTGCGATGTGGACGTGAGCAGCAAAGGGAAAGGCGCCATCGACAGACATGCTAGCACAGACAAGCACAAAAGGAACAATCAAGGCACAGGTGCCTCTTAATTTTTATAGTTTTTCCGTGAAGTTTGACAAAATCTCCGCTGCAGAACTTTGTAAAGTTTATTATGCAGTCAAGCATCACCGGTCATACAGGAGTGTAGACTGGAAAAAAAGTTGATTGAGAGATTTACAACGACTCAATAAGGGGTGACCTGTGGAAAAACAAAAGCCAAAGCTTTGTGCGAAAATGTCCTAGCACCCTACTCTGTCCAGACCATGTGGATTATATAAAAAAAACATGAACTGCATTATTCAGTGGCAATTGATGCATCAAACAAAGTGTTTTCCCACCGTGCTGAGATATTTTACCTTTCTGGAGGGTGTGCAACATGCACTGTTGTATTTTTTTAGCAACGAAACTCAGAAGCTATAACAAATCAGCTGCTGGCTAAACTGGAGATGTCGTGAAAAAAGTTACAGCATATGCAGCAGACAACGCCAGCGTTAACTTTGGAAAGGGTGTGCTTGCTGCAAACTATTTAGCCCATATTCTGCACAGTGCAACAAGAGACAGGAGATTTTATAGGTCTATGGTAAATGAATACATAAAAATAGTACATATTGGGGATTTCATTTATGGTTCCATAGGTGTGTGCCACACACACACACACACATATATATATATATATATTTATTTATATATATGTGGCATAGTGTAATTACAACTTCCGGGTCCGTCACGTGATGCACACTGGCCCCAAGAGACTTTTTCCCATAGACTTACATTGGGAAAGAGACTTTCATAGGAATGGATGGTGTCACATCCCATTATGTGTCTGTGTTATTATGTGTGTTTCCTGTTTTATTTTGTAATTCTTACCTGTCTTGTCTGTTCACTTCCTGCCCTCGTGTCTCTGATTATCCACACCTGCTCCCCATTACTCACCTGCCCCTGATTCCCTTATTAGCCACATCCCTATATATACCGGTGCCCTTCCTTTGTTCTCTTGTCGATTCATACTGTTTGTTAGACTGCTTGCCATGTGCCTTGTTTCTGTCTTCCTGCCTGCCTACCTGTACCTCACGTAAGCTTATTTTTTGTGTTCAATAAATTATCGAACTGCCTGCGCAGTCTGCATTTGGGTCCTTTTCCTTGCCGTCTGAACTACTCAGCGTAACAGAATGAATCGACCATACATGGACCCAGCGGACAGTTACCCTCGCCTACAGGCCTCCCGAGCTCTGCTAACCGCTGCAGAGTCTTTTTTCCGTTTCCTGGGAATACGTATTGATCCACCTGACTGTGTGTTCCCACCAAAAGCGAAGTGAATATTCGCCTCGCTTTACTTGCTCGAGTTTAACTGCTGGATCATTTGTTTTTATTTGCGTTACTCGCGCGTGTAACCGTTTTGCCCTTCTCCTCCGGGGAAAAATAACGGAGTGCCAACGTTTATTTCTTTTCGTTACCATGGCCGAAATAACCAATATTGCTGCATTGTACCTGTTGTAGAAGTCTCAAATACGTCGGAAAACTAAACGCTGTAGTGTTTTGGGTTCATATCATCCGGAGGCACAAACAGCTCGGTGAATTTCACCACCTTCTCCAGGAACTGCGTCTGGATGACAGCCGCTTCCAGCGCTACTTGAGGCTGACCAGAGCCCAGTTTGATGACCTGTTAGCTAGGATCGGTGCCAGGATTTCTCGGATGGACACCAACTACAGGTGTACCGTCTCAGCTGCGGAACGCCTGTCCATCTGTCTCCGGTGAGTGGCAGCTTCATATGGCTTACTACAGCGGTATGAACCCAAAATAAACAGATTTTGCTGTGATTTAATTGCAATAAATGTATCAAAAGGATGTCGAAATAACTACATCATGATGCCAAATTGTAAAAAATCTGAACTGATGCTTTGTCAGGTCTGTCCACAAGACAACAAGCAAACAACTTTTAAAATGCTTGTTTTCTCGATGGAGTTCAGATCGATCAGAGCTATGCTATGGTAACATTGTAGCTGCTCTATCACACACTCAAAATAACGTAATCTAAATCGGGCATAAATACGGCAGCGACGTTATTGTGTGTGTGTGTGTGTGTGTGTGTGTATATATATATATACACATATATATCTACATACTGTGTAACTTAAACTCACACTCGTTTATGTTTATTATTGATGACAGCAGCTGTGCAGCCATATATTTTATGTAGACACCCACAGTGTGTTCACTACAGCTCAGTTAAATTAAATGTTTTCTATGCTGCAGATACCTTGCCACTGGTGACTCATTCAGGATGACTGGCATTCGCCACACAGGTCACGTGAAAATATCGCCCGAGTTGAAATTTTTCAACTCGCACGAGTAGGCGGAAGATGCAAATTTTGTCTATTCGCACCGCGGAAGTCTCATTATTCGCGCCACCCGACTCAAATTCGCGTCTATTTGCGTCTTTACTTTGACTTTGTATGTAATATCACGGCCAGAAACGCTCTATTCGCTTTTGGTGGGAACACACCATGAGAGCAACCACCCTCCCTCACCTTATGAGGGCACTCTTATGAGGGCTGGCAATATTCCCGGGGACCCGTGGAAGAGGTGGTTGTCGGGGCTCCCGACGCCGTCTGCAGTCTCCGCTGCCCTGCGCCAGAGAGTCTATGCTGCTCAGCACTACAGACCGACCTTTGCCTGAACCTGTTTCCCGGTTGGCGGTCCGGCCAGCTTCTGTGTCTGGTTCCCAGTCGTCTGTCTGTCCGTCTGTCACAAGTTATGCTCTTCTTTTATAAAACAGGGGGATGGGAGCTAAAACCCACAAAACTGTTTTGCACAGCTTTTTTCACGAGTTGCCACTAAGAGTGTTCACTAAGAGTGTTCAGTTTGGCAATGTGGTGCAGCCTTAGTTTGTGGAAGACAGACACAACTAATGACAAGAGCAGAAAATGATGGTTGTCAATTCCAAACTGTTTCCTGAATGTGCTCCCTAAGAAAAAACACATCCTCTGAACCAATCTCAGCCTGGACAAACTGATCAAGGACACTCTCACAGCTTGCCCTGATGATGACTGGCGAATAAACCGCTCAGCTTATCTGACTACCTTCACTGTACCTTCAGAAGGAATCATCAGCCCTCCTTTGTTTTTCAGTGTAAGCAGGTGGTAGCGCTGATCAAATGATGCAGGTACAGCATCTGTAACCAAGCTAGCACGGCACACATCACAGGACAGCTTTCTCAAAATCTGTCGAACGACAAACCCTGATATGTACACAAGGGCATTGTCCACAAGGTCATTAAAGCGGGTTGGTAGGTAGCTATGGTCACACACAATTGCAGAGATGTTAACAAAAGGGGATGGAATCTCTTCAGTTTCTTCTGCTGCTAGAGCAGAGGACATCTCAACAGCAGATAGGGACACAGTCTCATCCTTGGCTGCCACGTTGCCTGAAGTGTTTGGAGAGGCACCCTACCGGATCATGAGATGGCGGAAAATGCCCTGGAACTGGCCTGCAGAAGGATTGTTATTCCAGCCCCATAAAACACACACACACACTTAACACTTAATACAGGTATTTGCTCTTTTCAGATGACTTTTCAATACTTTTTTGAAAAGACAATTTATAAACTTCTGAAATCCCTACCTGATGCCCTGATTGAATTGAAGAGGAGCTCCAAGTGATCCTGGCTAAATCGGTAAGTGCAGATGTATCGCTGAAATTGTAGCTGTTCAGGAAGCATCAACATCAGGGTGTCAATGTTGATGATGAACCCCATAACAGACGGGTACCTTCAAAAGACAATGTTTTGTCCTTAGGAGTATAAATCATTGTCAACGTCAGGGTTCCAGTCCTTTAAATAAATAATTTACCTCTAGGACGTTAAAGCAATAAGGAACAACATTAGAACAGAACTGAGAAAGCCTGAAAAAAACAGTGCCATACATACCATTTTGACACCTGTATGAACTGAAAAACACTGAACATAGAAGAATTCCAACATAAACAAAACAGTAGACAGCAAAAAGATGGGAACAAGAGGGTGGGAAATTAACTTTTCAAAATGCGAACATCTACCAGCCACTGACAGATAAATGTTTAAATTCACCAGCCACTTAATAGTAAATCATTATTGTGTTTGTGAAATCTACCAGCCACTTTCATATTTTACCAGCATTTGGCTTGTGGCCTGGATCAGAGCATCATGTGAACTTATGATGTCATGAACTTATGAACTCATCATACGAACAGAAGCTTCATAAATTAAAAAAAACCTCTTTGATCGGTGAAGGGGTGTGCCATCTTTCATCACCAAACTGATCAAGTATTCCCTGCCTCTCAACAAGAACTCTACTCTCTCAGTCCAATTCAAAGAACTCAGAGGAGCTTTGAACCCTTTGGCACGGGGATTGCGGTTGTTCATTATGTCAAAGAGCCTGTCAATCATCTAAAAGCAAATGTTAGCATTAACTGAAAGCATCTGAAGCATCACCATAAACAACATCCTTTTTCGTGTTTCCATAAATCATTAGCTTAATTTCTAAAATATAAAGAATTTACTATTTGCAGCATGGCCAGTAAACTTTGATAAGAAACAATGTTTGCATGTAGTATTACCTCAATAAATTCAGCCATTGCTTGACAGTGTTTAAACTGTGAATTGCCAAGGTTCCTCAATGTGAGCAGAGCTACTGTCACAGAGCTCTTTCTCAGTGTCTGCGCAGCCAGGGAGACCTTCATCTTCTGGGAATCAAAATGCACATGACTGTCTGTTACCTTGTTGGCAGCATGCAGTCCATCTTTTGCTTGGACATCATTCAGATGAACAATGTATGTCCAGTTGATTGGGACAGTGGTGCTGGTTATTGGACTGTAAGCCTGCAACATATTCCATGTCAGTTTCAACATGTGGCAAGCGTCCATCATCACAAAAACCCTCTCACCAGTCACTGGTTGTGCAAAAAAGGTTTTAAACGGCTCAAGAGGGTTCGCCTTTACCTGGCACCCAAGTTGGTTGCACATGCTAACATTGGTGGCATGCCCATCCATCGTAACACACACCACTCTTATCCAACGCATGCAGAATTAGGACCTTCTGTGTATCTGGTGACAGAGACTTGGTCAGGTAGTAGAGAGAAATAGGGACCACTTTCCATCAAGGCTATTGACAGGTCCCAATCAGAACGTGCCACGTCACAAGCCCCGCCCCCTCGGAAGTCCCGCCTCATCCAATCAAATCACGGTATTTGTCACCGGAAGTCCCGCCCCGTCCAATCACCTTAATTCCCTCTCTTTTTCAAATTTTGACAGCAACACAAAACCCCAGTTAACACCATCTGTGAAAACAGCAGAGCGGGGGGTACAGAGGGTCATGTCTCCTGCAGAGAGGTCCCAAATGGTTCTTGGGAAGTCAAGACAACAAGAAAACACTGGGCTGTGAAGAGAAGCAGCTCTGTCTTTCCCACAGAAGTTTCTGTGACATACTGACAATCTAACAGCCAACACAGTTAAGGCAGACACCAGAGTTGCTGAGTCAAAAAAAAACCTAGTCTAATGCAACATGGTTTAAAGTGAAATGTGTTTCATGTGAGAGCACAACAGTATGGACTTTAGTAAATCCCTCACTAAAGACAGGGTCTATATATTTGTTCAGCACTGATTTCAATGAGAGAATCAGAGTTAAGAGGTGTTACAAGGTTTCCTGCAGAGAGGTCCCAAATGGTTCTTGTGTATTTGGAAAGTCAAGACAGTAACAAGAAAACACTGGGCTGTGAGAAGAAGCAGCTGTTTTCTCTCCACAGAAGTTCCAGTGACATACTGACATGGTGACAAACAACAGGGTCAAAAAGACCAAATGGCATGACAAGATAAAAGACGCATGCTAGTTTGTTTATTGCAACGCCGTGTTTGTTATGAGAGTGCTACGGTATAAAATACGGGCCTGAAAACCCCTCAGGAGACTCACTCAAGACTGAAGACTGAAGACGCAGGATGGACAGCGGTAATAATATTTATCCTATTCTATCGTCAGTATTTTCATCAAGAAGAAAATATTAGGTCTAAACAACAAAAACCTATTTTATAGAAATCACGATCGATATTCACCCGGCTCCAAGGAACACAGACCTGTTACCCTGTAAGTGAAGCCTTTAATAATATATATACATATATCTGTTAATTCAATTTTTCCTACAGCTTTGTACTTAAAACCTATTTCTTTATTTTCAACAGTTACTTCAGAAGAGCTGGAAGGTATAACCTTCTCACATACAACTTATAGTAAGTAGGCTACGATTTTCTCTTTTGCAAATTGCAACATTCCCAGCGTATATTTCAATGTTTTGAAACCGCTTACTTACAGATTACTACGATACCGTCCTAGAGGAGCCTGACGGAGATCGATTTGTGGAGGGTCCGATCTCTGTCGGCGTGGTGAAACACCCAGCAGCACCCGTCCAAGCGCAGCCATCTCTGAGCGTTGTGGAGGGTCCGAACTCCGTCGGCGTGGTGAAACACCCAGCAGCACCCGTCCAAGCGCAGCCATCTCTGAGCAAGCCAAAGAGAAAGAAGCCGTGTCTTCCTCCACCTCCGGCCGAGGGTTCGGATCAGGAGACGGACGATTTCCAAACAGAACGCCGGGGAAGGCAGTCTGCTCGGGGTGCATCGAAGAGAAAAAAGCCGTGCGTTCCTCCACCTCCGGCCGAGAGAGCGAGTTTGGATCAGGCAGGGGGGAACATCCGTACGGAAGGCCGAGGAAAGCAGCCTGCTCAAGGGGTATCGAAGAGAAAGAAACCCGTTCCTCCACCTCCGTCCAAGGGAGGGGGTTTGGACCAAGCAGCGGCCGATTTCCAGAGGGAAGGCCCGGCGAAGGAGCCCATCGCAGGGCGAGCTGAATCCGGTAAGTCGCTAAAACTTTTTTTAAAACAAATCTCAATAATAACCCGATGTTGACAGCCCGCCTGCAGGATTGAAATGAAACTCGACTTCCTGTTGTCTGAGTCAAAGAAGGGAGGGTGAGAAGAGCGTAGTTCCGGTGACGTGTATCATACAAGATTAAGGAGGGGGTAGCTGCAGCAGCGCCCCCTAACACCGGAGGTCTAATGCTTGTAATACAAGAAGGTGATGCAGAGGCTGGTAATAGCGTATGCTGTAGGATGCTTTGTAATATATTCAAAGGGGATTACTTAAATCAAGTAACATTTCTAAATACTAGGGGTGACTGGCATTTGGTTTGTTTTTATTATCATTATTACCGCTGTATTGTTGCGCATGCTACAATTTCCACTTTCTATGTTAAAAAGTTTCACCAACACAATTTTAAACAAAATCTTATCGTTTCACACACACACACACACACACACACACACACACACACACACACACACAGACACAGACAGAAGTTTAACTTAATATTCTCTCTCACTACAGAGGCACTGCATCTCGGCTTACAAGCTCACCCTCAACGTCGGGAGAGCGAAAGAACCCCTTCCTACGATACGCAGAGGCTGGCTCTCATCAGAGATCTCATAAGCGTAGGACAAACCATCTCTTCCTCCTTTCTAGCCCTATGCGAGAAAATACTGTAAATCTTTGTTGTTGTTGTAAAGTTGTTGCACAGTAAGGTGTATCATTTTTTTTTTCGTTGTTGGAAAGTCAAGCGTGGCATTTTTGTTGTTGGAAAAGTAAGGTGTGACATTTTTGTTATTGTAAAAGTAAGGTGTGACATTTTAACATGGATAAAGACATAGATTTAGGGGCTTTTTACAGCCAGGTAGAACGTTTGAACCAAATTTTGCCGCAACCCCCTATAGAATTGGTTGGTATCACAGACGCTGATCCTTTTTCAGAAATCATTAGGGACCATAGCTTTGAAGACTATTTTCAACCTTTAGAAGATGCTCTCCGGCTCTATGCACAAAGCTCACCTCCTTTTTCAGAAGTCATTCGAGACCAAAACGTTGAGAACTATTTCCAACCTTTAGAAGATGCTCTCCGGCTCTATGCACAAAACTCACCTCCTACTCTCTCACATCAAAATGATTCTCAACCCTCCTCTGCCGTTAGTGTTTTATCAACCCCGACCCCGCCCCAAATTTAGACGAGTCTGTTCCCCCACAACAACATGGAGGGAATCCGGATCAGGAAACTGAACCGACCGCGGGTCCCTTCTCAGCATTAAATGAAAATGAGAGGGTAGATCCATCCAGAACGGTATCTCGAGCCCGCTTTAACAATCTTGAAATTAGACGCATGTTAAATTTTCCTCCTCCTCAAAGTGTGCCCGATTATGCTTCATTTTATTCACATGTGATGGATAGCCTTCAGGATCTGGCTGATAGAGCTACATCAGAGGTCAGGCGCAATGATGTGATACAGTTGGAGTTGATTGGTGAAAATGTGTGAAATCATGTTTCCGTCTCCGTTAACGATGAGGGTGATGCCGTCCTACCGGCTTTTCAAGCCTTACTGGACCGGTTAGTACAATCAAACATGTCAATCATGTCCGACGCCAGCCTAGAACTAGTTGTGCAGGTGGTGCGGAATCCCAGAGGAGGTGCTAAAAGGCAGGCTGAAAAAACTCTAGAATGTGAAATCTTAAAAAAGAAAGCTCGTCACTTGTACGATGTGAACAATACACAAAACCAGCTCTGCTTTGCCATCAGTTTAGCCCATCTCATCGAATCTAAACTCACAGATAGTCAGGCTACACTGCGAGGCAGAGAGTTTCAACGCTGTGCCGGTTTGAGTGAGCAGACGTCGGTGGCCTTTAGCGACGTCAACAAATTTGAAAAGATTTTAAAACGCAAAATCATAGTGTTGTACAGATGCAATGAGGATCGGGTTATGTCTCATTTTGAGACAGATTTCCCTAAAACTTCTGACCCGCCTCTGTTTCTGTTTCTATTCCAAAACCACTACTACGGTATAAAAAATCTTAAAGGTTTTCTAGGGACACGGCACGCCTGTAATTTTTGTTATAAGGGCTACAACAATCCTATTAAACACAGATGCGGCGGCCATTGCTCCGTCTGCATTGACCCTGCTTGTACCTGTGATCAGTTGGATCCTGTCTTTTGCCACGACTGTAACCGGACGTGTCGCACTCCTTCCTGTATGTCTAGACATAAAAAGCCTGTAGCAAGGCCGGTGGCTGGAGGGTATGTCAGCGAATGCGAGTTAAATAAAAAATGCCTAAAATGCGGAAAAATGTACTACGTCGCTATGACTAAAGATAGCAAACGACACAAGTGTCCAACCTCTAAATGTAAAATTTGCAAAGTGAAATTAGCTCCGGATTCTGACATAAACTCTAATGATCATCAGTGTTACATTCAACCTCTCCCTGCAACCACAGAGCACAATGAGAAACTGGTTTTCTATGATTTTGAAACATTTGTGGGACAGGACTGTGTGCATCACCCGTACCTGGTGTGTACAAAAACTTTACAGGGTTAAGAGTGGGGTGCTTATGGCTTAGATTGTGTGAAATCTTTCCTCCTGCATTTCAGAAAGCCTCAATATAGAGGAGCTGTATTGATAGCACACAATGCTAAGGGGTTTGACAGCTACTTGATCCTCAATGGTATGATAAAGTTGGGTTTAAAACCGTCTCTCATCATGCATGGAAGCAAAATCATCTGCTTCCAAGACCCCGATTATGAGATAAAATACATAGACTCCCTGTCTTTCCTCACCATGCGTCTTAGTGCCATGCCTAAAGCTCTGCTCTTCAGCAATCAAACCAAGGGGTATTTTCCTCACGGGTTCAGCTCAGAGGAGCGTTTAAACTACACAGGGCCCTACCCTCCGCCGCAAGATTACGGCGTAGAACGCATGGGTCCCCGTGAGCAGGAAGAGTTTTACGCTTGGTACAGAGAAGCTAGCCGGGGAACCTTTGACTTTGAGAAAGAGGCCAAACATTATTGTAAAAATGACGTTGAAATCCTCTTAACCGGCTGCACCAAAATCAGAAATGAGTTTCTTCGAGAAACAGGTGTAGACCCTCTCAGCTGCGTCACCATCGCCTCTGCTTGCATGAAGGTTTTCCTAACCAATTTTCTGCCTTCTAAAACCCTAGCGATACCTTCACCAGATGACTACAGGGGCCAATGCAAATCCTTCGTCCCACGGTTGTCCGTCTTGTTTTCAGCCTCACGAAACCTGCCCTTTGACCGACGCTCCCTTTGAGGAGCTGCACGTGGCCTGTGAGGAGAAATTACAGTCGCTAAGGGCTGTTCACGGTATCCGTACGGTCGTCATCAGAGAGCACGAATGGAGGGAGATGAAAAAATCCCATCCAGGGGTGAGAGAGTTTCTCAAGGGTTTCGAGCCTCCAGAACCTCTCTCTCCCCGCCAAGCTCTTTTTGGTGGTAGGACGAGTGCCGTCAGGTTGAGGTACACGGCGGGTGAAAATGAACAAGTACACTATGTAGATGTTACTTCCCTGTACCCGTTTGTCAACTGTAGCTTTCCTTACCCACTAGGTCACCCTACCATCATCTACAAAGACTTTGACGAGCCTCAAAACTACTTTGGTCTGATCAGAGCCATCCCACGCACTCTTTTTCCCCCGTTTTACCCCACAAAACGTCTCGCGGTAAATTGGTGTTTACCCTCTGCCGCACCTGCGCAGAAATCAATAATCAGCAGGGTCCTTGCTGTCACGACGACGAGGCCAGAGCTTTGACGGGGGTTTGGGTCATGGCTGAATTTAACAAGGCTCTAGAGTTGGGGTATAGAGTTGCAAAAATCACGGAGGTGTGGCACTTTGACAGACAGAGCGATTCCACGAATCCACTACATACACACATTTCTGAAAGGTAAGCAGGAAGCTTCGGGGTACCCGTCCGAGGCAACAGATCAGGAGAGCAGGGAAAGGTACATCAGAGACTATAGAGATAATCAAGGTATTCAATTAGACGCCGACAAAATCGAGGCAAACCCTGCAAAGAGACAAGTGTCCAAACTGTGTCTCAACAGCTTCTGGGGGAAGTTTGCACAGAGAAGTAACCTGACTCAGACCACCCTCGTCAGTGAGCCTGAAGAATTTTTCAGCTTTATGTTTTCGGGGAAATACAGAGTCAATTACTTTAGCTTCCTCAATGACAAAACTGCTATGGTTCAATGGACCTACAGCGAGCGCAGTGTCGTGCCCCCCAACAAGGTGAATAATGTCTTCATAGCCGCATTCACCACCGCTTACGCTCGCTTAAAGCTGTACAGTTATCTGGAGCGGGTGCAAGAGAATGTTTTGTATACAGACACAGACAGCTTGGTGTACGTGGTGAAAGATGGAGAGACTCCCCTGGAAATGGGTAACTACTTGGGTCAGTTGACGGATGAGTTGGGGGGTGACAGCATTCAGGAATTTGTGGCTGCCGGTCCCAAGAGTTACGCCTACCAAACGGTCAAAGAAAAGAAAGTAGTGTTGCGTGTAAAGGGTATTACACAGACCCTGGAATGCTGTGAGCGGGTCAACTTTGATAGCGGCAGAGAGCTGGTGGAGGGTTACTTAAACAACTCTGAAGAGGGTGTGATTGAGACCCCTCAGCACAACATCACTCGTGATAAAAGGGGGTTTCTGTTGAAAAACTCGTCATTTCTGAAAAAGTTTAGAGTGGTGTACGATAAGAGACGTCTGTTTGCTGACGGAAAAACTTTTCCATAGCAGCAAGTGTGACATTTCTTTTTCTTTTTCCCCTAAATGTTCTAATAACCAAAAGGCAGAGATTGATTTTGATCCTAGACTGTGTATGCCTTTTTCATGTTTGATTGTGGGACCCAGCGGATGTGGGAAAACTTATTTTGTCAAAAGTGTACTGGAAAACTGCGAACATGTGATGAATTCAAAACCGGAAAACATTGTGTGGATTTATACTTCCTTTCAGCCCATGTACGCTGAACTGCAGAAGATGAATAAAAAGATTAAATTTGTCAAGGGACTGCCTGATTCTTTTGAAGATGAAAATCTGTTTCCTCCTGAACAAACTCATTTGATCGTTCTTGATGATGTTATTTTTCAAGCCTCCGATCACCCTGAAGTGGATAAAATTTTTACGCAGTACAGACATCATAAGAATATGAGCGTCATGATGCTGACGCAGAATGTATTTCACCAGGGTAAACACAGCCGTACCATTAGTTTGAACAGCAATTATCTGCTGATGTTTAAAAACCCTCGCGATAAATTACAGATGAACATATTAGCTCATCAAATCTTTCCCTCACAAAAATCCTTTTTCTTGGAAAGTTTCAAAGACGCCACCAAAGATGCCCACGGATATTTAATCATCGACCTCACGCCCGCCTGCCCAGAACAATACAGACTGAGGTCGGGTGTGCTTCCTCATCAGTGGCCGGTCGTTTATATACCCAAAACAAAGTAAGCCATCATGTCAACACGGTTAAAAAGAAACGCTCCCTTACTAAAAGCTCTGTACCACGCCAAGCCACAGAAACGTAAAGACATTCTCACCCACTGCTCCCCCGACTTTCTCCAGGCTCTGTGTGAGATTGCCTTAAATCTTTTGAAAGGAAACATCCCTCTGTCTCCTACTCAATACAAGAAATTAAAAAAACAAAAGAAAGTTATCAGACTGCTGGCGGATAAAAAAACCAGCCTAAAGCGCAAACACCAGACTCTGAAGAAACAGTCGGGAGGTTTTATTTTACCCCTGCTTACAGCCGCCATTCCTATGATTGGAGAGCTTCTAGGAGGAATCATTAGAAGGAATTAAAATGTCTCTGAGGACGGCGAAGAAAATGTTTCTCGTCTCACCCCACCAGTTAAACCGTCTGACTCATTCGGAGGCGTCTATTAGACAAACGGCCGAAGATGATTTGGATGCAAGAATGAGAGCTATATTAAACGAGCCGGGGTTGAGCTCGTACGAAAAAATTAAAAAATACAATGCCCTGCTGCAGAGATATCTCACCTTGATCAAGCAAGGGGAAAAAGAAGAACGACGGATTACATTGACTCTACCTCAAGACCCATCGACCGAGAACCCTGAGGCTCAGGCCGAGGCTCAGGCCCAGGACGACGCCGTTGCTGAAAAACAACAGGCTGACTCGGATGACGCGGTGAACGCGGTGTTGAATAACCTTCCAGTGCGAGACCGCAAGAACGCCAGGTACATCATGAAGAAATTAGCCGAGAGCGGCGATGGATGGACTCGGAAAGGAGAATTTGTTTACAAGGGCAAGATTGTGAAAGGCTCCCATATGATTGATTTATTTAAAAATCTTTTGCTCTCTTATAAAAAAATCCAGAACTCCGTTACCTAAAGGCTGGATGAGTTTCTTAAGTACTTTGATGGAACTCAACATCCCCTTATCCTGTGTAAATAACCCACGAGCTCGCGATCAATACCGTCGTCTCAAAACAGACGGAGCCCTGATTGAACCTGAAGAAGAAGTCTCCCCCAAAGACTGGACCGTAAAAATGAAAATAACATTATCCCCCCGATGGATTACGCCGGTGGAAGAAGAAGAAGAGGATGAAGAAGTCTTTCCGAAAGCACGGACCGTAAAAAAGAAAATAACATTATTCCCACGCTGGATTACATAGCAGAAAGAAAACCCAGACTGTGTAAAAACAAGAAAATCTTGGATCAACCTTCCCCCATAAATTTATACATAACATATATATGAGTCGAGTCAATGTTTTTTTGTCTTTTCTCAATAAATTGTTTATTACTCACATTCAGAGTCTACAGACATTTTTCTTTTATGAGTGTGTTATTTAAAAGCAAAAAGCAGAAAACATTAGGGGCTACAGACAACTTTTTAAAAAACAAAAGCAGAAACAAAGTCTACAGAGTACAGAGAGTACATGCATCTCACAAGTTGTAACACTCTTTAAACATTTGTAAAGAACAAGCCCCGTGGTTAAAAGATTCGGAGCTTTGATTTCTATACAATGTTGATATTTTTTCACAAAGTTGGACGCCTTAAGGTCATTTTTTAACACATCATCTTGATACAAAGACAATACTCGTTCAAAAGATAATCCGCATGCCCGGTGGCAGAGGTAATATACGCAGTGTTGACCGCACACGGTGGACAGAGGGTGTTGAAGCTGATGGTTGTGGTAGAATACGCGGCGAGTCCCATTATGGTTTTTCAAAAACTGTAAGATGCTCGAGGGGTAATGGGGAAAATCTGGGGGTAGTCCAAAAGAGTCAAAAAAGGTTGCGTTACCGTCCTCCTCCAGAGTTAAAGATAGCCAGTGTTCCCCAGGTTCGTGTCCTTTATGCGTGTTTACAATAAAGTAAGAGGGGAGTCTAAACGAACGACTCAGTAAAGGTAACTGGTCAGATGCCCACACACCGCAAAAGACATCACCCAGCAGATGCCGCAAAAGACCTTCCAACTGATGATTATTCATTCTTCTTGTTTTTAATAATAATCCACCAGTACCTGTCTTGTAGAGTTGATCTCCAGAATGGAATCGTAACAAGCATAAACGATGAGAGTGACGGTATGCGGTAAGGGAACTCTGAATCTCATTTCCAGTCTTAAAGTTCCATTGGACACGGGGGACAAGGCTTTGATGTCTTCGCCAGGGTTGAGATTAAAAACAAATAAAGAGTATCCGTTCTGAAATTCCTCGCGGTTGATGCTTAGAGGTAAATCTTTAAGATGTCTCCCAGTGGCGATAAACATGTTGTAAAACTCTCTGACAGAAGTCCCCTGGTTAAATTAGGGTTGGAAAGCCTTGGCCGGAACCTGTCTGCCGTCCTGACACAGGGCCAGATATTCCACATCATTATGGGCAAAATTGAAGGGCGACAGGTCTCTTCTCCCCGTGAAGGCTTTGTGGTTAACCATCCCTACAACCACGTACTTTGGCATGGTACCCAGAAAGAGGTTCTCCTGGTTACATATTCTAGAATTCTGAGGGATGGAGTAGGTTTTTACATTAATGCGTGATAGAGGGTATAGGGCGTTACCCCTCATTAAAGCAGACGCATGCCCTAAACGAACAGCGGGGGCAACGGTCACTTTTTTCATAAAGAGAGACGCGCATAGTATTCTTAAACGGAAAGTCGAGTTGCCCGGTCCCATGAGGCAATAGTCATCGCTGGCGCGGGTCAGTTTAATTCTCAAGTCTACAGAGTTCAAAAGAAGCCTCTCGCAGAAAAATATGTCCCCGTGGAGAGGACCCAGCAGTTGAACCTCCCTAGAACCAGCTGTAAACCGACCTCTCTCATTTAGACCTCTGTTAGGTCCGTTATTGATCACTATATTGTCTATAGCCCCGGCCGTGTCTTTGTAAAACAGGCCCGCGCTGAATTGTCCTTTTAACGTATCAGTTGAATAGTTGAGCAGAGTTTCGATCATAGCCCTGTAAGGGTGTGTGGCGCTAGACTGTGAAATCAACCTATCTCCTAGAGTAACGTCGCATTGGCTAAAAATGGTATTCGGAGGATAGTTGATGAGCGTCACCGGCTCTCCGTCCTGCAGGTCGGTATCGTCCGCGTTGGTAATTTTCAGGCGGAGGTGCAACAATGTGTCGTTCAGATCCAAATACTTTTCACCGTCTCCGGGGATAAAGAACTCAATGGGGCCTCTATCGGTAATGGCAGATAAAGGTAAAACTTCCACGTAGACCTTATCTTCGATAGAAAGCTGCGTCATGGGGGCTGAAAATAAATCCAGCTCCCCCATAGTACACTTGGCGGATTTATGATGTAACAGAGCCATGGTTTCTCTTTTCTAAAATATGTCGCTGCTCCGGACTGAGCTCCTTCCTTTAGGCAGGTTTCTTCCGACTGATTTTCTCTTTTTTGAGTTTCTGCGTTTTTTACTTCCCTCCGTAACGCGATCTCCCGGCGGTCTCTTCCTCAGTCTCCGCGACAAAACCATTATACCGCCTGATCCTTCTTGACTCTGGTTCTTGGCAAATTTCCCCATCGTCTGACTTATCACGTCAGAGGCAATGTTGGATGCGGCCGATTTCAGATGAGGTTTAGCAATGGCAAAACCTCTTTTCACCAGAGGGGATACAAAACTAAACAATTTTGAAAATATAGAGCCTATACCTCGGCCGTACATGACAGGTGCTCCGTAAAAGCCGGGCAGAGTGCCGCCGACTTGATTTTCATAATAACTCACAAAACGATGAGGATCCGATCTCAAAGACACCTGCGCCATGATTGATCCCTAAGGCAAAGCTTTTACAGGCCTAAAATGCAGTTTCACGATAGTTTTCCTGTAGGTAAAGTTTACCGGGACGTTTTGATCCGTTTTAATCTCAATCTGAATGTTTTCAATATGTTTCTTTGCCACAGGTAGATAGTCGGCAGGGTTAAAACAGTGTGTGACTATGTCACCAAACGTCCCCTCTACTTTAACCGTGCGCAGGAGAGGAGCGTAAGCGTCACCCACCATCTGATGACGGACCACGTCGCTATAACAGTAAAGTTGATAGAACCCCGACTTTATATCCGCCGGATAGGGAGCCAGTCTCACGTCGAACTTAATCCATTCTCCCGGTTTGAATCCCAGCATGTAAGCCACGGGTGGAAAAAAGCGTAGATGGTATTGACCTCCCGATTGACATTCAAATCTTTTTTGAATCACGCTATAATTTAACTGAACATCGGTTCCAATTTTTTTAAGAAAAGCTTCCACCTCTTTCTCGAGCTGAGGCAGGTTCGTGTAATAACCTCCCCTAAACCTTTGGCGGCGGACCTCGGACTCTTGATTCTCGGGTTAGGTTTTCTCCTCCATTCAAAGTAGGCCTCATCTTGGGGAATGTTAAACCAGCTGTGCGGGTATGAAATCTCAGTCAAGGCTACCTGCCACGGGCCCTCTAAATTAATATGGTGCGCTAAATCCACCCTAAAACTAGAACTTGTATTGTTTTTAAATACATCGAGGCTAGCGTTGGAGGGTAGTGTTACATAAAACCCCTCGCCTGACATTTGATCCATGGTGTAATGAAACAGATGAGAAGAGAAAGTAGGTTTTATACATTTTTCACTTGAGAGGCCTTGACCCAGCTGTTGAATTTTTCGGGCCAGTTTTTCCAGTGTACTAAAACCTGTTTTTCACCCCCGACAGTACGTCGTCTCAAAATTTTCTCCACCTGATACAGCTTGTCTTTAGCCAATTTTACTTTTTGCAGCTCTGCCTCATAAAATGATCCCTCGATAGGTTCTCCGTCGTAATCTTTGAGTTTGTATATGGGGGGAAACCGGGGAATGCAGTCGGATATTGTAAACACTTCGTCGGTAAAACTCTGGTCATATTTTTTGTCAAACACTCCTCTCAACTTTGATATTCTGACGAGATCTCCTTTCTTGAAATTCATCTTTAATTTGTCCTTGTGACGGATGGGGAAAGTACCGTACAGGTTTTGAAACACTTGAAAGGCGTTCTCCGACGTCACCTGCATAGGCGTCATTTTTATACTCTTGTGATAGCTGTGGTTATAGCTATTCACCATGTCTTGTAAGACGTCGAGGTATCGCCGGGTGTTTTTAGCCGTAAAATATCTCCACATTCTGGTTTTTAGCGTGCGATTAAATCTTTCAATCACAGAAGCCTTTAGATCGCTGGCTGTGGCAAAATGTACGATACCGTGTTTCTTCATCAAAGCCTCAAAACTCTTGTTAAAAAACTCTTTACCAGCGTCCGTTTGCAGCTTGTCCGGAGTCTGACTGTCTTTTAAGACGGACTCAAAGGCCCTAGCCACCTCGGCGGCGGTTTTCTTCTTCAAGACACGTACGTAAGCCTTTTTTGAAAATATGTCTATGACCGTCAATAAATAATTAAACCCGTTGTTATGTTCTGCCAAGGCTTGCATGTCACAAAGGTCGGCTTGAAATTGGTTTAAAGGCCTAGGGACAAACACTGTTTCTGGTAGAATGTGTTCTGGCAGGTTTATGCAGAGTATAGGCATCCTGCTCCGATACAAAATCTTTGAGGTTTTCAAGTTTGACTTTCTTGCCTGTTTCATCTCGCACAGCCGCGCGGAGACATTCTACGCCTCCGAAGCTGCCTGGATGTGCGGGGTTGTAATACACTTTTTTCATGAAACGTTTCTCCGCCATCCTGTCTGTCATCTTGCCTTCAGCAGTATCTGAGGTTTTACTGAAAAACACAGGCGCGAGGGTGCTTCTTTATTCTGTTCTTTATTAATCCATCGTTTACAAATTAAAAAACAATACATTGTAAAGGGTATTCATTTGTTTTTTTTTTATTACCAACCATAAGCGTAACACAAGATAGCATATGTTTTGAGTACAAGAGTAATATAGTAGACTAACATTTTAACATCTTTAAGGCTTGGTCTAATATGGTGCGATCTAGAGTATTGTGAATAGCATAGTGTAATTTTTTCAAATGAATCACAATATTCACAGACACATTGCTTTGCAGGTAAAAACACACCACGTCAACAAACAAGGCATACAGGGTGAACAAATGGGAAACTTTTATATCAACCATATCTTTACTCCATTCTGTCACAATTTTTCCAAAAGTGTCTGACAAACAAGTTTCACTTATTTTCACAATCAGTTCCCAGGATGAAGCATGGGCTCGTATGTTTTCCAGTCGTTCGATTTCTGCATCTCTGACAAAACCGTCCGTATTGTTGTTTAAAAACTCTGTTTTTAATGGCCCTTTCCAAAAGATCTATTAACTGACAAACAACATCACAATCCTCCACACAGCTAATAAGTTTTATCCAGTAATTACCCATTTTATTGATCTTTGTCCCAACAGTCCTTCATCACTCAAAGCTGGCCTATTTTCACCACATCCTCCCCGATCAGGTTTTCGTACATGTCGTGGATAGCTCCGTAGATCTTCCTCGTTGATTTCAGTTCATGTAAAAGCGTCTCTGCGACTGTTTTGACTCTGACCTCGTCCGCTTGGATGTTGCGCATGTGTAGCAGACACTGAATGGTAGGAATGAATCGGGGGGTCCAGAGTCTTTGCATCAGCCGGTAAAAGTTGGTCGAGTAAAAATCATCCTCGAGTATTTCCAAACACTCGTGGTGTCTCTGGCTGGGGTGGTTGGTCAGACAGCCGTGGCAGGCGTCTTTCCGGTAGTTACCCAGAGTAATGTTGAGCAGATGGAGCACGGCGGTTTTTACAACGTTGATGAACCCGGAGGACACCCACCCGTCGACTTCATCTTCCTCGGGGGCTGCTTCTCCCTGAGGAGATGCAGGAGAGAGAGGAGGCGTCGGCGGGGGTATGGGAGAGTCAGGCGCTTGGGACTCCTCAAATTCGATGTCAGTTTCGTCCGAGTCGGAGGAAGCGTCGGGTAAGTCGTGCTTATCCGGAGAGGGTGGGTTCAGAGAAGGCTCTGTCGGAGGCTTCTTCACCATCCTCAGACGAAAGGTCTAGGGACAAACACTCTGTTTCGGGTAAAATGTGTTCTGGCAGGTTTATGCAGAGTATAGGCATCCTGCTCCGATAAAAAATCTTTGACGTTTTCAAGTTTGACTTTCTTGCCCGTTTCATCTC